>JAUCMT010000059.1:9478861-9531494 GCA_032357475.1 Enteromius thamalakanensis
AAAGAAAGAAAGAAAGAAGCCTGACACACTGGATTTCAGTAGAGTTAAATGAATAACATCATCCAAAGTTGTCATTACATTTTTGAAATTCAAAATGATTTGTTCATAAATCAGGACTGATTTGTTCAGAAAATTCATCTCACTAACTGAAAGACCTGCTTGTAAAAGTTTAAGTTTCACAAGGCCACCCGGTTCAATCTGATTACCAACTATTGTAAAGGACGGACAAGAACTACAGTGCACCTGGCTTATGAGATAAAGAAAGAAATCTTTCTTTTAATAATATGCAAATCTTTTATATCTTATAAAGAGCTGAACTAAACTGCTTCTGAGTAACTATGTTCTTTTTTTGTCATTATTAAACTGAGAAAGCGTACCACTTCCACTTACCCATTTTCTCTATCATCTACTTCCATTACTGCTAACCTAAACACATTAGCCAACGAAGAAGTAATTAAATCCATTTCAATATACTGGGGTCATTAAAGTCTGTTTCTCCAAACTCCAGCATTGCACTTGTGGTTTTTTTAAATGCCAGTTTCTCTAATCTTTTTATTGGTTAGTTAAACATGTAAAGCTCCTAATTGGTTTATTAGTCTGCAGCACTCTGTCCTAATTCTATCGGCGTTAAACTGATAATGCCTTGCAAGCAAGATGCAAAACACTTTGTTACCAGACCGAAGTTCTAGAACTTTGTCAAATTAAGTGTGAAAATGTGTCACAAGCCAACATGGAACATTGCAATTCCAGTTGCATCATGGTGCTGTCGTTCAATCTTTGATGGATACCTATTGGCGAAATGGTGTTTGTTCTGTAGGTCACAAAAGGTTGGCTTCATACTCCATACAAGTGTGTTCATGGGATATCCGTAATGATTGCTGCCACTAAAGAGTTTGTGTTTTGGACCATGTGTTGGTGCAGGGTTTGAAGGTTGCTCCTTGGTGCCCTCCATCTATCCACTGGAAACACTGCACAACTCGCTGTCCCTCAAGCAGGTGGATGAGTTCCTCACCACGTTGTGTAAGAATGGAAGCGAAACACAATTCAAGAGGCTCAAATGTGAGTTGATGAATAATTTAATGTTTACTATTACACATGATTGTCATTAAATCTATTTTATATGAGGACATTGATCAAACTTTCATTAAAGTTGTAAATATTTACAGTGAACTGACAACCTAAAGCTAATGTGTAGCTATAAACTGTCTGAATTGCCTCTTATATTTCAAATAGGCCTTAGTGTTTAGGCTCTTTATTGTCTTCTACAGTTCCATAAAGAACCTTTAACATCCATAAACCCTTTTCATTCCACAAGTTGTTGTTTTTTATAGTGGAAAGAGTTCTTTAGCTTTTTAAAGGCATAGTAAAGTAAAGTGATTGCATAATAAACTAAATTAATGACAAAATTGTCATTTTGGGGGGAACTATTTTTAATGTTAACTTTATTTTTAATAGTGCATTAATAGTGCAAAATGTAATAGTTCTTTTTTTCTCTCTCTCTCTCTCTCTTTAGCCCTGTCTGCCATGTTTGAGTCACACTCTCAGCCATCCATGGATGTTGATAATCAAGAGACGCCAGTATCAACCCCGGTCCGAAACCAACCAGCTTCACAGTCTCTCTGGTGTAAGTGTACTTCTGTACTTCACTTTCATCATATACACACTCTTTATTAGGTACACCTTGCTTGGACATTCTTTTGCCTTCAGAACTTACTTAATTCACCATGCCATATAATTAAACAAGTTGCTTACACTTTCCAGAGAGCTTTTTGTCTATAAAGATATTGCTCTAGATTTGTCTGCTGCACATCCATGATGCGTGTCTCCCATATCCTAATAAATCAGCAGTTTGTGAAATACTCAAACCAGCCTGTTCTGCACCACCAACCATGACAATCACCTTTCTTCCACCTTCTCATGCTCTGTTTGAACTTCAGCTTATTATTTTGACCATATCTGTGTGCCTAAATGCATTCAGTTGCTGCCATGAGATTGGCTGATCGCATATTTGTATTAAGGAGCAGTTGAGAAGGTGTAACCTAGTTAAGTGTTTGACATGGTATTTTCATCTTATAACTGTGATGGTACCATTTTCATTGGCACAAGGCATTTCTGAGGGCACTTTAAATGGCCACTCTTACTGGAGGGGATGTGACGCCTCATATTTGGTGCACAATCTTGTTAAATTGTGCGGTTTATTCTAGTTTTTAGCTCTGCTATTTAGATGATTACTGTTGGCATTTAATGCCGCACAATTTCCCCCAGAGAGTTTAGTGATTTATGTTCAGTCGGTGGCTTCAGGAGCAGCTTTCAGTAAAAATCTAGGTTGCGTTAGTCACTGCGTTGTCTGCCTCTTTGTAACCCATTTACTATCATTTCATTGTTTGTGGAAGTGGGGCCAGGAACATGCTGGAAGACAAAAGTCTCTTTCAGATTAATAGTGTAATTGTTCTGTTTTTGGTTATGTATCATTAGTTCCATGATCCTTTATGTAGGACAATACAGCAGGATATCGGTTATATAAATGTGGTCATATGTGATGAGGATTTTTAAAACAAATACTGAGAATCTGCCAACAGGTTCTGGTATGGTTTTTAAAACATATATATTACTGTTAAAAATGTTTTTTTTTAAATAAATACTTTTTCAGCAAGGATGCATTACATTGATCAAAAGTGAGTGTAAAGATATTTGTAATTTTGCATAAAATGTAATTTATGCATTTAAAATAAGTTCTGTTCTCTGTGTGTGTTTGTGTGTGTGTAGACGCCAGCGGCCCTCCCAGTACTGAGCCCTCGTCTCCATCTGTACCAGAGCCCTCATCCAATTTTAGATTCAACAGCGAGTAGAAACTTTTTTTTTCTTTTCTGCTCTTAGATTAGTTTCAGTGTCTGGATTAAGGTTAAGATTTATACGGTCCTAGTTATCTGCTTGGAAGCTGCTAATATTGTGCTATCTGCACTTTTGCCTGAACAAAACAGAGCCAGAGATTCAGCTGATAGTTTGATCTGTCAGCAAATACAGCTCTGAAACCAGTAATTAGCTCTTCCGCTGTACTTCTGAGCTCCGGTGGAGTTGGATAGTAATTATGATCCCAGATTCAGCGGCAGAGAGACAGAGACATTACAGACAATAGTAATTGTCTGTGCATCTTTTTTTTCAACCTACAGGGTAATGCACCTCAAATAAATACTCCAAAGAAGCGTCCACAAAAAATAAATGTAATCATTCAGCTACAATTGCGTAATTTTAATTGTACCACTATTGTTTTTTCAGTTTGTGTATATTAGAATTATTTTATGATTTTTTTTAGATGTTTGATTTATTTTTTTGATCATGTGATTTGTTTGTTTTTCGATTTACATGAAAATTGCTGTATTTTTATTATATTAAAATGCAAAGGTGTTGTTCGAGAATGATTCAAACAAGGGATAGTTTACCCAAAAATGTATTTTTTTTATCTACTCATCCTCGTGTCATTCAGAACCGGTATGAATTCATTTCTTCTGTTGAATATAAAACAAGATATTTTTGAAGAATGTTGGTGACTAAAACGTTGATGGCACCCATTGACTTGCATAGTATTTTTTTTTTACCAAACCATAAAAGTGAATAGCTACCGTCACACATTTGGTAACTCACGTTTCTCAAAATATCTTTTGTGCTTAACAGAAAAAAACAGTTTTGAAGCAACCTGAAGATGGGTAAATGGCAGAATTTGTATTTTTAGCGGGACCCATCCCATATAATGAGCTGCAATGGACCTTTCAAGAATGTTCAGCTGTTTGCAATCTGCTGTTGTTTTGACTCTGTAAAGATAAAAGTGTATTTAATTTTAGAGACTTATATTACTTAATAAAATAGCTTTAAAAGTATCTTCCTAATTTTTTTTTTTTTTTAAGAATGAAAGGCATCCATGACTTATACCTAGCATAATTTGTTGTTCTCTCCGACCTAATTGAGGTTTTGAAATTCAATCTCTGGTGCGAGAGTCTCAAAGAGTGTGATGCAAAACAATAATGATGACTCATGCTTTGCCCTCAGCTGTGCTGCTGTGTTGCCATAGTGACGGATTCTCATCCACTTATTGACTTCAGCTGAATGAGTGACTGAAAGTACGTGTGTGTGTGTGTGTGTGTGTGTGTGTGTGTGTGAAGACAGCTAGTCATCACAGGCAATCCGCGAGCTAAAGATGAAGTCATACTGTGCTCTATTAGCTCATTTTCATTCATAAGGGGACAAATATGGCAAACGTCCAGCGGATATTTTCCCACAGAGACCTGATGGAGTGGAATAGTGAAATATAATACAGAATCGGGCTTTGAATGAATGATATTGTGCATATTCGCTTCGCCTAGTTTGAATTGCATAGTAGCTGCATAATTCATTTCGCAATTTGTGCGCGATATAAATTCTGACAGGTTACCGAGACCATTAATCAAATTGAAAAGACAATATCATAAATTGCTTCCACCTCTCTACCCTAAAATATCACCTGCTGGTAATAAAAGACATCGTCATAGCAACAAGAAGACGGTGAGCTGGAGAATTAAGAAGTGTGTCATCGGCCGGGGCTCAAAGACTAAGAGGCTAACAACCACTTTAGCTCCTGCCAGAAGATTTTGGAAGAGGTGTGGGTTGCTGTGGACTCTTAATTAGTGTGAGGTAATGTCTCTGAGAGGAAGAGAAACTCTGTAGACAGTAACACCATAGATTTCCTCTGGAAAAAACACCAAAGATTTGGTCCTTAGATGGTTAAAGAAAAAAAATACTGATGTTAATTTCGAAGAGTTTAAACTTTCAAAAGCTTATGAATGGAGTTATTTTGTGTCTTTATTATTCAAACAAAAATACTGTGTTTGAGAGTAAAACTAAGTATTTTGTAATTTAAAATTAAAAGTTTGCAAAAAAGTCTTCTTAAATCTCAAAAAGAAAGAAATTGATTTGCAGAGCATGTACTTTTCTTTACAATCTTTTTTTTTTTTTGCGCACTTCAAACACTTTCTTCGCGAAACCACATGTTTTGCTCTCCTTTCTGCTTTCTTTTTTTGCGAGTCTAAAATTTTTGTTTGCAAGTTATGAAGTTTTGCTTGCGAGTAAGCTGCATCTCAGTGGGCGGTCAATACCTACAAGAATTAAAAGGCCTTTTTCTATTGGTCACTCTCGATTGAAGTGACCACGCCCACTACGTTTCGCCAGTCTAAATGCAAGACTCGTACAGTAGCGGTATTAACATTGTGACACGAGGAAGGTGCGGGAGCAGTGACAGTTCGTCGGCACATGTCACAGAAAACCGTGTAACTGTCACTAAGCAGTGGCTTCCGTGCGTCAGATGCCATGTCACATAATGTAAATACCGTAAATACAAAAATTTTAGACTCGGCAAAAAAGAAAGCAGAAAAGAGAGCAAAACATGTGGTTTCGCGATGAAAAGTGTTTGAAGTGCGCACAAAAAAAAAAAGATTGTAAAGCTTCTATTCCTCACTCAAATCAATCGTTTTGCATCACGGTCGTTGTATTTGCCTGCTATATTGTGTTTTTTATTGACAGATGGTAGGTTTAGGGGCAGGGTTTGGGTTACGTGCTCATAAATGTGTAAATAATATAATTTAAATAATTCTGGAATGTGGAAAAATCATGCAATAATCCAAATAATTGTTTTACCCAATATATCTTTTAATTATGCCGATAAAATTATAAAAAATATTGGCATATTGATGCCAGGGGTTTTGTATGTAAAAAAAAAAAACTGAGGTCGAATAGTGACGAAAAAAGGGTCTTCACGAAGCGTCAAAATGTAACGACTTGGAAGTGAGAATGCGTAGAACAAGACGAACACTGTAATGTCATAATAAAGTAATAGTACTGAGTCCTCTATTGATAATAAGTCTGCTTAAGCCATTTTCAATTAGATTATTAACTGAGAGGGAATAGAAAGTATTAAAATGAAGGGGGAAATTAGAACCGGTAACGCTAGTATACTTCAATGGCCGTTAACAGACAAGAACTGTTGTGTGCTCCTGTGCTTTTCAGATAGTTTTAATAATTTTAAAGTTTAACAGTGTAATTCATTATGAAAATCCATTTCCATCAATCAGAGTGGCGCCACCAATTCACACTAAATGAGAAAATATTTTGTTACAAATAAAAGTTTGTAATATGATTCACTTAGTAGCTGGCTGGTTTAATTTATGGTGTATAATGTTTTAAGGAAGACTTTTACACATATAAACCTTTGGCAATAAATATGTATGGAACCGACAGTGCTGGAACAGTTCTTAGTGGAAATTAAAATAATGAGGAGATCCACACAGAAGGAGTTTTCCAAATGTTTATGTTTTTTTATTGATGATCACCAGGATGGTTCCCTTTACAGTAAATCAGCAGAAATCTACTTTTGCATTGAGCTTTTAAAGACAGAATGTTTAATATTGCACTAAAGAAGAAGAGAACTAAGATTCATACAGCGCCAAAGAACAAGGAAATATCACAGCATCTTCTTGACAACATCTTAGGGCAAACAGAAGCCAAGCCCAATAATATATGCATATTTCAGTACCATAAAGACAATTATCTTCTTAAAATAGTTTAATTCTGATTATTAAACGATTACATTCAGGAGTATAACTAATAAGGTCACATGCAAAGATGGATACGTATACATGACATATGGCCAAATGAATCCATCACATGATAATGCATTTGATGTAGAATGAAACTGAACTAATAGAGATCCGTAGAGGTACTTTAAGCAGTCTCTCTTTTTTTTACCTTTAGGAAATTAGAATTAAAATGACAATAGAGCTTTCTTAAAAGAAAGCATTTCACATAAATGACCACGTCAGCTATTTTGATTTATGTACAGGTTACGCCTTTTGTTTTGATTTCTGTTTTGGCTTTTTTTAAGTGTAAAGGAGGAAACCTCCCATCTATAGTTTATTCTGTTTTCAGTATAGTAGTTGTGAAACAGCCCTCTGCAAACCAAAGTTCTTGAATCTTATTTTCAAGAGAGTTATGTATCTGTACTAAAATCAGCAACAGCTGAACATGTAATATTTTGTCATGAGTCACTCCGCGATGCTAACCAGTTCTTTCTGTGACCCATTTTCTGAGGTTCACTGTTCCATGTGCATATTTTGCTAGTTCTTTGTTCAAGCAGCATCCAGCAAAGCAACTTTTTACATTCAAAATATATTATTTCAAGTTAGTGCATTCATCTTTAACACAAAATCTTGTGTAAAGAAATCACAGCTAATCAACAAGACCATATAGTACTTGTTACTAAGGCCAGGTAATTGAAATAAAACATGTTTCCTAATATGAAAATATATCCACACCATACAGTACAGATTCAGCCCATTTTAACCATCCTTCTATCAAAAAAATAAAAGAATTTGGTCTCAGTGTGGGTTTGCGTACAACGGTGCGAATAATTGTGTATCTACTGTAACCAATAAACTAGTGTGTTCTTCAAGGTTTTTTTGAGGCCCTAGGCTTTGACCTCCACTTTTAACCTGTGCGTTCTCAGCAACTAAGAGCACACAAAGACCCCGTTACTTTGACCGTCTCAAAGACAACTTCTCTGAGAGAACATAAAACTAGATTACAATAACACAAAAGTAAATCTGCAATGCTTAATACTGACTTTACATTCAAGAAAAAAAAATAATAAGATGGACTAAAAAAATGACTGGATTAGGTTTAGGGGTGCAGAGCTTGTTTTCGAATGATGGCACTGCTGCCTCTGAAAGCAAAGGTTCTTTCAAGGACCAAACAAAATGTGCATTTCCCAAAGAGGCCTTGATGTTTTGATACGGAAGATCCTTTACACAATGCAACTATAAAATGTAGAGCCGCTGTCAAATCAAGCAAATGACAGATACACGTTTCTGCAAACAGAAACAGGAATTGTTGACTAGTTTTGTAAATTATATAACTTCAGGTTAGGTTAAATTCATATTATTAAGGATAGAAACCATGAAAATGGCAATTAATGTATTAATACTAGCAACAAAATTCGAAATTTCATGTTAAACTGTTGTAGTACTTTAAGAGTATTTGTTCGCAATAACTGACAACCATTCAATTTAATTTAGATAATAACTAGCTAAAATAGTTCGTCCACATCGGCAGACCAAAAATTTTAATAGAATGTTTTTTCCGAAACAACTAAAATGTTACTTATTTACATGATGATGCTTATCTACCGAACTCTACCTACTGCTTTTAGAAAAGTGCAATCGTACGTGGTGTAACATAATAATATAATTATTATAAACGCCTGTTGTTTGATAATACTCACACTTTTCAGTCAATTTAACGTTTAATAGCATAAACCTAAAAAGTAAGGCTAAAAATAATTTCTAATTTCAATTAAGCCCAAAATAAATGTTTGACATTGTTGCGTATAAGCATGTAATAACTCAAGCATTCTCTTTGTCAAACAACACACAAAAGGCACATGAGGGTAAACCTCACTGTCTGCTCTCACAGCAACCATGAAACAAATAATAACTTTTTATTAGTCTCTACTGCTACATTTTAAAACATAGTGTAATTTCCACCAGTTTCCTTTCAAACAAGTTAAACCTAAAGTGCTCGAAAATCTCAGCTTGGAGAGAAAAAAAAAAAAAGAGTAGGTCAAGTATATCAACACACAAACAAAACATTCAGCATGTCACAAGTCTGAATCCTCGCAACAGAACATTATGTAATTGGCTTCTCTAATGGTGGTCTGCTCACTGGTCAGATGCTTCTTATTAGTTTGCTTTTAAAGAGATCTGGACCCCAACAGATCCCCAAAACGGATCACTTGATTAAGTTTAGTTAAAAGCTACGGAGCAGCATGCTTTAGTACAGTACTTGCAATACTGAAAAAAAACAACATAAAACTCAGCCTTTTACCTTCTATATCCTGAGTCACATGATCATATTAGAGCCTAGTCACCCAAAATCTGTCATATCAGTGGGTTAGTAGTTTGTAAAGATGCCATCTGCTTTGCTTTACTCTTAAAACCTTCACTACTGTCACATTATTGAGCTAAACCTGCTGGGCTGCTTAGATGTTTGAATCGAGAATGATCCATCTTTGTCACAAATCTTAGATTATGTTTGATATCAGCATTGAAAGATTTGAGATTTGGCACAAATCCTCTTTGGAGTAGCAATTTTTCACTCGTCTGCTGGTACGTGTTCTCAAAGGGAGACTTGTCTTGCCTCATTGTAACCATAGCTCACAAGACAGCTACTCTGAACTTTTCCGAGTCTGTTCTCAGAAGTTGTTTGCTCTAAGGCCTTGTGTGACCTTATGTTTAAAGTATGTTCTCCCAGGCAACTGTGTCTATATGTGGTATGTCTGCTGAAATTGATGATAAAGGATGTGAAACATTTATCAGATGATGCATAAACCAATTCACAGAGGGCTTTTTTTGTGCTTCAAATTACAGTCAGGATAAAATCTTGGTCTCTAAGACAAGTTAAAGAATGTGATAAACTCAATTTGCAATGCAACTTTACCCTACTTGAACATTATATGATTATTTCATAGCAGCTAGCTAATGAACATTCAGTTTTCTGCCAAAGCCTTGCAGATGCAATCAAAAATGTACAATAGATTCAGGACCAAAGCTTATAATAAAGTCCTTTGACGGCACTAGGATTTTGTTGAATTTTTATAAATGACAGCGGATGGAAGGCTGTGGGTGGAGCAACCCATCTAAACCTAAAAGATTAGAAATGAATGAGGAATGAATGGAAAGCTCTAAATAGAAAACCCAATTCAAAATTCTATTTTGCAGGCTGGGAAAGATTCGTCCTGCATGACCACTGTGCTGCTGCTGGCCAAGACCATTATATTCAGGTCCTGCTGTTTCTCATGGGTCTGCTGATACCAGTCTCGAGTTACCTCGGTGTCATGTGTAGGGATCAAAGTGACCTAGATGAGAAGAAGATGGTCAGATTAGCTATGAATCGCAGTCTTTGCTTTCAAGTAAGACCTTAGGACAGGGGTTTTCAATCCTTACATTAAATAATAAAATAGGTTTAAATCGTATTTTTTTGTTGTTGCATACTTCCTAGTACCCCCTTGTGCCCCTAGACACCAGTTTGAAAGCCTAACGAACATACAGACTCGTCCATAAATTTAATTTTTGTGTAAAGTGGAATCATACCTGGAGATTGGTGCCCCATTGTGCTTTCCCCTCTAGGAGTGCATCTAGAACTGCACGGCTGGGTTCACCACTGCCTGGGTCATTTCCACTGACGACATAATATGCTGCTCGCACTCGCTTGAAGAATTCTTGATCAACATTTTTAGCACTGCAGTGGTTGGGAATGTAAGCTAGATCGACATAGATGGGTGGTCCAGGTGGAGTCCCAGCACTGGATTTCAGGTTAGAGCCTAAAAGAATATGTCATTGGTTATTTACACAGGTGGTTTAACGAAGAACCATTGCTGTGCAGTTGATATATCTCACTGGCTTTTACTAATATTTCTTCCGTGTTATGGTTGATTGCCGATCAATGTACAACAGCATAAAAAATCTGTAATAGTTTGTCTAAATAAATTAAAAAACTTAATTCAAAAGCACTAAAAATCAGTTGTTAAATGCTAGAAGTTCATTTAGGTGTCACAACATTATAATTTACATTTTGAAAAATGGATGTTCATTTTTAGCAAAGATTTTTTTGAAAAGTTTATTTAAGTGAGTGTTACATGACAGTGGAGATAATCTAAATGTAAATATCCACCTTTTTCTTCAATGTGGAAGAAAGCCTATGGGCAAGACTTTCTGTTCATTAGCCGCTATAGGGAAATAACGAGAAGAATAACAACGTGCAGTAAACGGTAAAACTGTTTGCACTACAAACCAGTGTGTTCATGATTAAAGGGTTAGTTCACCCAAAAATGAAAATTCTGTAATTAATTACTCACCCTTGTGTAGTTCCAAACCCATAAGACCTTTGTTCATCTTTGTAACACAAATTAAGATATTTTTTATGATATAAGAGAACCATCTGTCCCTCCTTAGACAGCAATATAACTAAAATAATCCTAGATCCAGAAACGTAGTAAATACATCAGTAAAACAGTCCATGTGACATTAGTGGATCAATGACTCGACACTAGAAGAATACTTCATCATATACTCAACCATTCTTCTCCTATGACTTGCGTCTTCCATCATTTTAGAAAACATTACTGCGTAAGCAGCTGCAGATTACGTACATGCGTGTGCTTTCACCCTGATGTAAACAAGGCTGATTTACGTCAAATATGTTAAAGCTTGCATATACGGTGCGTTGAGATGCTCTCTAAAATGGTGGAAGATGTAAGTCACGGTAGAAAAGTAAATCATGTTATTTTTGTTTTATTCGCACAAACAAAAGTATTCTCATAGCATTGCAAAACTGAGCCACTGATGTGACGGACTGATTTACAGATGTTTTTTCTACGTTTCTGGATCTGGGATTATTTGAGTTGGAGGGTCAGATGGCTCTCTGATATCATAAAAAAAATCTTATTTTGTGTTTGGAATGACATGAGGGTTTAATTAATGACAAAATTTTCCTTTTTTGGAGAACTAAATCTTTAAGATAGGTTTAAGATAAGTTGTGTTAAAAATAATAGCAGTTTTTGTCAAACGTGAGTAAAGCTCAAAAACATTATATTATTTTTTTTTTCATTTATGGGAAGCACTGCACATTATATTTTACATCAAAACATGAAGACAAACTCTAAATATTTTAATTACTTAAATGAAGGAAAAAAATATATTGGGCTGTTCAAAAAAATAGCAGTGTCTGCATTTTTCATTACAAACTCAAATATTTGCACAATAAACTGAAACAATCACTAAACTGTGAATCACTAAACTAGTATTTTTGAGAACTGCTTGTCGAGAATTGGAGTCGACCAACTTCTGGCACCTGTAAACGGGTATTCCAGTCATTTGGTTTTGCCTCAGAAACAGCATTTTTGATGTCACCCCACAAGTGTTCTATTGGATTAAGGTCCGGGGATTGGGCTGGCCACTCCATAACCTTAATTTTGTTGGTCTGAAACCAAGATGCTGCTCGCTTACTGGTGTGTTTGGGATCGTTGTCTTGTTGAAACACCCATTTCAAGGACGTTTCCTCTTCAGTATATTTTGATATAAGCAAATTGAACCATGATCCCTGGTGTGCGATAAATAGGCCCGACACCATAGTAAATGAAAGAGCCCCATATCATGATGCAGGTAATTTCAGAACATCTCTGATCTCCCTGGAGCTGATCATTGGCAGAGTCTTTGCCATTCTGTCTATTCTTCGATCTATTCAAATGGTAGTATTCCATGTTCCTCCACACCTCTCTTGTTTGGCTTTCCATTTTAAAGCATTGGAGATCATTTTAGCTGAGCAGCCTATCATTTTCACTTCTTAATATGTTTTCCCCTCTCTAATCAACGTTTTAATTAAAGCACACTGTTCTTCTGAACAATGTCTGGCACGAGCCATCTTTTTCAGAGAGAATTGCATGTACAACATTTGCTGGCTTTGTCCTTAAATAAGGTGCCACCTGAGTGACACCTGTTTCTTCACATATTGAATGACCTCACTGATTGAAGTATATAATTTTGAACACGCCCCTTTCACTTAATTATTCAATTACACAGATTTAGGAGCATTCATATCATTAATGTTGGGTCTGTTGGTTTCACTGAATACTACACCTACTGGTAAATTATTTGCCATGTAATAATATGATTTACACCAAAAACAGTGTTTGATCTGGTTAGTCATGTTGGACTGCTATTATTTTGAACACAACTGTAATACATTAAAATAATATTGCAAGACACATTACTTTTCAATATCAAGCAGCAAAATTAACTGTTTTGGTTTTGTACAGCTTAAAATAGCTGGACACGGAAGCTAGACCCAAAAATGTTTACAAATGTCCACGTTCATTTTTACAGGAAGAAAAAGGTGGATAGGTATATTAACATGCACAGTTAAACATCTAATATTAACTAATAAATTATTAAAATCTCTAGCATTACTTGATAACCGATTTGGTACAAAAATGTCATACATGTTTGTACCTGCATTACTCTTAACGCCATTGACCAATCCTCTTCCTGGGTTGTAGATGTCTCCCCTGGATCCCTGTGTCTCAGACATTTTGGACAAACGAAGAGTCTTCTCTGAATCTTTTCTTTTAAGATCATGAGGTGAGGAGTCTTTTGAAGTCTGCTTCACAGGGGTAGTGGATCTCCTGCTTTTTGTATCTCCTTTACGTGCCGGTGATGCAGACTTTCCTAGTGTCTTCCTCAAGCCTCTATTTGTTTTTAGGTCTTTCTTCATTGGTCGTTCAGTGTGGGTCTGGCCATTAAGAAGGGCCTCTGGGTCCACCATGCACACATCAGGGTGTGGAGAGTGAGGAAGAGGGTCTTTCATTGGAATAGGGGGGGGATCGTGACTCCTCGGGGAGGAGGAATGATGACTTCCTCCACTGCCGCCAGTTGCAGACATTTTATCCACAGGTAGATGTTCTGCATCTTCATCAGAATCAAGGTTCCCTTCTGCTGTAATTGAAGGACATTCCTCAGTCTCTGGAGGAACATCGGAGTCAGACTGAGATGGTAGGGACTCGCTCAGAGATGTAGGAGGAGTTTCCTCCCCTGCTAGCATAATGCCATGCCCAGTCGATGTACCACTCTGGATGCTGTGTGATCCCTCCTTACCATCTTCATTACGGCTATGGGATTGACGATGCTGCTGCTTGTGAGATCTCCTTTTGACAGAGTGCTGCTCACGCTCATCACCATCATCATCCCTTGAATGATCGCTTCTAGCATCTTCCTCTCCTTCCTCACTCGATAGATCCTGTGGGCTTGGATTAATAAAGGATGGAGAGATATCTCCTTTGCGGTGTTTGAACAGCGAAGGTGAATGTGAGGACATGGCCTCTATACCAAGATCAGAGGGTCGTGTGAATTCCTCATCTGACTTCTTGGAGACCTCAGGACAACAAGCCTGTGCTCCTGATAGTGGAGTTGGTGGACGTTCTTTTGAATCGTACTTCACATCCTCCTCTTCATCCCCCTTTGACGCCTTTATATCCTCATAAACATCTTCTCCATAGCCAGGTGGAGCCTTTAGACATACAACCTCTTCATGCTGCATTGTGGACGCAAAGGCTTTATGCTGGCTCGACTCAACTGTACCTGTTTTTTTGCTGTCTTTTTCCATCATCTTTTCTTCTGTTTGCTCTTTCTTGTCCTCCATTTTTTCTTTACATTCCTTTTCTACAATTGTTTCAGTTTGTTCTACCTCTTTCTTTACCTTTGACTGCTCCATTTTCTCTTCAGGATCGCTCTGCTGCTCTGACTTCTTGCCATCTTCTAGGCCCTCTCCCATCTTTTGTGACTTCACTTCAACCATCTTTTCAGGTTGTATGTGTTCTTCCTCCATTGCTTTATGTTTTACTCCTCCTTTCCCATCTGTCTCATGCTCCTCTTCATATTCCACTTTACTAACTTTTACTTCTTTCATTTCATCCCCCTCCTGTACTTTTTCAGGCAAGTCTTTAATTTCCTCTGACTTCTCTGCCCCTTCTTGCTTCATACTTTGTTCACTTTGTGTGATAGTACTGAGAGGCCCACATGTTGTGACTGGGTCCTTCTGAGAACTTGCCATTTCTGTTAGTCCATCTGTGGTTTGTAGATCAAATGTATGTAATATTGTGGTTGAGGGTTTTACATCAGCATGTTGCTCTGGCAAAGATGCTGTACTTGATTTTTCAGCAGCTGAAGATCTTTCACATTCAATTCTACAGGGTAAGGTTCCTTCCTCAAAATTGCTTTTATCCTCAGGCTCATCATCAGAGGATTTTTCCTGCGACTGTTTGTCTTTTGAGTCAGCCTTCTCCAAAGGTGCCATGTCAAACTTAAGAGATGTCGCAGATGCCACTTCAGTTGGATGAGTTGCATGCTCAGAAGTTGCTGATTCAGGTGATTCTGAGGAATGTGGCTCTGTTAGATTTTTATAAAGAGAGGCATAATCTCTGTCAGATTTAATGCTTGACATATCTTCCTCTGACTTTTCCTCTGCTGATGAAGTTTGATCTTGAAGAAACGATTTGGATTCCTCCAAGGGACTGAGAGGAGAAAACCTGGCAAGACTAGATATTGATTCAGCTGTAGTTGTCGCAGGTGTCGTACGGTCTGTGACTTCCATGTATTCATCTTTTTTTAAATATGGTAAATCCATAATGGGCGACTCTTCCTCTTTTAGCGATGAGTACTCATATGATATACTGTCTCCATCTGAACGTAGTTGGACACTAGGAATATTAATCAATGTTTCTAGGCCTTCTCCAAGGTGTTGACCAGTTGAATATGAAGCAGATGTTGAGGAAGAGTAACTAAACGATGAAGATGATGAGTAAGTTGCATCAGACATAGCTGATTGAGCAGAAGCTTGGGATTCAGTCAATTCGGGCTTTTTATCAGATGTTTTCTGTGGTTCATGTTTGTCATCGCTGGTTTTTGGTATGTCACATTGGGCTGAACAAGTATCTTTCTTCTTGGACTGTTCATCCTCCTTGCTGGCTACATGCTTGTGCTCTGCAAGTTCTGACAAAGGCTCTGTTATGGGGGACTTTTTTTGGGATGAATCAACAGCTGTATCTGTCTGTAGATCTTCTGCAGATCCTCTAGATGCCAAAGAACCAATAACATCATCTTGTTTTTTTTCGAGTGGTTTAGATGTAGTTATGGTCTCAAATGCTACTTTGGTCTCTTTTTCAGACATCTCTCTGGCACCCTTTTCTATATCCAAGTCACTTGCATCTTCCTCTTCCTCCTCCTCATAGTCATCCTCCTGTTCTGCAAATATTTTTTGGCTTCTCACCAAGCCTTCCTCTGTCTCTGCACTCACAATCTGTGACTTGCTGGAAATAGAATCTGTTTTTCCAGAGCACTCAAGGGCAAGAACATTGTCATCAACTTTCATGGACTGTCCTGAAGAACCAGGAGCGGCAGTGCTGGGATCATCAGGTGATAACCTGGCAGGAAGCATGTCCTTTTCAGGTGGTGAGTATCGACCAGAAGTAAATGGGTCACTTTGGCTTTCAGCTGAATCCAGTTTATTTTTATCTTTGTTACCTTCACTTGAAATTGGACTATCCGTTTTTTTATCATCGGAAGCAGATGTTGATGAAGTTGTTATACTCTGAAAACTTTTATCTTGTGATGATGTAACAAGCCATTGTGGAGAGGAAGCTTCAATAACATGGGTTTTGGCCTTGCCCAGGTCCTCTGAATGAGGTGTTGCCAATGTTTCTTCTCTTTTATGGTCTTTCTCTTGTGTCTCAATAGCAGATGTAGCAGATGTACATGGCTCTTTATCTGGCAATTTAACATGACTTCCAGCATCTGTTCCTTGAATAGGAGAATGTGTGTCCTCTTTCTCCTTCTCCTTCTCTTCTCTCTCCAATTTCTCCGATTTTTCTTGCAAATCACTAGAGGCAAAGCTTGAACCTGTTGCCAAAGTGGCTTTGCTGTCACATGTAAGACTATTGTCAACAAAAAGATCTGGTCTCTCTTCTCTAACCAGTTCTTCTTGGTATCGCTCCTTATTGTCTTGCTCTAAGTAGGCACTGTGGCTGCTGTGAATACTTGGTGATGTCTGGTAATCAACTTTGCTGAAAGACACTGGCTCTTCATCACTTTCCTCTACTGAACAAGTAGCTCCAAGCAAAGTGGCTTGACTTGTTTTTCTGTTGTAATCTAAATCTCTATCCAGATTAGGGTACTGTTCCTCTTCCTCTCTTCCTTTCTCAGTGTCTTTTGAAACAGGCTTTTCATATGGCTCATATTTAGAAGCTTCATAGCTTTCTTTTTCCACTTCATAAGTCGTCATGTCATCAGATTTTATTTTCTCACTATCAGACTTTTCAGCACATTTCTCATCAGCACTACCAGTCTTTTGAAAATCAGAAAGTGACTCTAACCCTGGAGATGCAATCTCTCGTTCTCCTTCCCTTTCCCTCTCAGCCTCTTTCTCAAGTTTTAAACCTCCCTTTGAGGAGAACAATGTTTCATGTTGGTCATCCCCAACACTCGCCTGACTGTCCGAGCTGGGCAGTGTAATACTTGTTGGTTTGCTCTCAGTTAGAGCCCCGGATACGGGTTTAATTATTGTATCTGTAGTAGAAGGTGTAAGTGATGTGGTACCCACTTTACACTCTTTCTCTGATTCAAGTGATGTTACACTGAAATCTCTAGTCAAATCTTTTTCTTCTGAATGGGCCACAGTTTCCTCTTTTTTCATACTTGTCTCTGGGGGTTGTGGAGAACTGCTTGGCTTTGGTTCTTCATACTTCCAAGGTTCCACTGATAATGGTCTTGAACCAGCCCCTCCCATACAAACAGCATCTCCTTCATCCTCTTCAGTACTTTCATCTTCATCTGAAAATTTAGTTGGAAATGTAGTTTCAAAGGTTGACTTGGTGTCTGTTGTTTTCTCCACAGTTGAGGTGGCTTCTTCAATGAATTTTTCTTTATAATCTAAATTTAATTTGAATCCAATATCTGAAGATGGAAACATGTCTTTTTCATGTAATGATGTATCTTGTTTGATATCTCCTTCAGGTTCATTTTTCAATTCCACTTTTTCTTTACAACTGAAATCTGAGGTTTCAAGCATTTGTTCTGAAGATTTCTGTTTGGCTCCCAAGTCCATTTTGCGATCTAATTCATCTGACACCAATTTTGATGCATCTTCTTTCATTAATTTCTCCTCAGACTCTTTGCTTACTTTCAAATCAGTTGTTTTATCTTCTGCAATGGGAAGATCTGTTTTCTTCAGTTTGTCTAAAGTATCGTGTTCTGATTTGGAATCCACAGTTTTTGATTCTGTTGGAATCTGTTCTGGCTTTTCTTCTGCAGATATTGCCTTAATTTCTTGTTTTGTGTCAGATGGCACAACTGTCACCATGCTTGGTTGAGGTTCTTCAGTTTTAATCACTTCAGTGTGTTTTTCTTCATACTGTTGGTCAATTTTAGCAGCAGCACTATCAGATAATGATTTATCTGAAGATATCTGAAGTTGAGTATCCTCCACACACTTATCTTTAGATTCATGTGGTTTTGGGGAAATGTCTTTAAACTCAACTGGTTGTTCAGATTTGACATGTATGCCTTTGCTTATTTCATCCTCTTTAGCTTGCACATCTTTTTTCTCTGATGTTATTGTCTGGGGTCCACTCTTCACTTCAGAATCTAAATCAGATTTAGAGATAGTATGCAGATCTCTTTTTTCATAAGTCTGACATTCTGTAGACTCTTCATCTGGTTTACTAGTTAGCTTTACAAACTCATTGTTTTTCTTATCCTGATCATCTTTAGAGGACAAATCAAATTTCTCAGATTCAGACAGCAAAACTTGACCTTGGCTCAATTCTGGTTGTTTATCTTTAGGTTCCTGGTCTAATGTTGGTAAGGAATCCATTTTGTCTGAAATGGAAATTTGTGTTTTGGATTTAGCATCCTCTACAGTTTCTTGGCTAGTTTCGTCTGTGTCCTGTGAAATGATGGAATGTTTTATTTGAGGCTCTTCTTTGTGTAATAAATCTGCTTTTTCTAAATGTTGTGTGGTTTGAGTTTCTTCCAATAGCTTCTCCTTTAAGTCTTCATCTTGTTTACTAGTAATTTCAGTCTCACTTGGACTTGCCTCTAATATATGAGGTTTCATCTCTTGTGCTGACATCCCTTTAGATTCTTGATCTATAATGGACACTTCTACATGCATCTCTGTAGACTGAACATCTGGTTTTGAGAGGGAAATTTGCTCTGGCATCACAGATTTGACTTTCTCTACATTTGTATCTTTAGAGTCTTCGTGTTCTTTGGCAGCTGAACACATTTTTTCATATGTCAGTCCAGCCTCACTTTTACTTTCTACCTTTTCCTCATCTTTCAGTGTAACATTTGTTTTTCCATTTAATTCTTGTATTTGACATTTGAGGCCATCTGTGTCTTCCTTAAATGGGCTTATACAGACATATGAATCAGTTTCCTCCAAATCCACCTGTTCAGGTGTAATATTATTTGATTCAGTTTTCTGTTCAGATGTTTTTTCCGGTTTAGTTTTTACATCTGTCTCTACAGTGCCTTGTGTCTCAATATATGGTTTGGCTACGTCATGAGATGTTGATGTTTCTGGTTTGATTTCTTGGCTTTCTATGGACTGACTAGTTATATCAGTCAGATCTTTCTCTTTGGGTTCCTTGTCCAATTTAGATATTTTGTCTTTCTCTGACTGAATTTCTTCTTCTTTTTCCTGTTTGTCTGCTTCAGAACTTTCTAGAACTGCTGGAAAACTCTTTTCTTGAAAACCTTCTTCATTTGCATTTTTCTTGTCTAATTCCTCTTTAGAGGGCAAAGCCTTTTCTGGTTCTGATATTACATCACCTTTATCTGTAACCTCTGCATGCTTTAATAATTGTTCTTCCTCCTTATGTTTCCCTTCAGTATCATCTCTCTCACCCTCCCTTTCTTTCTCCTTCTCTCTTTTCTCTTTGTCTATAGACAATTTTAAATCACAAGTTTCTTCAATGTCACGACCATCAGATAATTTGGTATCTTTATCCTCAAGAATTACAGCCTTGCTGCTCTCTTTTAAGTCCTCTTCAACTTTGCCCTTCTTTTCAACACTTGGATCAGGCATTACCTTTGTATCACTTATTTCTTTTGATGGTAGAACTGGTAGACTTTCTTTTTTAGCTGATAAGTCATCAACGAGTGGGGATGGTGCAGAGGTTGCTTCCTGGATTCTCTCCTTTACTTCTTCCTCTGCTTGTGGTATTTCTTTCTCATCTAAATTACCAGTTTTTTGTTTTACACTCTCCTTTTCAGATTCAATTTCAGTGGGGCTAACTGGCACTCCTGGTTCTTGATGAGTCTCTTTAAGGAGAACTTTCTCCTTCCCTTCAACAGGTGACATTCTGAGGGGAGAGTGAGATGCACTAGGTGGTCCAGAATGGGTAGGGGAAGCCATTTTTACTGTGCTGTCATCAGGGCTAATGCATCGGTCTTCCACATCTGGAAAAACGCTAGCTTCAGTAACAGGAAGCTTAGAAACACTGTGTGATGGGGAAGAGAGTATTGTTTGTACTTCAAAAGATGAATATTCCTTGGAAGGTGATACTGATGCCTTCTCCATTTGAGGTGGTGAGGATTTGTCATCAGAAGAAGTATCAGGAACTAAAGGCACCGGACTTTTGGGTTTGTCTATTTCTTTCTCCTTGCGTTCAAGTTTATCAGGTGAGCCATATGCTTCTTGTAACTTTCCAAGTGAAATGTCAGCATTTGGTGTTTGATCCTCATAGTCATCCTCCTCTTCATCACCGTAATGGACAGCCATCTCAATTCCCTCGGTTTTGCCTTCTAAAGGAAGTGGTGGAGATTCCTCAGAAGGAGATGATTTGAAACACTTGTCTTCCTCTATGGAGGATGTTGGTGAGATGGTTCCAGCTGAATTTAGGTAGTCTTTTCCTTGGGTGGCCTCAGTCTGGGTAACTGGTTGAACGGTATCCAAGACAAGGGAACTTTTTCCAGTGTCTTCAGTCTGAGGTGCTGTGATGGATGACTGATCTTCTGCAACTGAAGTTGGTAAAGAAGACAGTTTGTCATACTCTGTTATAGACGTTGCTGAAGAAACATGTTCTTCTTCAGCAAGTGGTGCTGCAAGTATGCTGGTGTAGATGGAAATAGGTGGCTCCTGTGCTCCAATCAATACTTTGCATGCTCCGTTTCCCATAGCAGCAGCTTGCATTTCTCTCATTCCATGGAGGGCATCAAAGGAGCCTGGTTGATCTGGAACAGAGACATCATAGCTACCAACCTCATATTGAAGGTGTGGTATCCTGTCCTCTGCTTCTTCATGGATCTCCTCATCTGAGATGGTCTGTTCAGTCTCAGAGTAACCAGGAATGGTTTCATCCTGTATGTATGATAAGTTTTCTGCTGCTGCAGCTCCTTGGGCTGTAGAAGTAATGCCAGCTGTAACACCTCCAACATTTGACAAGTATGCATCCTCTTCTTCTTTGACTTTCTCAGCAGAGAAATCCTTTATTTCTTCATCTGCAATGGCATCCAGGTCCTCTGCCTCCTCTAGCTCAGCTTTTTCAATCACATCGTCTTCTTCAAACTGCTCCTCTTCAGCATCAGTCTTTCTTTCCTCCACTTGTTTTTGCTTCTCCATTTCCTCAACTTCATGTTTTCTGTCCACACCCTCTAAATCTTTGGTTTCCTTTGTTGCCCCTTCATCCTCTTCATCTCCTATTCCCATGTCTTCCTCCTCCTCCTGATCTGTCTTCTTCTTAACAGGCTGTATCTCATCTTCCTCCTCATCTTCATCTTCAATTGCAGCACCCTCATCCTCAAATTTCTCTAATTCTGATGTTTGGGTCTCATCCTGTTGTTCTTTCACTTCTGCTGATGGCACTTCTTGAATTTCTGCTGATTGTGCTGCTTCTTTTTCTGCAATATCGGTTTCTGTAACATGATCTTGTTTTTGCTCCTCTGCAACATTTGAAGTTTCATTGTCTCTTTCAGCTGGTAATTCAGAGACCATAAGGACACTTTTAGGAGCTTCAGACTGATCTGTAGTTTCAGTGAGTCTCATTTCAGCAAAGTCTTTTGTTAAATCCTCTGGAGTAGATGGAACAGATATTAATTCTCCTGTCCCTTTTTCTGGTTTCTTAGGCTCACTCTTCTCAACCACGGGTTTGGCTGCAATCTCTGCACTCTCTACCTTGGCAGCTGTAGGTTTGCTCTTTACTGTTTTGGGTTTCCCTTGGGTTTTGGCCTTGTGGAGGGTCTTTCTGACCTCTGGTGTAAAAGGTTTCAGGTCAGGTTTAGTTATTTTTCTCAATTCAGGTTTTGAAGTGTCCTTGGTTTTAAACTTTTTCTCATCTTTTTTCACTGAATCATCTTTTTTGATTTCACGTTTTTCTTTTTTAACTTCCCTCTTTTCTTTGTCTTTCTTTTCATCCATTTTAGACAACCTTTCCTTGGGGTGTTTTTTCAGTGGTTTCTCTTTCAACATTTTTTTCTTTTCTGTCACATCTGCTTTTGGCTTCAGTGGCTTGGTGTGCTTCTTTTCTTCTTTTTTCTCAATCTTGTTCTCATTGACAGAGTCACTCTTTATGTCGACAAAGGATACATCCTCATGCTCATCGGTTTCTTTTTTAAAAGGCTTAGCTGGTGCTTGGGTCTTGGGAGATGATTTAAGACTTTCTTTGCTGTCAGTTCTTTGCTTTAGCTTTGTTTGTTTTACTGCTGAAGGTGAAATGCCAGAATTTATGTCTTTTTGGGTGGCCACTGGATACCGCAAGAAATCAAGGTGCTTCAACTTTTCAAGCCCTTCAAGAATTTTGTTTTGTGGTGCATTTCCTGGAAATAACACTCTGATAATTTTTTCTGTAGGGTTGGCAGGGAGCCAGACAACGAGAGCAGTAATAGATGTCAAATACGGTACAGATATTTCTCCCTCTTTTCCATTGGGAAGTACTATCCCTGTCTTGGCCTTGCTGTTACCTGCCCACTTCTGCATGAGGAACTGCATTTCCTTACTGTCCTTCACAGGGTTCAGGACAAACATGTCTAACCTGCCTACACCCATCTTGTGAAAAAGAGTGATGGGCTCGATGGTATTACTAACCACTCGAAAAAGAGGCTCAGGCTTAATTCCTAGCTTGTTGAGGTATTGCAGTGTAAGAGAGGCTTCCTCAATGCTTCGCTTGACTTTCAAATTCGATTCTGATGTGCGAAGCTTCTCAGGTACGTTGAAGAACACAACGCCGAGCTCGGGTGATATCAGGTTTTTCATCCAATCACTGTAGGTCGTTGAACCTTGAGACTGTTCTTCCTCCTGTTCTGCAACCTTCCTTTGAAGGAGTCCATTGATCCCTGGAAGATTATCAGCACCAATATGGGTAAGAAGGATAGAATCAATACGATCTAAATGTCTGACAAGCTTCCAAAAGCATGACCTTCTGTCAGAGCCCCCATCAATCAGAATGTTAAAACCATTGACCGCAAAAAGCGCAGAATCTCCCCGTCCACCAGGAAAGATGTAGCAGCAAGGCTTTGATAGCTTTAGGAATCCTCCAGAGGTTGGAGGCTCAAGAAGGTCAAATGGGGATGGTACATCCACAGTCTCAGATATGTATTCAGTAAACTCAGTGACCCCCTCCATCTTAGGGAGTAGGGGCTCTGGATTCAGCCTATAATTCAGCAACTCCCAAATGTGTTGCCCCACAGAGCTCCAGCCTGCCTCACTACGGCAAGACACTG
This sequence comes from Enteromius thamalakanensis, assembly GCA_032357475.1. Classification (NCBI taxonomy): domain Eukaryota; kingdom Metazoa; phylum Chordata; class Actinopteri; order Cypriniformes; family Cyprinidae; genus Enteromius; species Enteromius thamalakanensis. Next base: position 9,502,210 of record JAUCMT010000059.1, read on the forward strand.
TTAGTGATGCCCGCTGTCCAGAGCTGGCTTTAACCAGCAAATTACTGACCTACGTTAGAAAAAACTAAATTAGTCACAATATACATACAGTACTGTGCAAAGGTTTTAGGCAGGTGTGAAAAAATGCTGTAAAAAAGAATGCTTTAAAAAATTTAAGTGTTAAACAATTATTTTTAATATTCACTTAATAAACATAATGCAGTGAATAAACAAAAGAGAAATCTAAATCAAATCAATATTTGGTGTGACCACCCTTTGCCTTCAAAACAGCAGCAATTCTTCTAGACTTCTAGTACACTTGCACACAGGCTGGTAGGTAGTTCCAAACATCTTGGAGAACTAACCACAGATCTTCTCTTCATGTCTCTTCATGTAATCCCAGACACACTCGATGATGTTGAGATCAGGGTTGTGTGGAGACCATGCCATCACTTCCAGTACTTCTTGTTCTTCTTTACACTGAAGATAGTTCTTAATGACTTTGGCTGTATGTTTGGGGTCGTTGTCCTGCTGCAGAATAAATTTGGGGCCAATCCTTCACCTCACTCATGGTATTGTATGATGCATGATGGATAAGTATCTGCCTGTATTTCACTAAATTGAGGACACCATTAATCCTGACCAAATCTCCAACTCCATTTGCAGAAATGCAGAACCAAACATTCAAGAAACCTCCACCATTCTTCACTGTTTGCCTGCTGACACTCATTATTGTACCGCTCTCCAGCCCTTCGACCAACAAACTGCCTTCTGCTACAACCAAATATTTCAAATTTTGACTCATCAGCCATTTTTCTGCACCCCAGTTCCTATGTTTTCATGCATACTTGAGTCACTTGCCCTTGTTCCCATGTCAGAGGTATGGCTTTTTGGCTGCAACTCTTCCACGAAGACCACTTCTGGCCAGACTTCTCTGGACAGTAGATGGGCGTATCTGGGTCCCACTGGTTTCTGCTAGTTCAGAGCTGATGGCACTGCTGGACATCTTCCGATTTCGAAGGGTAATAAGCTTGATGTGTCTTTAATCTGCTGCACTAAGTTTCCTTGGCCGACCACTGCAATCCTCAATGTTGCCTGTTTCTTTGTGCTCCTTCAAAAGAGCTTGAACAGCACATCATGAAACCCCAGTCTGCTTTGAAATCTTTGTCTGGGAGAGACCTTGTTGGTGAAGTATAACTACCTTGTGTCTTGTTGCTGTGCTCAATCTTGCCATGACTTAAAAACTGTCTTTCACAACCTCACCTTTGTAGCAGAATTTGGCTGTTCCTCGGCCAGTTTTAAGCCTCCTACACAGCTGTTTCTGTTTCAGTTCATGACTGGGTTTCAACCTACGTGTGACATTAATGATCATTAGGACCTGTTTGGTATAATTGGTTGATCATACACCTGATTCTAATCCTACAAAATTCCTGACTTTGTGCAAGTGTACCTATAAGAATTGATGCTGGTTTGAAGGCAAAAGTTAGTAACTCCAAATATTGTTTTGATTTAAATTTTAAATGTGCATTTTGTAAAATGATCATTATTTATATTTCTGAAAGCATTCTTTGTTTACAGCATTTTTTCACACCTGTCTAAAACTTATGCACAGTACTATTTATATATCAGCATAAATACAATTATATTATTTATATATTTAATATCAGCATAATACAATTATATTATGTAAACTTACCCCAGGATCAGCAAACACACGTGAGAAGGTTTGATGACTGAACACTCCAGTTTGCAGAACCAGGTCACCTTGGTCAGAACTCTGCCCACTCAGGACCAGCAGCTTGTGTACAGCTGGGTCAGATATAAGACAATGGATCTAGGACATGACGAGAGACGAAGAGGGCATTTAAACCACATTAGTCTGTTTGCTGCAAGGTTATACTTCGACAAGGTTATTCAGTCTAACATTAAATGTACTATGTATCTTCTGTATTAACATAAAGCAACTTTCTGTAAATAACTTACCTCAGAGATAACAGTGTCTTCTGATGGGTTTACTAATACAACCGTTTCAAGAACATCACTTTTGTGGTGCAGAGTCCTTTGACCTGAAAGAAATGCATATGGTTTTTCTTGTTGCTATTAAGTTACAAATACTGTATCAATTGTGACTAAACTCATTTAGCCTATTCATGTTTTGAAAATCTCATCTAAAACAGATGCAGCGTGGTGATACAGTACATACTAGTTAAAGGTCATCCTGTAAAGAAAAAAACGCAAAAGAAAAGCAAAAGAAAGCCTAAGAAATGAGGCTTAAACAGTAGAAAGACTGTAAACAGTAATCTACTACAAATCTCTTAAAAGAAATGACTGTGCTTTCTATTGGCTTTTCAAAAACTTGCAGTAAGCTACTAGTTATTAATAATTCGAAGTACCTAAACTACATTCAAGCTACTCTTTTGTAATAGTAGTTTGCCAAACGACTAACTATAGTAAAAGTACTATAGAGTGCTTTTTTAAAAAAATATATAACCATTCAGAGGTACAAATTGTAATGAATATTATTTAATCAGAGCAATACTTTTCACACACCAAACAATTAAAGTTTGAAAGAATGGATAAATAATTGGGTGATAAAATCAAATTTCATAATATTCAATATAATATTTCAGAATATTCCCTAGTTACAAAACTGAGTCAAAAACATAGTACTAAACTTAATATTCTGATATGAAGAAGTCTGAAATGGAACTTGAATTAGTGATTTTTTTTTAATGTGTTCATTTATTGTCTGAACAAATTGGTTCACTCAAAGAAATTACTTTAAGATTAACCAATTCAGTAAAATTCACAAATTAAATAAATTAATAAAAATAAATCAGGCTTTTCCATGACAACATTTGAGAAAGAGCTTACTTAGCAATGAATATTAGCATGTGCAATTCAATATGACCATTGAAACAAGCTTCGCTAGAAAACTGTGTACCAGTATGTAGCCAAAGTAGCCAGAGCTTAATCCTTTAAAGCATGTTCCTTAACAACATTGTATTGATTTTTTCATTTGAAAGTCAAACATAGTAGTCGTATGATTGATTACTCTTAATGTTAAATGAATGTCCCTGCAGGAGTAACACTGACAGGCATAGCTATCATTTAGGACTCCCAAGATGTATACAGCTGAAATACATACATTTCAAGGACAGTCCTGCAGGAATCCTGTTAATGAGACATCATAGGCATCTGAAATCCATTCATAAGTAAAGGGTTTAGGGTTTTAAGTGTAAATTACGATACGAGGATATCCAAGCTAATAAGGAAAAATCACTTGACAAAAATGCAACATAAGTCTACATCATCTCAAAAGTCCAGTCCAAACACATTTATACTGTGTTTTCAGTTGTATAAAGAGTGCTGTAAGAGCAGGGAGTGTTGAGGAATTAGTGGGATAATCAAAGAGCTGCTGAACGCAGCACGACTGGGGTTTGGACCAAGCTGGCCTAAGCCCAGCCTTGCTTCTTATGAGCCAGATGGTATGAGAAGGAAGTACAAAAGTGAAAGTACAACATATGTGAAGCTGGTGAGACAGGCTCACTGAATGCAAATAATACAGGCTGCCACAGAAGCTAGTAGCTCCGACCCTGCTGACCCTGCAAAGTGACGAAGTACAAAGAATCGAGGGAGGTATGAAAGTCTCAGGCACTACAGTTGCTCTGCCTTCGGCACAATGCCCAGAGCTACATGGGTCTCTTGGCCTTGTAACGAATGCATTGTGTGCTCTTTGTTGTCATCTTATGAAAAGTATAAACAAATGTAGGTGATTTTTTTTTAAACACTGTCAGAATTAGCTGGGAAAAAATTGGGGATAAAATATAATTTACAATTTCAAATAACAAACACGTTTTTAAAAAAAGTTGAATTTTTTTTTTAAATAAAAATAAATAAAAAATAATTAGAGAAGACCTTTTAATAAAAATAAATTTATTCAGTGGCATTTATAGTTTGATTAGCTTATAGAGCACAATTATTTTGTATTCAAACAGGAATGTTTGGCAGGACCTACCATAAGGTTCATTACTTTTTAAAAATAGTCAATTAGGCTTTTGTTACATCAGAACATGAAACATGATTGGCTACTCGCATATGGACATTCTTATTCTAGAGAGTATTTGATTGGGTATGCGGGATGAGTCATATATTTTTTATTTAATTATTTTTTGGAAAAGAATGACATTTTTAATGTTTAAATCTACCAAAAGTGAAATGTATCAACACTTGGAAATACATTAGCATACTGATGATCACAAATAGACTTAAAAACCACAGATGGTTTTGCAGAGCGGTGTGTTCAGCCAGCTTCCAGTTTCCACTACTCCCTTTGGCTCTCTTCCACAGTCACTAAAGAATGGGAAAGAATGTAGCTTTGTAACAGTAGTCCAAAAGTCCAAGGTATCCAGTGAAGCAACTTCATAGCTGCTGATTATTGACTTTATAGCACAAACATCTCATCGCATTAGCATCATAAAACACTGTCATCTTTAAGAAGATCTCGGTGTAGAGATCCAGTCCTACCTCACCTGACCCGCTTGATATAAATATCTGCTCATGAACTCTAAAAATGAGAGCACTCCATTAAAATAAGCTCAAACAGTGGAAGACAGACCAAGCATTTGCGCTGCTCCAGATATTTTGCTCTAGATATGGTCACCCAAGAGATTGAGGCCCGTGGAAGTTTGGGAACAGAACCGCCTCACCCGAGCATCTAAAACAGTCACTCATGCCACCGTCTAGTGCGCTTGTGGGAGAAAATAACCTTGTGAACGGCATGTCTTGCTGTGCACCACTAAATCTGGTTGTTCCAGTGGAACAAGCTATTCAATTCCCATTTCTTGTACAGGTACAGCTGACCACGAGGTTGCGGTGCGGCCTTTTTATTTAAAATGCAAAATTAGTATTTCTTTAAAAATAAAGCACCACAGGTGTCTGTTGTTATCTAACTACTGTAGCTTTTCAGAATGGAGGGAATAAATGTTTCTTTTGAGGGATTTATTGTAATCTCATAAATGTGTCATTAATCCAGTCTTAGTCCAGTCCTCTGGTTGAGAGAAGTGTAATGGGGAAACTTGAAAAATCAATTCAAGTAATAATCAGAAATTATACCTTTAGGTACCATCATTCCTGCAGATGAGCAATTTCTGTCACGGTTTGTGATTTAATTGTTCTATACAACCCTAAAACCAGAGTAACAGGAGCTGTCCAATATTTCTTCAAACTTTGAGGCTCCCTGTTGCATCTACAGAAGAAGCAAATGCCCTAGTTTCTTCTGGTAATCCTAGTCTTGTCATTTGGCAATGCCGAATGCTGTTAAGCATATTAAAGCCTCTTTTATCACAGATGTGTCACTGGATCTCAGACAGCCACCTGGGTAAAGGGTATGGCAGCGGCACAGTGACCCAGCAAGAGGGCATGTTGTGCTTTTATGCCTCATTTGCATCGACCGTTTCAGATTTCAATTATTATACTAGCAAAACTGGTTCACAGAAATTTATAAATCAATAAAAACTTATATTAAACACTTAAAAAATGAGAGAACTTATTTTTTTAATGTTATCTGATGAGAATTTATTTCATATTTTAACAGTAAACAAACTATTTACAAGTTTCTTATGCTCATCATGAGCATTCTTTTTTTAAAGTATTTTAAAATGTAATGCTTTCTTTTGATGGCAAAGCTGAATTTTCAGTAGGATTTAGTCTTCATTATCCTTCAGAAATCATCCTAATATGCTGATGTTGTGCTTAAACACAAAACTGAAACAGTTGTGCCACCAAATATTTTTTTTGGAAACCGTGATGCCATTTTTTTAGGATTCCTGGATACACAAAGTTCAAAAGAACATTATTAAATATAAATCTATCATGAACAATATAAATCATTGTAATATGAGTGCTGAATAAATGTGTAACACTTTATTTTGTTAATCCACTTTAGAACTTCTACTAACTTTAAGTAACTTTGTGTGCTTAATATCACTTTTTCACTTTTTCACAGTCATTGGAATCCCATAAGCAATCATATACTATACAAATTAAATACAAAATTTAAGTATACTATTTGAATAGATATCCGTTTTTGATTTGTGGAAAGAACAAGATGTGGTCTAAAGAGGAAGCTTTAAAGCAAGAAAAAGGGTAGGAGAAGATTTTTGGTGGTGTACGACCGTTTCCTTGGGGTTCAGAAAACTCCAACCTAAACCTGAGCCAACTATGAGATCATGCCACCACACAGCCCGTTCATTAGCATTTGAAGCCACATCTTTGTGGTCCTGAATAAGGGCTGGATGTTTCTCCAACACTGACGAGACCCCACAACACCGCAGCATTTCACAACAACGTCCTGCAGCCACAAAGACTTCTTATCATTCTATATCTAATATGTCCACAAACATTTTCATTTGAATAGGCAGGAACGAAAGAATCATGAAGAAACTAGTGCATTTTTTAATCCTGATAATAGTGCGAAGATATAATATATCCCAGCCCAGCACAATAGTGGGCAGGCAGTTCAAATAAAAGAAATGTCATGAGTACATACCAAGTGATGGAAAAATACACATGCTGAGATGTTAATAACAGGTTTTAACTGCAATATAGAGGAGTGCTTATCAAAGCAGGTAGAAAAGACTATAAATAGCGGATCTAAGAGAGGACATGGGTCGGTTCTGTGAGTCAGCATCTGCTCTGAAATGTCAGTGTTTCACAGTCCCTTAACCTGATGATTTACAGAGAGCTTTAGGGTGGATTTGACAACATATGCATCTAAGTATAAAGTTTAGATCTAAAAGTATTCATGTTGTCGTCCTATATCAAAGCAAATATTTAGTCATTTTTAATAGAAAAAAATTCACAGTGTGACCCGTTTCATGCGAAATTAATTACGATATTCAAATGACTATTAACATATAAAAGTAATTTATATAATGATTGCTACATTGTCTATTGCTGCAACAACATGCAACTTTCATGTCTCCCGTACCAATTCGTGGTCTCTATTTTTAACGCATGCTGGCTAATTGTCGCCATCTTGGGACTTAACACCACAAAAACCACAGAAATAAAACTAAGCATAAAAACCATAGACAACTGTTTAGAAAAACATGCAAACAATAAAAGACATAAAGAAAACTTCAAATCGAGATGTGTTAGGTTGTCGTTAAACACGTTAGCTAAATAGTCCTCAGTAAAATTAACTTAAAACTGAGATTAATATTATTAATATTTTAAATAGCATTTTTTTTTTGTTATTTATTTGTATTTTTTGTCTTTTTATTGGGTAGATTTGTGCATTCTACCAATATATATATATATATATAATAATATATATTATTCATTAGCCATTTATTTGGTCAGCAGCATAAATCCAAAACAAGTCCTAATACCTGTGTTTATTTTATTATGGGTGGCAATGTCTCATCCAAATGCATTACTAATAAATGAAATATGTATTATTGAGCTCAAGCTTAAATTTAACTCATAGATTACAGATGTATCCAATATCCAGTCCTGCCGCAGTAACATTTCACACAAAGAACTGTACCAAAGAAACCACGTTTAACGCAGAACATCTCCTAAGGCAATCTGTATGATTAACAAACAATGAGGTGAAAGATCTTAAACTAGAACAAGCAACAATTTACACAGGCCAATTTAGACCAAAGTGATTCAGCAGCAGTGGAGGAATTCTCACTGCAGCGCTACAAAGGAAAGAGAGGGTGATCCTCCCACACTAAATCTGCAAGCTCCCAGGAATGATGGCCGTCAGAGCACTCACCCACATACCCACCATCACAAATAGCCTTCAGAATAAAAGACTGAAATATGGGTGAGCTAGGAGCAAATGTGAGAGTATAACATCATATCACCTCGCTTTGGCCATGAGCGGTTCACACAAGAGAGTGTGTGATATCACGTCTCATTTTCAACTCGAACAAGTCTGCGCTTTCATGAAGACCGCTCTAATTCTCTTTATAATGAAAGCTGCTTTAATACAAACTTAATGAAAGCTGCCACGAGCCGTTATGTAGAGTTCTACCGATATCCTTTTAAATGAGTTAATAAGCTGACTCCGAGTAAACAAGTAAATTACAATTTAACCGTTTGTTTTGACCACAGCAAAGCAATTATTTTGGTCAGATGTTTGAGGACACAGGCCGACAAACCTGCATGTGTGATTCATTTGTGATTAAAAGTGCTACAATCCACAGTCAGGCACCTGCCACTTAAGTTTGGTTCCTTTCCGCTGAGTAATCCACCAATAAGAGGTTGTTTGTCTCAAATGGCCGTTCATAAATCCGGAAGGATTATCCAATAAGTCCAAAGTTGAGTTGCTAAACATTTTCTATGTTGAACCTTTCATTTATATCATCCATGGAAACCACAAGACTAAAATGGCTGTTCCTTTCTCAGCATTTTCCAATGTCAGACGGAACTAAGCATGAGTCACTTTGTTAAAGCCCAATCCCCCTTGTCTTTAATGTCTTCAATGGCCCATTTTTGCTCTGTGGCAGATGGACGTGCCCTTCAGTGTCCTAACATTGAGCCTTGCACCAATGACATCATGAAAGCTTAATAAAGAATCTCTCTATAACAAAGCACACAAAACAAGGGCAATTAAATAAGAGGTTCTTATCTCATACTATAATAAAAACACTCAAAGGAAAGCAGGTCCACTAAACATTCTGCACCTCCACCATAATTTGCTTTAGGCTAGTACCAGTACCAATGGGACAATGACTCAGCAGCTAATCCTGTCAGTGGGTGTTTCTCTATGTAAAAATCCCACCCAGACAGAAATGAGAACTAAGGAACGACTGAATCATTTTAGCACTGAGATGACGAACAAATGTACTTAAAATAGTCCCCAGTATCTCCTCAAAAGTTAACAACATCATCACCTGTTTTTTATTTAAATTAGAGTACTTGGATCATTTAGTTTAAGCAGGTCTTATTTGGTTCACTGATGTTTTTCCGTACTACTGTGATATCCATAAATTCTGAGTAAAACTGTTGAACTTTATGACTCAAATATCAGCTGTGTCGAATGAAGCAAAAGAGTTGTTCTGTGGGTTTAATTGGCCTCCACAATGATATTTAAACATGGAGCGAGTCATCCATTTAGTCATTATTTTTCGTGAATGGTCCTTAAGCGGCCAGAAGCACAGACGTATTGCATACAAAAAGAGAGAGAAGGGGGAAAGAGAGTCACAGTCAGCAACGCTGAGTCACTGAGCAACAAACGAATCAGTGGCTGTCAAACTTACTGACAGGCTAAAGGTTTATAAATGTATCAAGATTTTGTACAATTGTATATTGTTGGATTACAGTAAATAATAGCCTGAAAAACAATTATATTAAAAATTAGTAGAGATGGCTGATTTTACAAATCCGGACTGCTTACTCATGCAGCATTATATGTTTCGTGGAATGCTGTCGAGGAAGGCATCTTACTAGATTTTGAGACAGAGCCAATATTTTGGTTGGAATTTTATTGTAGAATGAACGAGTCTTTTTGAGGTGGTCCCTTTTAGTCAATAAAGCACATGCAGCAGGACCAGTGCAGTCCAATTGCCGATCAGATGTGTGAACAGTGAGGTGAGATACCATGATGAGTCTTTTTAGTCAATTAAAGAAGTAAATTAACTGTGCTGTCTGATTCTCAAACGAATGGCTCATTTGAGTCGGTTCTTTTTACTGAATCACATCACACAGCAGTCCTTATGAGTTGGCTCTGTAAAGTAGACTGTTGAAGAACTTAGTTTGTTCATATAGCTCATTAATAAAAAAATAAATACATATTGGTTCGGCTCTTTTTGTGAACATATAGCGCGACCACTGAATTAATTGTTTGAGAAAGTTGTCTTGTCTGAATCAAAACATACAGCGGTTAAAAAAAGTCCGTCGGAGCGATTATTGTAGGCTATTAAAATAAGTTTTGCTTTTAACTAAATGTAATGTGATCATGAACTACTGAGTGTACCTGTGTTATGTAATATTAAGTAGGGATAATGAAACGTTTTATTACGTCTTATAGGAATCTGTGGTATTTTGTAATAAATGAGTTACCACATTTTCTTTATGAATAAAATATTTGTGTAAAAATAATTTGTTTAAAAAAGTTCTAAAGTATCTGTAAAACGTAAGTATTAATATAGGCTACATTTCTTTCACAAGAATATTTTGTTTAAATCTAAAACGATCTGCAGCCAGAATAATTACATCTTTTGGTCCAAATTTGTCCTCTGCCAAAGAACTAAAAGAATCGCTCATTTCACCAACTCTAACATGAGAATTTCAGATTATACCTCACAACTTCTGAGCATAATATATTTCTCCAGGCAAAGGCGTACACGTTTAGCATCTTAACACAGTCTCCCTAATATTTCTGTGTAGAAGTGCGTCATGCAGCAAATAATGACTTCTCGCGGTCATTTAGCACAAGCAAAAAATACTCAAATAACAAGTCCATTTCAAATAGGTACTGTCAAAAAAGAATAATTTCACAACCTGTTAAATAATAAATAAATAAATAAATAAATCAAGGCAACATATAAAGTTAGTCCGTCTGCGCGAGCCCTTCGCCAACCTCCGTCCATCAACTAAATTAATCCAGTTAGTTTGGATAAAGCACAGTAAGGTGTTGATCGTACACACTGTCCTCCAGACATATGTCGCAATTACAGGTATATTTAAACGACTGTCTGGACGTTTATTTACCTAATTCTTTTGTCGTCATGTACAGCGATTAAGAATGTATCATAATGCGTATGTCTCACGCCCCTTAAGCCACTAGTACGCGATCAAAGTCATTAATAACGCCAAGATGATGACAAATATGCGGTCAAATAAGGATACGCACCCTCCGCGACGTCACAGTCTCATAAAGCAAAGTGTCACTGACTGTTTGCATCGCAAGACTCTTTGTCCGGACCACTGCGACACTGCGTAAAAGTCGCGCCAGATACTGCATCGAATGCTAGAGCGCTGCCTCTGTAGTCTGCATGACAGAAAGTGATACATACCGTATGCTGAAGCGGGCCACTTTAACAGAGCGTCGTGTGTCTCGCGACTGATGGGTGTTCAGGAGCGCAGTCACTGCTGTGTGAGTGTGTGTGTGTGTGGGAGGGGCCGGAGAGTGTGTGTGGGTTGGCAGATTTCTGTTCTCGAGCAGAGCGGGATGGTTGCAGCAACTCTGGCTGCAGCCACCCGCCAATTACACTACAGATGCAGCTACTGTCTGAAGAAGTGGGGCTAGGCGGGGAGCTAGGGGGGGTTAGTGATACTTTCAATGCACCAAGTAACCCTTTCATGTCTAATATTATATTACATAGGCCTATGGCATGTTATATGATTTACCTATGGGCCCATTATAAACATCTGGCATTCTTATTTTTAGAGGACTAAATAAGTGAATAATGTACTGATACAGGTGAGTTTTTAGAATACATTTAATGCAGCCGCTACCTATTCAATTCAATTCAAATTTATTTGTATAGCGCTTTTCATGATACATAATATTGAAAGCAGCTTTATTCATTTTAGTGGTGTTTTTTCTATTAGGCTTTATTGCTAAGTTTAGCTGTTTGCCTTTTTGTTTTTATTTATATAATTAACATTCATCGAATCAGTCTTTTATTGGTAGTTTATAATGCAGCTGCATTGCACCGACCTCCCCCAAGCTCTACATAAAGCCTTAAAGTGCTATATAACGTAAATTTTGTAAGTTGCCCATTCTACAGTCATGTGATATAAATATGGTGGCATACATTAAGAGACAACCCACTTAAAGTAAAAAAAGGAGATGTTTACAAATGTAGGTTACCATTATTTTTCTATGTGAATGCACAAGATGGACAAATTTGACTGCTGCATTAGCGTTTTTTAGCATGCGATGACATTGCAACTTTATATTTTTTCACCTCAGCGCCGCAACTTTAGTGCAAAGAATAAAGCCATATACCCAAAGAGATCTCTATAAAAGTTAAGACTTGTGCACACCTTCTCAAAACACCTCATTCGAACACGCCCCAACAACTCTGTCACTGTGTTGTAATACTTATATAACTCCGCCCAGTTGTATACTCAAAGTTAGGCTGCTTGTGACTTTTATTCTCGCTGTTATTGTTCTACATATGATGTGTTTTTCCAGATATGGTAAGGGGGCATAACATTCCCATCACATGCTACAAGGTATTCGGCCAATCACAATGCACTGGATAGCTAGCCAATCAGAGCATACCGCACTTTCCAGAACAACAATGCTCCGTCTGAAATCGCATACTACTATAGTAGGTACTATATTTAAAATTGAACATTCTACTCGACCGTTAAAACAGTACGTTCTATATAGTATGAATGTGAGTAGTATGAATTGAATTCGGACGTACTGAATCCGCCATATTGATGTTAAACACGTGTCACGCGTCGTCACAAAAGAGCAAAAATTTAAACTTTCAAAAAAGTAATCCGTTTATTTAGATTATGTTAAACAAGTGTAATTTAATCAGAACAAACAAAACTTTTTTCCTGGGGTGCTTACACTTAAAATGAGCCGCTTCTCCACTTTCCGTCAATTTTTTTTAAATAAGACGCCTCCTCTCCCGGAGCCTTATAGGATAGGAAAGTGTCCATGGTATGCTTACTATAGAATTCGGCAAGTAGTAGGTCATCTGGGTACTTCTCGCCTACTGAATTTCGAATGCTATGAATTCTGACATACTACTCGCCTCTCATGCTGTTTTTCGCGTACTATATAGTAGAGAAGTAAGCGATTTCGGACGCAGCACAAACTTTGTTAAAAATCGACATGTTTCAAAAAGGCGGGGCTGAGAGAAGCAGCAGAAATGTACGGTATATGAAAATAATGTTTTGTTGAACCTCAAACGGTGCAAACACATTGCATTACAACAAATACACAAAATAGTGGGGTTTTTTTTAATGATTCCTTAAATTTTTTTTTTTACTTTTTTTGTTCCACTGCCAAGCATCTGTGCAAAAGGTGCCCGAAAAACTGCTTTATAGCATAAACACTAGTTCACACCAAGCACAATACCGATAAAGATAACTATAAAGATGTAGTTCTAAAAAAATGTTTTTAAATATTAATGCATTAATGAGTCCACACCACAGCGACAACGATAAAGGCACACACATTGGAATCATTTCCAGAACGATTTTTTCCAGCTGATGAACGCTATAAACATCGACAGCCAATCAGAATCTGTCCTGTTCTCACAAGCTCGAGAACTGAAAGCGGCAGATGTGTGTGCACTGAGAATAAACTGACAATATAATTCGCTGGTCTGGACACTGATATCATTATCCTCATAGCTATCTTAATCGTTATCGTGCTTGGTGTAAATGGGCATTAAAAATAACGATAAAGATATAGTTTTAAAGATCGTTCTCAATATTAAAGAATAGCAGAGTCCACACCACAACTATATACCGATAAAGACACAGAGAAGCAATATAGTTGGAATACATTTCAGAACGATATTTTCTAGCTAATGAGTGATCAAAACATTGACAGCCAATCAAAATACATCTTGCTATAGCATATAAGAATATATCTAATTATATATAAGAATTTAAAGCGACAGATACACATGCACTTAGAATAAATAGACAATATCTTTTTGTTAGTGTGGAAGCAAATATTGTTATTTTTATAGTTATCGTTCTTGGTGTGAACAGGGCTTTAAGCTATGACAGAGATATTTGTGTTGCCATTTTTTAATGATCTCATGACACGTGTTCTAAAAACGTGACACTCAATTTTTAAAAAACATATCTTTAGGTCTTCTGTTTGCCAAATATTGCATATAAGGTACTATTTATTTTATGACCTTAAGGGATGTAAAGTGTCCATCCGAGGTGGTCGTTAAGAGTATCTGAGCATCTTCCGATTATCTGTTTTGATTCGTAGAAATGCCAGAATATTTGCCAAAAGGTCAATATGAAATTCAAATAATGCCCTCTTATTTTTCAGCCCTTCCATTACAACCACCTGTTATGTAAGACTACTTTCACAATCCAGTCCATTTTCAATGATTGAATTAAGTTCTGCCATACTGTACATTTTTGTCTGTTTCACCCAGAAATGTCACATTATCGTTTTATGTGGTTTTTTTTTATAGTTTATTACAGCCCTACTGAATGAGTGGTTGACCTGGATAAGGTTGCTGCAGATTCTGCATGGCTTTATGGCATGATAAGAGAACTGAATTTTGGTGCAGTGTTTTTTCTGCTGTGCCCATTCTGCCAGACCGACCAGCATTGTTCCTCCTCTGTGGAACAATCCTGATATATTTTGATATGCTATCCAGACACAATTCACAGTCAAATCAGCACAGATAATCAGCAGAGGCTCAATTTATGAAGATTCAGTTTCTTTTCTCATTCATATTTTTGAATGTGACTGTGAAATGAATAGAGCAAACAAACGACTTCTCTCTCTCTTTCACTCTGAGTACTTTATTCATTCATGTAATTTAATTAATGATTAAATGCTGTTAAAATGCCCTGGAAAACTTACTGTCATTACCAATGCATTCATCTAATGCTTCATTCAGAACAACACACAGATGAAGTAATGCTAAAATCAGTGCCAGGTATTTTTTTATGCTCTGGTTTAGTGCTTTGACTCAAAAAGAATCTGCAGTGTTATCAATATCCAAATCATAAATTATTAAGCAGCCTCAATTATGTATAACTGACCTCCCTCTGCTGTTCAGGATGTCAGCACAAATTGCATGAATGAATGGCTCTAAAACACAACAATTTTGAAGCAAAAAATATATGGTTAGTAATTTAAATAATATACTGTACATATATACACAGTCCTGTGCAAAAGTCTTAGGCCAGTAGTATTTTCACCAATAAAAATGGTTTTAAGTGGGTTATTTCTATCTTTTGTGGTAGCGTGTCAGTTGGAAATATCAGTTTACATTTCCAAACATTATTTTTGTCATTAGTTGTAATAATGCAGTGAGATTATTGTCTGACAACAGCCAGCGCTCCACACAGAGATCTGATCTGATCATCATGAAGTAACAGAACAAACTGAGACAGACTTAATCCAGAGGAACTGTGTCAACGTCTCCAAGATGAAAAAAAAACCTACCTGCAAAACTACAGTACTGTTCAAAGTTTTAGACACTTGTGTAAAAATGCTGTAAAATGAGGATGCTTTCAAAAATAATGCCATAAATAGATTTAATTTATCAATTAACTTCTATTAACTGAATCAAATAAATATTTGGTATTACAGCTTTTGGTAAAACAGCTTCTGTTACGAGGTACACTTGCCCAGAGTTTTTCAGGTAACTCTCCAGGTATGTTTTTATTCTTCATCTTGGAGATCTTGTCACAGTTCTTCTGGATTAAGTCTGTCTCAGTTTGTTCTGTTACTTCATGATGATCAGATCAGATCTCTGTGTGGAGCACTGGCTCCCAGTTAAAACCATATTTTGTTGCTGAAAATAATAGTGGCCTAAGACTTTTGCACAGTACTCTCTCTCTCTCTCTCTCTCTCTCTCTCTCTCTCTAAATATATATATATATATAAATTATTTATTTAATTTTGTTTTTGTTTAAAAAAGAAAACAATTCTCTAACACTCGACCACATAATTTTAAATTCCTCTTTAAACTATTATTCTAAATATAATTTTAAAATATGCAATATACTTATTTATCAAAATATTTTTTGGATTAATCTATCATAATTTGAATTTTACCATAATCAAGGTGTATTTCTCTCTGATTGGCCTTTTGATTGATTGACAGGCATCCTTCAGGCCACTTAATGCCGAAGGGATGGAACAAACTCAGCAGAGCAGAGCCTGGCAGACAGCTCATCTGTTTACGATTTGAGTCCAGTCAGGAAAAGGGGTCACAGGTCAGCAGCGTGTTCTGAAAGGTGTATGCTGAGAGAGAAAGAGAGAGAGAGAGAGATACGGGACAGGAGGGATGAAGGGTGGTCCTGTCACAACATGGCTGTTTCCTTCCACATGAAGACCAGTAAACCACAGCATTTCCTCTCCCAGTGCGGCTTCTATCATTAGAATGTGGAATAACGCACTAAATTGACTAATGACGGTTGGCTCACGGAGCCCTTCTTAAGCCGTAAAGGGCCTCTGATAGCTGTGGACATGGCTTTTATCGACCCCGCACTTGTGCGTATTAATAAGGTCTGCTGCTCACATTCACTCCTCTCAGATCTCCTTATCTGTGTTTCCTCCCACATGACAGATGAGTGTGTCTGGGGCTCAGCATGGTCAGACAATGGCTGTATGTGTGTGTGTATGTGTAATGAGGAGTCCAGACCAGCAATGCTCTGATTGCTGCTGATTTAGGGCTGTGCTCCGTGCTGTTAATGGTCTCACACTGCGATAGAGAGGTGGCTCTGGGGGCAGGGCCATATTTAACGGCCCCTGACTGCTCATTACTGGATGTCCCTGATCACCCACTCTCCTCTTTTAAGGTTGGCGGCTAAAATTTTTAAGGATGAAAACAATTAGAGGTGAGATTTACGTCTGCATAGTCATCTTTACAATAATGAGAGCAACGAGGACTGAAATGCGGAGGATAAACATTCACGGAGAGAGGCGGCCGCAGCGCGTGCAGTTTTATTGAAGCTCTCATTCTCTGACCTCTACATTACTACATCATCAAATTACAAATTCCATTACAATGAAATGTTTACAGCGTCGCTGCTCTGCCCGCTCCACACATCTTCCCGTGACCCATCCGCGTGTCCGTGCGTATGTGAGGAGATGACTATTTGCCGAGCGCAGGGCCGTGCATGTGCATGAATACTGAGATTACACTCAAAATAGCAGATGAGAGTCTTCGGAGCAACCTGAATGAATATCTAGAGGTTTACATAGAGAGAAAGAGGCAGCTGTCTTGCTCTCATAGCAAGCCATATGCAGCCGCACAGCCATTATGGTGAATGTGCATATATTTGGTACAAACTTGCAGCTTGGAATCACCTTAATTCAATCTGGCTGTACTGTACGTTATAAAGGTGTTAGATGACTGATCGACACTCACAAGGTGAGATCAAACACTGTATTGATGTGTTAAGGGTCTTAAAGGGATAGTTCAGCAAATTAAATGCTACTATTATTATTGCTACTGTTAGTTTGGCTGTGGAAAAGCACACAAAAAATAATGTGAAAGGATTTTTACAAAATTCCTTTTCATGCGAGGACTGTCAATGATTAAGACAAGAATTAAAAAAAAGCAAAGGCATCCCAAAATTAGTCTATATGACTTACTCTAAGTTTTCTGAAAGCAATTTGATACATTTAGATTTAAAATGATTGCTTTTATTAAAAATTCATTAAATTAATAAAAAATGACAGTAAAGAGATTTATATGGTTACAAATTATTTATTTCCCCCAAACATTTTTTTTTCTTTTACTTTGTTTATTAAAACATAAAAAAATGTATCATAAAATGCTGCACAACTGTTTTCAGCATTGATAAAAAAAAAAAAAGGTTTCAGCATAAATCAGCATTTTAAAATGATTTCTAAAAGATAGTGTGACACTGAAGACTGGGAAAATAGCTGCCAAAAATAGCTTTTGTCATCATGGGAATAAATTACACTTCAAATAAATATATATATATATATATATATATATATATATAGAGAGAGAGAGAGAGAGAGAGAGAGAGAGAGAGAGAGAGAGAGAGTCAACTGACTAGAGCTGGCTTGAAATAATTTATTATTTACATAATAAGTACAATTACATCCATCATATATTATAACAGTGCAATAGATCAAACACATACAGAGTTTGTATTTTTTAATATTAAGGTCAAAGTCATAAACTGTTAAGGAGAAGAAACATTAAAAATGCACAAAGAATATTAGTGTGTTTTTGAAACAGATTTAGAAGGATTGCTGTTTGATTATGTGCCTACTTGGGTTGAATTTAGTGTGAGAGTTTGTTTTCGGCTGTTTTGATGTTGAATTGTAAATGAGAGCTTGTAAATTGCTGCCTTATTTCCTATTTAATGCATCATGGTATAAGTGTCCATGAATAGTGGGATGTTAATTAGTAAAAATGCTCTAAAAGGACTCAGGATTTATGTGGCCATCACATGGCCGCTTCCTGAGAGATGCCGGAAAAAAAAAGCAGAGGAAATTCAAATGCACGGAGAGCTCTGGCTGGGTAAATAAATTCATAAAAGGTCCATGTGATATATGGTGCTGAGATCCTCACGGACAAATGCAGGAAATTTTTGTGACCTGAATTCACAGGAAGAATACCATAAATTTGATGGTGTTGGTGCTTTTTCTTTTTCTTTTTTTCTTTTGCCCCCTCTTTTTATACTGGTTAGAATAAGTCATTTAGTTAGATTATAGATTAGGTGTAGGTGTAGGGAAGGAATACTTGGCTCTATCCAGTGTTTCTTGATCCGACAGTAAATCTGGTAAGATACATTCAATTTGTTTTTCAAATGAGGTGTGAAATGGGGCTCTGCCACTCCGTTGGCTCTTTGTTTTGTTCCCACACCTCTGATTTGTTTGGACACCCTCAACGAGGAGTCGTCTGTTAAGTGCCACGCTCAAGCTGTGTAGGCAGATTAGCCTCGCTCTAAACACTCCGTAATTGAGCGCAGAAGCAAACGGGGCCGCACAAGTGCATTTCATCTATCTTATACTCTTCTCCAGGTCCCTTTTAGTTTCCTCCCCTTCCTTCCTTTTCTGCTTCACTCATTTGCACTAAGCTATAAATAAAAAGACCAGCTCATGCAATAGATGTACAGATTTGCACCTGAATGCTACCTCAACCCACGACTAACACTGTGATTCCTGACAAAGTCAGTGTAGAATGAGTTGTGCAAAATAAAAAGTTCATACTCCCCAACCCCCACACCTACATCACTCTCTAGCCTACATCAGAAATTTAAAAAACATTGAAAAGCCGTGCCTCTTTCTATATATAACTCCAAAAAGGCACCTATAAATAATAATCACTGCTGTTTCCAGCTGAAATGACCACTAGTGGCTGTAAAACACCAAAAACTTTTCACACAAATAATAATAACGTTATTGAACATTATTGAATAATATGATATAATATATATTTTCTGCAAGGTTTCTTGTATACTTTATACCTCATAGTGCATGATTTGTAAAATAGTGCATTTTGTTACACAACCATCTCTATATGGCTTTTGTGATGTGGTAAACTTGCTTGGTAGCCCCCCCGGTACAGCATGGAGTGCGTGGGTGTAAATCCTGTGAAACATGATTGTTCATTACTGGTTATAGGTCCATGGTAAGGCTTAGTATAGATGGTATAATATTTTCAAATGAGATACACCATTAACCTTTTATTGCAACTTACAGGACATTTTATTTCCAAATTGCCATGATATGCACAACAGCCAAAATAATAAAACATCACCAAATTCATTCAATTCGTTCTGTTTCAAATTTAACTGACATGGATATAGCACCACTCACTTGACTATTCATTTTAAAAGTGTTGCAGAGAATTCACTTTCAAGCGTGCAAGAAGCAATGTGATATAATTTCAGAGAAATGCCACTTTTTTTCCAACGAGCCTGGGTTGTAAAAACAACGGCAGGCTCATCAGCTCTGTCTACACCTCTTCAGGAAGCTGGGAGGGAGACTTTAAAACACAGGCTGACAGAGATGCTATGTTGACAGAAAGATGCTTGATATGCAGAAAATAACAGCGTGTGTGTGTGACTGCAGGAAGGAGAGCTTTGCTATGCCATGACCTTTAAACCGGGTCTCACATCTGGCTTAAACCCCCCTGTTTCTGAAATCATCCCCCCTACAAGGGACAGGAAGCTGCTTTTCCCTCATCCTTCCAAAAACAGGCCAGACAGACCTCCACGCAGCAGCCGACCCCCTTCCACTGTCACAAAAACACACACTCACCCAATAAGGCAAATAAGAAATCTGGCTTAAAATTCAAACTGAAGGGTTTCCCTGGGTAGTTTAAAAAAAAATGTTTAATAATATAGTTTAAAGACTATATAAATGTAAGAGGGGTTAGTGAGAGTATGGCAAGTGGACGTTCCCCCATGTTGCTCCAGGCAGCAGCTTCAGCTCTGGGTGATGTATGGCCAGGCAGGCTGTTTCCACGGGAACCAATCCATCACACCACCGTCAGCCGTCAACAGGCCTGCCCCGTGCAGCACGGCCCGACCTCCACTCACCACAGGCACTGAGCCAGGAGAGAGAGAAATAAGAGCAGACCTCACAACTTTACAATGGCTGTTATCAGTGCTTCATTGATTGTGATCTGTTACACGCGGCCGGCGACAAAATGGCTGGATTGACATGTCTGCTGTCCTCTAGGCACTACGCATGCTGAGTTACATCTTACCTGAAACAGGCAGGTTGGCGTGTTTTAGGGGTCTGCACAATGCCTGTCATCATTCATTTAAAATGACTCATGGCCCCACCCACAAGCTATGAAGTCATGCATGAAAAATCTGTAATTTGGGGCCATCTCCTCCATAGTTTCTCTTTATTTTGGCCTTTTATGCTTGTGAGACATTTGCTTTTCTTATATTGCTTTCTTACATCTTTTTAATGATTTACATCATTTAAAAAGGTCAAATTTGACAGTCGAAACAGCTGAAATTGCAGGAATGCAATGTTGTAAATACAGTTTAAGTGCATTTATACAATGGTAAACTAACTGGTTAAATTTGGTCCGAAGTTACTGAAAATGATTATTATTTATTAGACTTATTAGACAATCCATACAACTCACGTTAATCAGTACAACCATTTTTTAAATTGCTTATTTATTTTTAAGAAAATTAAGTATAGAAGCATTATTTTTGTGCATTATTATTATAGATTATTACAATTATGCATTACTTCCCTTGTTGTTCAGATCTATTAGGTCCCAAATGCATGAACAGTTTAATCAGCTTAAATCATTCCAACAAATCTACAGGTTTTATTGAGCAAAACATACATCTTGCTTATGTCATTTTGCTTAATTATGACACTTAATTAAGAAAAGTCCTATATTCTAACCTGAATCGCAGTGGCTCATGACCTTGTGCCCTCATCGCAGGGCCTGCGGGGGTGTCCAGAATAGCTGTGTCTCTGATTGAAGCATTCCAGATCTAGGACCTAGAGAGAGAACAAGATGAGATGGATGAGAGGAGTGTAAGGAGGGGTAGACAAAGAGACGTCCTACGGCCTGTCGTACGCCTCATTACAGCCTAAACGAGTGAGGCTGCGTGAGGAGGAAAGCACCACGGATCTTCCTTCCCCTCCTCATCCATCTCTTCATTTGTCCCTGCATTCACCCATCAGTCGGCTCTGACCTCCCCTGCTCTTCTGTAATCTAGCAGAACTGCCGGGGAACCCCTGGCTGTTCTTAGAACAGTGTTTGACAAGGACTGAATTCAGTGTCTTGTGTTTACCGGTCAGAAAGAGAAAGAGTGTGAACACAAGCAGAGTGACTTCAGAGAGAAGCTGAAAGGTTCAGCTGCTGTCAGGGAGATCAGAACAAAAGTAAACACTGTGACTGGCAGGCGTGCTTCTTTTTTAATCCACCGCTGTGCTTCCATCTTTCCATTTCTGTCTTTTTTTTTTTTCCATACCGTATAGCGACCTTCCTGCAGGTGACTCCCTCAGTACCCTGTCGGCTTGAGGTGCCCGGCCGCTGATGGCAGGGCGTGTGGATTTCTGCTGTTGCTTTTTATAATTTGTCCCGGAAATGTCGACAATCGGCCCCCGAGTAATGAGCGGCACTTGTGGTCTTAGTCCTGACAATAGTAGGAAGACCTGCGTTGTGTGTTGGAGAGTGAGAGGGGGTGTGGGCCTGAGTAAACTGTATGAATATGTGTGTGTGCCAGATGCATGTTATAAAACATGGTGTACACATTTTATTTGTTGTAGTTTCAGTCATACGTTCTGTCTAGTTAACTGTGATTGTTTAAATGTGACTTTTTTTGTAAAAGCTAAATAATAATTAACATTTATTGGCCAGTTTTGCATAACATACAAAGAACTTTCTGCCTACACCTACATACAAAAGACAATGTAAAATAAATGTTTAGTTTTTACCTGAATTTTTAGCTTCGGTGTCATATGATCTAATAATAATAATTAAGCCTAAAGTATTTATTGATCATTTTTTTATCCCAGGATTCTTTGATATATAGAAACAACAGCATTTATTTAAAATATAAATATTTTGTAAATGTCTACTGTCACTTTTTTTTTTAATCAATGTAATTCTTGCTCAAATAAATTATTAATATTTAACGTAATTCTATTTATTTATTTGTCTACCTATCTGAAATATGTTGGGAAAGTAATGTAACAAGATTGTGTAACACTGTATAATTGGCATATACCTATTAAAAATAAATTAATAACAATATTAATCTTAAAATTGTATAATACACTTATTTCAGATTAAATAATATTCTAAATTAGAATTATTAAACAATTATAATTATAAATTATAATTATAATTATAAAACGTATAAAAAATACAGTATTGTATTAGTATGACACATAATCATAAAACAGAAGAAAATAATTCAAATTTATTACAATTAGCACATTTTATAAGAATGATTTTAGGACTATATACTCAGTGTAATCATTGTATACTTGGGTGTAGCTACTTATATTAAGTATTCTGTCTCATCTCTACCTGCCTCTTCAGACAGCACAATCCATCCTCTCAGCGAGTCAATAAGTGTTTGCTAGAGCAGTATTTAAAAGTGTGCCAGGGTGTTTTGTTAATGATGAAGAGTATGACGGCTGTTTGAGGTGTCTGTCAGGAGCGTGTGTGTGTGGCATCCTGAGCGACTCGTCAGGCTGAGAGGTGTGAATGCTGGATGACTGTGCTGTGACAGCGAGTGTCAGAGGCGGTGACGGCAGTTTCCTGTACCCTGACGAAAAAACACAAAAAGAGCTCAGTTTCCACCATGATTGATAGCAGAGCTGATATCAGTCACCTGAGAAAGAGGACATTTATCACCTGACCGCTCCTTATACCCTTATCAACCATAAAATCACTATGATAAACTTCTAGAATCTTCTTAGTGCTACTTCATCATGCTATACTTCTTCTGGCACAGAACTCACCAGATGTGTCTCAAAATCTGTAAAAGAAAAATCGAAAAAAAATCACAAATATGTCAAGGATTCTTCATTGTGAGGATCAAACCAGAAAACGTCCGGTTATCATCCTTTAACCTTAACCGCCAAAACAACAGGAAGAGAGGACACTCATAATAAACACAAGCTGAAATTTATTACAGATGCACAACATACTTACTGTCATACTGACATGACATTTGTTTGTAGATGAACAGTAAACATGAATGCCTGCACTGGCACCAAAACGCAGACAACAGCTTTGTGTTTTCCTGCAGCGCTTCTTCTTGCTCCTTTAATCTCCTTTTTTTATTTACTTGACTCGTGCAAACGTCTGAGTTATTATCAGACTTTGACAATCAGCCTGAGATACAAAAATAGCAGACCAAAGTACGGCTGTGAGCTGAACGAGCCCAAGTAATTAATTAAAAGAGAAGCCGTCAATATACAAGCAATTACGGTCAACAGCAGTCCATGATCAAAGCCGCCGATGACTGCATAGCCTCAAAATACACTCGGTTTTCAAAATCATTAACAAATAACTTGTAAACATGTCATCTCTCTCATTTCAAATACGCACGCTGCTTTGATGAGACTGCTGGACTTAATATAAGGACATGCAGGCATTAATCTGAGCACACATTCTGTTCTTCAAACCCGGTCCATCATGCGGCTGTTTGTATGTTTTCATTTTTTGCTTTGCTTGTCAGGATTTGTGAAGATTTAAAAGTAGATGCTAGTTTATGAACCCCCCTTATTTGTTTGAGTGTTGTGTTTATTTCTGTCAAACTGTTTTTACACTCATGTTATATGAAACTATAATGTAAATATCTTAAGGCTAATTCAGTGGGGCAGTGTATTTTTATTATTTAAACTGCCTTCACAAATCAAAAAGAAAAATACATGATGCCTTAGTACTTTACTAAGAGTTTAATGCGAGGAGACATCCTAGGACAAACTTTGTGCTTTCTGTATTTCTAGGGCTAAAACAAGTTAATATTATATTTTATGCGTATTACATTTTCTGCAAAAAACAGACAAATTGCATTTATATTCATTAAATCGCTAAAAAAAACAGTAAAGGCATTCATAATGTTAGAAAAGATTTAGATATAATGTTAAGAAATATTAAATACATTTTGTTTGTGTGTATTCATTACACAGAATCCTGAATTTATGTTTTACACAAAAATATTAAGCAGAACAGCTATAACATTGATACGTATATTAAAATGATTTCTGAAAAATTATGTGGTGATGGAAATGCAGGTTTGCCAACATAAAAATAAAATTAAAATAAATAACAAAAAATGATAAAAAATAGAGTTCTGTCAAACACACACACATAAACATGCCTATATATAATAGAAAGAAATAGAAATAGAAAGAAAAACACTTATTTAAATATTTTGCATTAAGGATTTTATAACTATGTGTGTGTGTTTCTGCTGGGGATGATGCTGTGTCCTGGACAGAGACATTCCAGCTCTCCACACATTTGCTTCTCATTAGCCCTGGCCTGTAAAGCACAAACCCAGACCAGTTCCCACAATTTCCTCAGAATGACTGAAACAATTTCTTTAAGGCAAAAGCAGTGAACAGCAGAGACAACTTAGGATGGCATCTCAACACTTCTCGCCTCTCAGCTCTGGAGATCCTTTACCGTGACAACATGTTTACCTAGATATATGCTTACTAGTTCAGATCTCCTCAGGGACCTTGGAGACAGAGACAAATATGTGAAGGAAAAAAGAAACAACAGATCTCTCTTCATCCAGAACTACTCTTGCTTTTTTTTGTAAATGCAGCTGTCATGATTACGAACAGCTTTAAAATACAGTACAATACCTCTCGGGTTGAGTTCACATAGATGAGGCGGTAATTACTGTAGTGTGTGTGTGTGTGTGTTGTATGTGTGAGACTACAAAGGAGATCTTGTGTGACTGAAAGGTGTCGTGAAGGGGTGTGGGAGGTGAGGAGTTGTCAGTCAGCCCCTGAGGAATCGGAGAAGGAGATTGTGGGAAGGAAAGAGAGGCACAGAAAGAGAGAGATGGAGGGAGGGAGGGGTTCAAGGAAAGTTAGGAGCTGTGTTTGCTCCGGTGTGTAATGAGAGCTCAGAACCCAGTGCGTGTTCCTCCTACGAATGTTCACTGAGCCTTTCATCAGAGCACCATCTTTCACAACCTCCTCCACAGTGCTCACACACACATACAGAGAGGTGCAAAAGTTGGGAAACACTAGTGACAAGGCTTTTCTTTTTGTACAAATGTGTTCACGTGATCAGTGTAATAGCAACAACAAAGTGCAAGGGTTCTTTTTAGTGAATTAGAAACACACAGCTAACCAACAACCTCAAGACTTCATCATCTCTAAAAAGATTAAGGGAAATGATCTCATCATTCATCCAATCATCTGAGGTAGATTTGTTTTTGTTTTGTTTTGTTTTGGAAGAAGACTTTTTTGTGCACAAAGGCCATTTGTTTGATTCAAAATACAGTAAAAAACAGATAATTTTGTCAAATATTTATTTATTTAAAATAACAGTTGAAACCAGTTGTTCTGTATAATTGTGAAAATTATTATTACTATTTACATAGTTTATTACAATTTTTTTACAACAATAAAAAAATCATTAACAACACTGTAAAGAAAAATGAAATTATTATATTCATTACAGTTTCAATCACAAGCACTCAACACACAACCTGACGTGTTAAGGCTGTGACACACATGCACACTCCAACAATAGTCGTCTGAAGAAGGGGTCACTATGTGTCAAGGAGGCATGTGTGGCATGGTGCCCCTTATTTATTCTCCCTGTTCACCACAAAGTCGTCACAAAGCATCCCATAATGGCGGCTGTGGGCCTGCATTTTAATGAGCCGTTATATGAGAGGTCTGCCTCACAACAAGCTTGTCTTACACAGGTCAGAGTTCGTGACCTCTAGCTCGGCGTGTGTTTACCAGCAGGCAGCGGTGCGGGTTTTTGAGTGAAGCTGAGATTAACGAACGCTATCATTGGCTGTGGTTGATTTAAAGCCACACTGTCACTGTCTCCCTCCTCACAGTTGTTCCATATGGTGACTTAGCGTTAAAGGGCAACAGTCAAGACCTGGGTGACATACCACAGAGAAAACATGGAACACACATTTTTTTTTCATTTAATCTTTTAGTAAGCAGTCTAATTTTCTTTCCCCATGAGATTGTTTTATTTAAGATTTAAGTATAAAAGATTTAAGTATAAATGAACATTTTTTATTTGTATATATCTATATATATATATATACAGTATATATATATTATTTATGTGATTTTAGTTATTTTACTTCTAAACTAAGCAAAACTAAGAAATGGTTCCTTGGCGAATTGCTACAAAATAATTTTAAGTTTTTTTATTTTTTGTTTCATTTCATTGAATTGCAATTACAAGTAATGAACAACTCTGCCTGGTAATTCAGTCTCGTGTTTATTATTTCAGAAATTCCTAAAAAGTCATTTTAAGAAATTAGCGTTAATGGAGATTAATTAGCACTTTAGCAATTAAAGCTTTAAAAATCAAATGTAGACATTTTAAATTAAGTAAATGTAAAAAAAAATAGTTATAATTTACATTTATTATTTTTTTTGCGTTCATAATTTAGCTTTAAAATAAAACATTTGATGGTTTTAAATTAAATTAAAATGTATATTTTATATTATACACTTTTTCTTACACTACTTACTTTTTTCTAATTTATTCTTCGTCTTGTTTTACATAATTTACATGCATTATATTCTTGAGAATATTTTATTAAAAAAGGACTGTGCTTTTTTCACTGATGTTACTTAAGGTTGTTGCACAGTGCTTCCGAAAACTCTGTGTTTTTGCATCCCTATCTAGCATTTTGATAGGAAAGGATGATGAATATAAAAAAAAAAATGGAAATTGCAGACTGTGCAATGGCTTTAATTCCTCACATAGTATTGGATACCATTAACAAATAGCAAGTATTTTAGGTGTTGTTTCAGCACAATCCTTGGTCTAGCTCATTTTAACTATCAAATCAATTTCCCGGTAAATAAAGTTCTCAATATGCATTTTCTTCCTCAATGAGTATCCTGTGTCATCTATAAAAACATAATTTTATGCAAACAAAATGTGTTGGTAGCGCTGTTTCTTTGACTTTAAATCTTCGTGTCAACAGCTCAGCCCACTAGGTTTAAGCTTGCCTCCCATAAAAGAGCTGTAGCAGAATCACAGTATCTGATTGGGCTTTTACAGCTCTCAGGCTCTATATCACCTGCACCCAGCATGCATTGCTCCAGCTTTACTGAGGCTGTTTGCATACAGCAGCACAGATCAATAGCGAGAAATCAAAATCCTTGCTGCTATACAGCTCCATAAAGGGTTTGTGCATGTTTCTAGAGCTTCCTTTCGACATCTAATGTGGCCTCCGTGTAACTCCTCCCTTTACCGTACAAACAACACACACTTAATCAGAGTGTGCTCATGCAATGTGTGTGTATGTGTGTGTGTTTTTACCAGTGCATTGTTGTGCCCACATGATAATTGAATGTGCGCTCAGGCAGCATCCGTGCTAGCGTTCCAGCTCACACTTTAATTAGTTTAGCTTTGTGTCTGCCGGCTCGGCCATCAGTCGCCAATCAATAGCACTCCAGAGAACAGAAGGGCTCTATTGGAAACAGATACGTAAGCTTTGTAGATAGCGCTGCTCATGCGCCTGCTCCACATACCTTGGACGGCTTTAAATGTGTCCGATGTTAGAGTGAACATGCTTAATTGTACAGATAAATGAGGCCTCTGAAACTGGTTTTATGTGTGTGTGAGTGTGTTTGCATGAGTAAGAGAGGTGCGCTCGGTTATTGCTGTTCAGTTATTGCTTCGCTCAAAAAAATGAGCGGTGAGCCGCAGCTTTATCGGAATTCAATGGCTGCTTTGTTTAAACCTGCTCATTCTCCATTCTTCACCTTTATGAGTTTTCCCTACCTCTAATCCCATTCACTTTCTCTATGGCTCACTTTGCCCCTAACTTACTTAAACATAGGCCTAAATATCAACAAATTAGATTTCCAGCAGCAGCGTTTAAAGCAAATGCGTTGAAATAAGTTCAGTCCTTTTCGCTGCGAGGAGCCATTTCGGCTGTTATTGAATAAAAACGCATTGTGCGGGCAAAACAATTATGCACTTTAGCGTCGAATCGCAGAAACGATTTCAGAGTGCTCGCCCATTCATCATATTTACGCAATTTAATAATTTGCGATTTTTACAGTGTATTATGGGTGCAGTTAAAAGCGAGAGAGGAGGAGGTAATTGTAAAGCCTGTCAGCATTAGTTAAGTGTGTGTAATGGCTGGGTATCACACACTAAATGCAGTTGTAATATTTAGATCCTCTGCTCATTACCTCCCGATCTGCCTCCTGTGACCCGCAGCACCAGGCCTGCGCTCTCTCTAATGAGGGATGGAAATTACCGCTTCAAGAAATGAAACACAATTTATTTAGAGGAAGACGCAGCGCACAATGAAATTACCACAAACAACTCTGAAAAATAGGCCCAATAACTCAGGCTTGTGTTTATTACGTCGGAAAAGCCCAAAAAGTTCTTATTAGAAATGGAAGTTAATGGAGATAAAAGGAAAGCGCATTTTAGAGTGTTATCGCATTAGCATGCTTACAATCCGGCGCCTGTTTGTGCACAATATCTCAGAGCTATTTTTTAATAAAACTCTTTCAACGGAAAGTGTGGATGATATAGAGTTGTTAAGTGCTTTCTGTGAGAAGCCTGTTTCTTCTTACACTACCCTTAAAGGTGACATGAAATCCAAACGTTTTATTGTTGACTGTAAGGCTCTCTATATGGCAGTGTATTTGACAAGATTAATACTTAAAATTTCTTTTCTGGGAAAGAAAAACAAACTGAAGTTATATATCTTCAAGATGATTTTGTCGAAGTTGATTTTTATTTCATTTTTCTTTTTTTTTGAGAAGTGAGAACATACTTTTTACTTCAATTATAAATACTTAACTCTGTGTCAATAATGTTAACTAAACCTTTAAAACCTATAACGCATGTATTTCTGGAAATAAAATAAAATAAAATAAAATAAAATAAAATAAAATAAAATAAAATAAAATAAAATAAAATAAAATAAAATAA
>JAUCMT010000059.1:9544864-9561486 GCA_032357475.1 Enteromius thamalakanensis
AATTATATAGATTCTCTTATATGCAGTATAAGCATCATGAAATCTATGATAAAACATCACTTACCACAAGCCACCCAGTCCGTAAAAAGAGAACCACCCCAAAAATGTTGATCATGCAGGTAGTAAAGACTCCATCCCAGGTGCCAAAAAGAACAGGTTCCCAGACGAAGAGCTGCACCTTCCACCAAGGCTGAGCATTACTCTGGGAACCCTACACAAACCAGTGTCACTCATATCTAAATAAGTCCCTATTCATTACAGTTCCTCTGCTGAGGGTAAAACAATAGGTCTGGATTTATGGGTTTCTAACTATTTTTATGGTAAAACGTACTGATTTGCAATTACCTGTGCATCTTCATGAAACAACTCTTGCACTTGAGGACTCATGCTCTCTCCTGGACAAGATAACAGCAGCTGGATCTGAGTAATGTAAAGACTTTGCTATATTCTACTCATATAAAGCCAATTTTAACAACATTTGCCAAGTAGGCGATGGCCACGTAACTTGGATACAATTAAGCCAACAAACGCCGTCTGTTAATAATAAGTGACACATTAATAAACACATACAATTCATATCCTGCGCTTGACCAGCAATTTAATACTACTTTAAGCTAAAAGGCAAACAAACGCATTGAAGTTCACGTGACTTAAGTTGTGTAGCACTGACTTTGTGTTTGTGTTTTACTTTAACATTATGTAGTTCAGTGTTTCCTTGTAAACTAAATAAGAAACGCCAGTGATGGCGGACCTAAATAAATCTGATTAAGTGCTGTTTTGGGATATTGATAAACTATACATTCCTTGAGTAATCATTAAGTCACTTACCTTTAGTTGCTGTGATCCCGGATGCAGCAGCAGGTGGAGAAGGTGAGAGGCACAAATACACACCCGAGGAGTTGGGTGGTCCGATTCATTTTACTGAATCGGTTCTTTCGAACGATTCGTTTAGATGGAGCCTCAAATGTTTTAGTACGTTTTAATCGTAAACGTTCTGTTTTTAACTATTAAAAAAGCAACCCACTAAAATTGGCACTATTGGCACTATGACACAGTATTTTAGTATAGTATATTAGGCCTAAAATTGTTTGAGGCTATGGTCTGATTAATTCTTACTTTAAGAATTTTAGCACAACAGCTGTGTGTGGCTGATATTCATGGAAACGCTACGTGTGCAGCAAACGTCATTAAACAAATATCTGTTCTATCAGCGCCACCTCGGGTGTGTGTGTGTGTGTGTGTGTGTGTGTTGCTCTGCTAGTGTTTACAGCTCTTATTTGCATTTCACTCTTCTCCGACTAGTCTAACGGTGCAGGATTTCAGTATCGTTTATTGCATGTAATTTAACCAACTAGTGAACATTGTGAACATGATGTTACAGTAACTCAAAAGTAACACAGGAGTCATTTAACGCAAAGTCATTGTAAGGTAAGGCATTACTTTTAAATAGCAGTAACAAGTAACTTGCATAACACTAATATTGTAATATTAAGATGAATAAATATGCATTCATAGTCCGTTTGAAGTTTGCCAATACCATAAATCAATTCCCACAATCAGTCATGAATTGAATATTTGCTGACAGATATGTTTAACTACACTAATGATGTCCTCGGACATTCAAATAGTTTATTAATAATACCTAATAACCAACCAACACAACTTTTCTCTCTAATTTGTCCAGGCCTTTTTACTAAAGTGTGTGATTACGCAGCAGTCTTACTTTCTTTGTTATATTTAAAATATAACAAAAACTATATCAGCCAGAATTTGGACTTTTGTGTGTTTAATTAACTAATTTTCTCATTTTCTTTCTCTTGCAGACTGTCACAGATACTTTTACAGACAACTGTTTTGGATAACACATTTTCTAAAATATGTCAGCCATGCAACACTTTCTTCAAAAATGAGTAAGATGAGCTCATTACAGGCCTCCTTGCACTTGCTGTGGCCAGTACCCCTGATGGAGCCCTTGCTGTGGTCGGTATCCCTGATGGAGCCCTTGCTGTGGCCCGTACTGCATACCACAGTCACTTCACTGACTGTGGTATGCGGAAACTTTGTTGTGCTTATATAGAAATCCTCTGAAATTTTCCTTTACAAATCCTTGGTTTGTGCTTGTAATTTATAACTGGTGTTTTTTGTTTTGTTCTCTCTCCGTACTCATCACTAATCAACTTATTATGTTTGAAAAAATGTATATTTATCTTACAAAAATGCATGGATTCACTACAGGAGGCCTTTATGCACCCTCTGGAGCCGTGTGAGAGACGTTTTATTACGGATGCACACAATTTGCTTCACGTCTTCTGAACTGTTGACCATAAACTCCTGCGTACCCACATTGAAAAGCTTGAAGGTTGGATTCCGATTGAATTCGTCTGAAAGAAAAAAGTCACATAAACCTAGTATGCTTCGAGGGTGAGTAAAACACAGGCTGACTGCACGCTCTCTGTAGTTATTTTGGTGAAAGCACAGTATACGCACAGTTGTGCTTGAGGTGCAAAGAAAAAAAATTGCTAAGAATTTAAAAAAAAAATATGTGTCGCCCAAAAAACAATCGCACATGTTTCTGAATCCTTTTTTTATTATTATTATTATACATTTAATTTAAATTTGTATTATATATTGTGTTTCTTTCTTGTTGAAATCTGCAGTTAAATAATTGTTTTTTTTGTATTTACTCTAAATTAAATATTAAATTTATTTCACACATAAACATTTATATCCTCATTTATTTTTTCATATAAATTTATACAGTATATATGCTCATAAACATCTAAACAATTTTTAAAACATTTTTGAATATATTACACATTTATTTATGTTAAGTTCTTACTGTATGTTTTACCAAACATTCTCAAAGCTATCAAACCATATTTGATCTTAGATCAAATTAGTTCTTTCTGAAGCAGAACCTTAGTATTTAAGTGATTGAGCTCTGCCAATGTCAGTTCAGCTCAAGAGGCATCATCTCCTACCAGTTACTGTCCTGATTAAGTGTCCATTCAATCAACCTCACAATCACCAAGTGATTACAGCTATGACCATGTTAAATCCTCCACAATGACAGGAGCAGAAATCCATTCAAGTAATTCAGCTCTACAGGCTTTTCACAGCCATAAAGAGGGCTGGCTCTACTTTACTTTTATGTCCCTAGGGGGCAACATCACACTCTTCTTTCGTTCAAAAAATGATGAAATATTGATCTGCAAAAGAGGTTTTGGTGGACAGCATACATATGTGGCATCAGTGACAAAGCTGAGCAATAAGTCTGAAGGCACACATAAGCACCTTAAAGAAGGTGAGGACAGATGTAGCCAGCGTCGGGCATAACACATCTTAACAAATAACCATCAAAACCAAACTGTCTGTCTGAAACGCTTCCTGGTGCCTGAGCCAAAAAAAGAAGCTTCAAAGATAGATTTACAACTTCTTTCTGTGAATCCATCAATTCTTGTTATGTTGAACGTCATCCCTGCTGTATTATCTGTACGAGAGATAATTCTGGCATCCACCGACCAGTCAAAGGGAATATCCAATTCAGAAGTTGAGCTTTTTTGCTCTTTTTAACAAGCTTATGTTTCCCTTTTTGCTTCAGATTTTGGATTCACTTTCAAGGCTCTGATCAGAACAATCAGATTCTGACTGTTATGGCTCTTAAGAGCTCACTCTTAAGAGCCATAACAAAGTAACAAAGTGACGTCTCAATATATGCTACTTGTCAGAACCTCATTAAGCCTTGGTTTGGAACAAGTGGCAAGTAATTGATTCCAAAAGGAGAAAGAGGAGATCAATACAGCACTTACAGGCAAAGAATAGATAAATATTTTCAGGGCTCCAAAGACTGAATGCAATGTTTTTTGCTTGTTATTTTATGTAACCACAAAATGTTGTGTTTCAATAGTGGACCGCTTTGTCATTTAATAAAGGTAAATATATATATATATATAATATTGTAAATGTAATAATATACTGAAGAAAAGATGAAGAATTTGATGTTTGCACAATGCAATTTACTGTTATTGGCCAGTTTATTTAAGTGTCTGATAGTGACGAACGAGGGATGGGCTTTTATTTCTGTAGTTTATTTATTTATTTATTTTACAGAATATGGACATGCAACATCATTAATGTTCTGCAGGCAATTTCAGCTATAAAAGGGGTGATAAAAAGTCTTATTTTGCATATCTTTATCTGTTCAGAAATTTAACAATGCAAGCTTTCATTATTTAACTAACTATACTGAGTGCATGAATCGCCTTCAATGATAGGCTGTGAGTTGATTATTTATAATTGATTATTTAATTAGCTTTTTTTAGCTTTATTTTAATGGACATTTTTCAACTGAGTCGTCCTTAATCAGGAGTATTTTAAAGTTTTATAACAAAAAAAATGTTTTTTTTTAATTGATTTTAATTAGTCTCAAAAATAATTATTGTATTTTTAGCAAAAATATATTTCTATTATTCGTATTATGCAAATATAAAAAAATAACCGATACACAGACGACTTTACAAAACAAGTTATATTGGACTTTAATGCACAAAACAGCAGATTAACAATACATATGACAGTATCACATGTTTACATCAACCAGATATTTGAAGAACAATTACTTTACAACTTTGCTTTAGTGACTTCAGTCTCTTCACTTAAAAAAATATTAATATAAATAAAACTGTAGTAATTTATGATATATAATGCATATGGACTCAATTCCATTACAATCCATTTAGAATCGTGTTCATCACAAACACTTTAACAAGAAAAAGTTGCAGAGAGCCCCGCGCGGACAGTCGCACATCTTGCCGATTCGAGAGCCTTTTCTGATCGCGCACTGCTCCCCCAAATCACACTGGCAAGAGAAAACAAGACATCGTGCAGCATTAGTGCGTAAAAGCGCACTTATTTAAGGTTGATCACTAAAAAAACAAGAATTCCCATCTTAAATACAATTTATTGCTAAATAAATAAATTAGGAGATGTCTTACTACATCTAAATAATAAACAGACATAAAAAAGGGCAAGACGCATATCCATGGAATTACGCAATGACAATGTCACCAGCACAAACAATGTGCACTTATAAGTTAAAATGTATCATAAATATATACCATGGGAACTTGACCAAATTTCTTCTCCCAAGGTGGAATTCGTTTCGTCTGCAGCTTTTCCAGAACTTCTTGCAGAGCCCCGAGCTGGTTTGACAAAACATTTGGAAAGATGTTTCCTTTCAATCTTAAATCTTAAATCTTTAATAAAAAAAATCAAATGACTCCGAAATAATACAATATAACAATTCACACAAAAATCAAGCAAAAATGTTTACAAGTTCTGGGACTTTTGAGTATAGCCTAATGTCTATTGCATGGCAAAAGATGCATTACTCACCAGCTGTTTTTCACTTGTCAGGTTTGGGTCTTTGGGGTAGAAGTCTCTAATGGCTCTCGTTTCCAGATCCACTTCTATCTCCGGCTCTGACTCGTTCGCTTTGGCTCCGGTCAACAAACAGAGCAGCAGCGCGCAGACAGCCAAGCGCGTCTTGAGACTGGAGCTCTCCATGGTCCTGAATCTAGGGGGCTTTGGCACCTGAGCGCGCAACGCCGTTATACGTCTCTATGCAAAGTTTTGGCGCAAATAACCATCTCGACAGCCTTGCACCCTTTTATGTGCTCCAAACTGCATGCATTTATGGGATCTGGTGTCGCCCCGCCTTAACATTGATTTCGTTCGCACGTAAGCGCGATCATTCATTGCGTAAATGCGCTGGAGACAAGTCATCAAATGCGTTAATGTTGCCCCCGGAATGTTTTCTTTTTTCTTGGTTGTTTTTTTACTTCACTAAGGACACATTCGTATGTGTGTTTAGATTCAGTTGTGAGGGGCAAAAACTGCAGGCTCTTTTGATTGTATAAGAGAAGCTTTTGAACATTTTGGTAAACATGCATGGCTGCTTTAATCTGATTGCATAAGACTTAGTACATATACCTATCTATCTATCTATCTATCTATCTATATTGCGTGAGCTATATACAGTAATCAGCCATACTTTTTGTACACCAGAACGTGAATACAGATGCCTGACTCTAAATATAATTCACATACACAGCAGGAACATAACAGAAAGGGACTCCTGGTGATACAGCAATTTTGCCAGACATATCTGACTGATTTTGATCCACATGCATAAAATGTGGGGAAAGTCACATGCTTGGATAAATTAATTATCTATTACTTGATTTATTTTGCATTTCAGTCCTTAAAGTTTCTAGAAACTTCAAATGAGCACTTGAATATTCTAGTATTTTATGAGTGGCATTGTGAAAAGGAAGTTCGCTTATTAGGGATTTTAGGAAATGCTTAATTTTCTCATTTGTGTGTTTAATTGCAAGGGGCCAAGAGCCATCTGCACTCTGAAAGTGTAGACGCCTCACTACTTAAGCATGTCTCGACTCATCTAAGCCTCACTGGAATGTGAATAGGTTTTTTTTTTAATTTAAAATCAAAGTTTTCCAATAGAGGGCTTTTTTTTTCTTGGGTAGATGTAATAGGCTAATATTTTTGCCCGTCTGTGACGTCATATGTAGAGGAAATAATTGTTAAGGTTGAATTCGATAGGCTATTTGTGTATCAGAAGATCAAACAATTTCTGCCCGACAACATTCACATTTACCAGGAATTTGAAGAATGCGTCTCACAGTTAGGGTGTTGTGGAAATAAAATATGTTCGCTGTCAGTTATATGCCGGGGATTAACTCAAGAGTTCTAACTAAAGGTGATGTTTTTTAATTTCCCAACAGGACCCTTTAACAATGGGCGTGAGGCGTATGACTCACTCTCTTAGTCCATATCTGTATCAAAACATAACCGATCAATGGCAAACACACCAAGTGTTTTCAGAAAAATTCTGCCAATCTCCTGTGCCCATACAACTCTGACAATCCTTAAAAACATTGACTGGGGTGTGTTAAAATAGAGGGAAAAAAAAAAAATGTTATTTGTTGCACATTTCCCATTCACAAAATGACAATGGATAGCATCAAATAATATGCGGTTTGGAATAAACTAACTGGAAGGATGTAGCCCATAACCCCTGTCAATGAGTTCATAAATCAAACAGTGTGGTGAGCAAACTCGTTCTTCTTTCCAAACACGACTGAATCGGAAATAGAGGTTATGGGTGAATGAAAACCATTTTCGTGTGTAAATCTTTCTGAACTCCTATTAAAAAAATATAACCACCGGACAAGATTGAGAGATCTGTATGTATAAAATGATTCCCTGCTGCTGATATAAACCTTTTTTGGATGCTTTTCTAAATGCAAGTATTCTCTTGGCCAGGCTGACACGCATTTAACTGGGTTTAGCTATGCACGTCCTGATTTTGCCAAGTAATATGTGTCCCTATGTCAACATATTTTGTTGACCCTGTCTTGACCATATAACTACACATAAACCTAACCTTATCCATGAGTAAATGATAAATGATAAACACTGATGTACAAGCACCAAACAGCAATTGTAAGCCTTAATGTCACAAAATCTGTAAACTGTTTATTCAAATCTGATTGGTTAATAACAATGTTGTCCCATTGTCAACATCTTTTTTGACATCATGCACTTGGCAAAACCAGGTTAGCGGTTTAGCCACGGTCCGGTGCATTGGTACAAGACACTGGTACGTCTCTTTTAACATATCACAGCTGAAAACCACTGCTAAACATTTGCCAGGTTACAATCAAAAGATGGTCGTCATCAATCAACCAGCTATTCAGATTAAAATCACACAAATCAAAATCTGCCAGTGACATTTGCCCAAGGCCTTGGAAACAGGGTGTTTTCACAGCAAGTGCATTGCACAAACCTTCATCTATTTTTAGCACTGCAGTGAGTGTTGAGTTAAGGGGTTTAAAATCTTACCCTTGTTCCACTGCCATATTCAGTCTTCGCTATGGGGCATGATTTGATTCCCATTTGTCTCCTTGGGATCCGCTTATGTCTGCCCACGTCTGCATGTCTTCCAAAAACCCCATGTGCCTCCCAAACTTCATCCCCAGTCCCATAACCCCTGCAGTGTTTGACATACCATGCTTTTCCCCATAATTAACCTATCAGTCGCTCTGTAGTTTATGCACTGAGAAAAGTACAAAGACAGCTAAATTCATGGTTAGAGCCTATTATGTTCAACAGGTGACACACAACATGGTTGAACCGATAGGTTGTTTAGAATATTGTTCAAGCCTCTATACTTAAAGGATACACTTCGGCTTTTCTCTCCTAAGCAGTTAACTTTTGTTAGGTTAGACGCCATATTGATTTTAACCGAATGGTATTTAACGCGGATAAAGATCCTAGATGACATAACTCACAACTTTCAAAGTTTTTATGGAGCAAAAAATAAATAAATTGCGACTGCTTTCAATTTATTTTATATATATCTATTTTATTTATTTATTTATTTTCGAAAAGACATTTACTCAGCTAAACTTTCGATATGTTTTGGTTGCTACACAATACTATCCACTGAATGCCCTGCACGTCTTTATCCCATGCTTGTCTTTATTCCTATCATAAACTAAAAATTGAGCTATACCCTGACTGAGGTCTGTATCACACTGTCCATTTATGATCATTTTGTTTTGCATATTCTTAGTATGTCATTGATTTGAAGATGATATCTTACCTTTGCGCACTAGTTGTGCATATTGCATATAGGCTATTCCCACTGTTCTGAACAAACTTCAACAAAACTGTAAAAACCAGCTCTACTTCCCTCTAATTAACGCCTTTTCAAAGACTTTTCCATTCGTAGCTTTGCAAGTGCTTTTCCGTTTATGATCTGGTTTTTATTCCTAAACAACTGGCTGTTACTTTTTACTTTGTTAAATTATAGATAAAAGTTTGTTCTGAATCAGCCCGGTCATACAGAAATTCAAAGAAGCAAGTTTAAATATTTTACAAGCTATTAATTCGTTGGTGCATCATTTCCACTGTTGCAGAAAGGGAGATCAGGACTGTTTCTTAATCGC
Source organism: Enteromius thamalakanensis (assembly GCA_032357475.1). Classification (NCBI taxonomy): domain Eukaryota; kingdom Metazoa; phylum Chordata; class Actinopteri; order Cypriniformes; family Cyprinidae; genus Enteromius; species Enteromius thamalakanensis. The sequence continues at coordinate 9,553,897 of JAUCMT010000059.1, forward strand.
GCATTTAACACAATCAAGACTATCAGGAAGTGGCAAGCACTGAATGTGCACAGATTGGTCTTTGTGTCCTTTTTAAACACAGACTTAAGGCATTCCCCTTCCACCGTTTCGTTTATCAAAGTGACAGTCAAAATTAAGCCCTGTGGAAAAAAATCTGCCTATTGATCTGCTCATTGATCAGAAAGGACCACCACAAAACAACCCATCTCAGAAATGAGTCAGACAAGGTACTTATCAGGTGGAGCACACCCTGATAGTGTTAAACATCTAATTACATCCTGCTTGAAAGAATCAGATTAACCTCTCACTAACCTCAAATGGGTCTTTTCCAAACTTGCACTTTCAGCTTCCTGCATCAACATGCTCGGACTCCAATTTCTGTCAGTGTCAGTGATAGCAAACATGAGTATCTGCAAATGTGATTTTGTTTGTATTACACAATAAAAAAATATGGTAACAAAATTAGTAAATTGCCAACTATTTTTGTTTAATCTGCCATGGGTCAGTAAAGCTGACTATACATCATCAGATTAGTTGCATGTACTGTAAGCGCACCATCCAATTTTTGTAACCACGTGTACTTTAATGTTCAGGCTTCACATGCACATTGACTTGGTTTGGCACTAATCAGCTGTTCCACAAGGTGGCAACACTAAAGAGAGGTACAACAAAAAAGCAAAGACAGTTAAAAATACAGTTGACGCTAGACACAAATGAAGTGCACATTGAAAGGCTGTGCGTTCTGTATGTGTCACGCACGGTCGATCGTGCAGTGCGGCAGGCAGGTTACGAGACGAAGACACGGAACTTGAGAAATGCTGAGATTTAAAAACGAAAAGAAAAGCTGACGGGGCAGCCAAAAATACAAAGAAAAACACTCACACGTTCAACAAACATGACGTTAACACCGAATAACTAGAACGGAAAAACACAGGGCTTTAAATACATGAGAACTGATGACGAGAAAGTGGAGGCAGCTGAAAAACAGGTGTACACAATGAACTAATCACAACATAATCACAGGACTAAACCAAAAGGACAGGACTGAACCAAAATATACAGAGACACGGGGGAGACAGGACAGACAGGGACAGAATGTTACACCTAGAATACGCTTCCATAAGAAACATTCATTATATTTCTCAAACGTTCAGCACAGGGTCAGAGAAATTTTTGAATAAATTATACAGATATTTTTAAAAACAAACACACCAGCAAACATTTAGCTTAAAACTTAAAATACGTACTTTACGTACATAGGCCCGAGTGCTTGTTTTTAATATAAGAAGTTCTATTCATAGCAGACGTAGAAGTCATTTCACGTGAAGTGCGAAACCTAAGGTTTAAGGCAAAGTAAAGTAGAGAACTCTAGTTCAATACTTGTTCGCCGCTCGACAATAAACACAAATGTTAATTTATGAGGTAATTTTTGTTTCGAATTATGGTTAAAGTGGATCATCAAAAGTCGCTTTAGAGACAATGCTTAATAAAAAAAGGGGTCAGATAAAATTAGTGATATTTAAGTAGGATTGCCTCATAGTCTGTGTTTGTTTTATGTCATTTTAATGAATGCTAAATTCTGATTTTGTGAGCTTGTTGAAATAATGTTCATTCACATGTAATCTTGAAACTAGTCTATATTTGTTCTCAACGTGGAGTCAGGATCCATGCCAGTCAACAGATAAGCAAAGCATAGTAACGGGAGTTGCTTTTAAAAAATGGTTTTCGATCTTTTCTTGTTACGGTAACACTTTAGAATAGCGGATGGTCATTTATAAGAGATTAGTTAATGATGAAATGTACATATACAAAACATTCACAAATGATTAAGAACCTGCGATCATCAACATTAAAAGTTTCACGATAAAAGTAATCGTTCGTCAGCTGCTTGTGCTTATGTCGGATGGACAGTACGATAAGAGGCGTTATAACTGTCCTAGTTACTTTGCACTAGTAGAGCCATAAAACAAAGGGTGGGATCATCAATTTTGCAAAATTTTCAATTGATTAGAGGTGAAAGATATTTGTTGAATATACACAAACACTATCAATAATAATGAAAAACATTTAATTCACCAAATTCACCGTATTTATAAACAGTTAAGAGTTCTCACAAACACTATTAGTTGAGATCATAGTCCATGAAGTCAATTGCTCAATCTTATCTGTAGGTGAATAGTCTTTAGAAGTATGCTGATGATGTTGTGAATTGGGATGTTAGAACAGCAGGAAGTATTCCCTCTAAACACTTTCAAGGAAAGGCATAATCCATGTAGTCAGGCCACGGTCCATAAGTGCAAAAAGGTGACAACATACATTGTCCAAGAACTACCGCATTATAATAATCCTCTATACGAAAAAAACATCCAATAAACAAATAAAACAAACCAAAAGACCATTCTAGTTTTCCTCAATATATAAATTATATAATCAATAATCAAACTTACGTTTGAGCAGGAAACAAATGGTTTCTTAAACAGGATTAATGTAGGCCAAGACAACCATTAGACAGGTTTACCTGAACTAGAACTTAACATCAAAAACTTAATTAACTAAAGCACATCTCAAGATTAACAATGAATAAAGAATGCAAATCATCAAACTTACGTTTGAGCAGAAAACAAATGGTTTCTCAAACATAATCAGGCAGTATGCTAGGTAAGCGTTAGGAAGCTTCAAACAGAACCATGTGCTTACTCTACTATTTGCTAGCTTTATAACCCATATAACCCATGTCTTTTCAGTTCTGCCCTGACCGTCTTCCCTTATGTTTCATGTGTCTTTGCTATAGCTTAGTATAAATCATTGAATCCAATGAGACCAGTAGCATCACGTTCATAAATTACCAAAGAGTTTAGATATTTTTCCTATTTAAAACTTGACCCTTCTGTAGTTATATGGTGTACTAAGACCGCCGGAAAATGAAAAGTTGTGATTTTCTAGTCAGATTTGATTAGTAACTACTCCCACTCTGGCGTAATAATGAAGGACGTTTGCTGCCAGATTATGACCGCAGAGGCGCAGTGATATCACGCAGCAGAGTCATTAACTTCAAGTAAAATTGTCACGGAGGCTAGACGAGGAATGAATGATCTAAACGAGTCCCCTTGTAGCGTGACGGAAGACTCAAACGCGATAGAGCGCGAGTGAGTAGGATAATCACACTGGTTGATCTGAGAACGCTCCTATAAAGGAGTAGAGATTTCCACCAAGAAACCCGCGTTCTCACACGCACACAGACAGATAAATAAACGCTCCGAAGATCATAGAGAGTACTCATGTGAGTTGGATTGAAGGGAGACCTGGCGGGGAAGAGTCATGAACTCAATGTCTGATCACCAGCTTCCTGTTTATGTACCTGCGTGAGGTGGTCCCGGGTCCTAGTGCCCTCACGATCCGGTGCGTGTGACAGTACCCCCCCTAACAGAGGATACCCTACGACGATAGTCCTGGATAAGGGTGGGATCCAGAATGAACCGCCCGGGGACCCAGGGCCGCTCTTCCGGGCCGTAGCCTTCCCAATCAACGAGGTATTGGGTACCACGGCCTCGGGGTCACGAGTCTAAGATCTGACGGACGGTATACGCAGGACCACCGTCAATGATCCTGGCCGGGGGAGGTGCGGTGACCTGGGGAGATAGGGGTGAAAAGAAAACAGGTTTTAAGTGAGACTGGTGAAACACAGGATGGATCCGGAGGGAGGCAGGCAGCTGGAGCCGGAAGGTGACAGGGTTGATCCGGTGGGTGATCCTGTAGGGTCCGATGAAGCGTGCTGTGAGTTTCTTTGAATCAGTCTTTAGGTTGATGTTCTTGGTAGAAAGGTAAACCCTGTCACCGACGTGAAACAATCGTCCCGGAGGGTCGGCACCGGCGGACCAACTGTTGGGCGGACGGGACATCAACCTCCGGCTCCTGATGTTCAAACATCGGAGGCTGATACCCGTAGCATACCTCGAAAGGACTGAGATTGGTGGCTGAGGAGGTGTGTAGGTTGTTGGATATTTCAGCCCAGACGAGGTAGCGGGCCCAGGAGCGCTGATGTTCACCCGCAAAGCATCGAAGGAAGCGCTCCAGTTGTTGGTTGGCCCGCTCCGTCTGGCCGTTAGTCTGAGGATGGAAACCAGAGGAGAGACTAGAGGTGGTACCGACCAGACGGCAGAAGGCCTGCCAGAACTTTGCTGTAAACTGGGGCCCTCTGTCCGAGACGATGTCCTTGGGGAACCCATGCAGGCAGACTACGTGTTTGAGTATGAGTTCCGCGGTAGTCTTGGCAGAGGGGAGTCCGGTGAGAGCCACCAGGTGCACAGTCTTAGAGAAACGATCCACAATGGTGAGGATGGTGTTTTTTCCTAGGGATTCAGGAAGTCCAGTAACAAAGTCTATAGAGATGTGGCTCCAGGGGCGTTTGGGGATCGTGTTAGAAGACTTGGCCCGAGTGCAGGTGGTACAGGCCTGGACATACTCCTGTATGTCCTTCCTCACCGTACTCCACCAAAACGCCCGCTCAATGAATGATGTGGTCCTCTGGACTCCCTGATGTCCAGCCAGAGTGGAATCGTGTCCCCACTGGAGGACTTCCTGGCGAAGATGGTTTGGCACGAAGAGTCTTCCAGTGGGTGTCTCCGGAGGTGGTGGTTCCAGACTGTGACTCTGGCGGGCTCTCTCTTCTAAACCCCACTGGAGAGGAGCCAGGATGATGTGAGGTGGCAGGACAGGCGCGGGATCCGGGTGGTGTCTTTCTGGTGCTGTCTGGATAGGGCGTCCGCCTTGGTGTTCTTGGAGCCGGGTCGGTAGGAGAGTTGAAAGTTGAAGTGTTCAAAGAAAAAAGCCCACCGCGCCTGCCTGGGGTTAAGCTGTTTGGTCTGGCGGATGACGGTGAGGTTCTGGTGATCGGTCCAGAACGTGAACGGGTCACTGCCGCCCTGGAGCCAGTGACGCCATTCCTCCAAAGCCCACTTGATGGCCAGCAGTTCACGGTCCCCTACCCCGTAACGCTGCTGAGTGGAATTAAATTTTCGGGAGAAAAAACTACAAGGATGTAGTTTTTCGTCTGGACCGCGCTGTGAGAGGACCGCTCCTACGCCCACATCGGAAGCGTCCACCTCAACAACGAAAGCCTTGGCTGGGTTGGGATGAATAAGGATGGGTGCGGTGGTGAAGAGGTGACAGAGCTGGTGGAAGTTTTGGTTGGCTTCAGGGGTGAGATGAAATTCTCCGCGAGATGGTTTGGTGAGGGCAGTCAGAGGCGCCACAGTTGCACTGAAGCCCAGGATGAATCCACGAACGTACAGCTTCCAACTTCTGAGGATCATGGCCACACCCTGCGAGGAAATGACAAAGCCAAGGAATGTGGTGGTGTGCTGGTGAAAGGCAAATTTCTCCAACTTACAGAACAACTGGTGGGCCAGCAACCTCCGAAGGACTGCTCGGACATGCTGGGTGTGTTCTTTGAGAGTCTTTGAATAGATCAAGATGTCATCTAAATATGCATAGCACCATCTGCCCAGCATGTCCCGGAGAACGTCATTGATGAATTGTTGAAACACTGCCGGACTGTATAACCAGGGTCTCATAGTGTCCAGTGGGGGTTATGAAGGCCATCTTTCACTTATCACCCTCCCTGATGCGGACCAAGTTGTAGGCGCTCCGTAGGTCCAGCTTTGTGAAGAAGTGTGCACCAGAGAGGGCGTCCAGGGCGGTGTTGGTCAGTGGAAGCGGATGACGGTTCTTGATGGTAACCTGGTTGAGGCCCCGATAGTCAACACATGGACGGAGACTGCCGTCTTTCTTCTTAACGAAGAAGAACCCCGCGGCCGCAGGAGACTTGGAGGGACGAAGGGTTCCGGCTCGAAGACCCTCCGCCACGTACTCCTCCATAGCATGATGTTCCGGAGCCGATAGAGAGTAGAGGTGGCCGCGGGGTGGCTCCGCGCCTGGCATGAGGTCAATAGCCAGGTCGTACGGGCGATGGGGAGGCAGCTGGGTGGCTCCCTTCTTACTGAAGACCTCAGCCAGGTCACGGTATTGGACGGGAACTCCATCCAGCTTGACATCGGAGCCCTCGGACTCCCCAGAACACGTCCCAGCCGCCGCCTGGAGACAAAGCTCCTGACAGGTCGCCCCCCAGTGGACGATCCTGCTGTTGGTCCAGGAGATGAACGGGTCGTACATAACCAGCCACGGGTGTCCCAAGATGATGGGTGGTGAGGTGAGGTTGGTGATGAAGAAGTGAATGTTCTCGGTGTGATTCTCGATGATGAGCTTGATTTCTGTGGTGCGTTGCATGATGGGGCTGAAGTTAAGGGGACGACCGTCAATGGCTGTGATGTCTAGCGGCTGGGATAACACCTCAGTTTCAATCCCCAAGTGGGCAGCATAAGTCTGATCGATAAAATTCCCCGCCGCACCTGAATCAACAAATGCAGTGGAGACGATCTGTTGGTAGCCCACAAGGAGAGTCACCTGAAGCAGCAGCCGGGAAACAGCCGAGTAGGAGGTAGGCGCAGCGGGACCAGATGAGGACCTCCCCCTCTTCACCTGGTCTGGCCGTAAAATTGTAAACTTCACGCTACAGTATTTAAAAGCTTTCGAATGTTTTCTTATTACAGTGATAGACATTACTTAGTCCAGAGCAGAGAGGGATTTTCTGTTTTAATTTTATGGTTTGAGCCATATTAACATGTGGACAGCAGTAGGTGCTATATATGTCACTTAATACACAGATCCAACATAAACATGCCATTTTATTCCAAGCTGTTTACCTTCACAGACATAACCGACCATGTTTTTGTAACGTGCTTTTAACATAAATGTGCTACACAGTTTAAGTGCGATACTACATGAAAGAGAACAGTTTAGTTCTCACATATGCCATGTGACAGCCACTTTATGTGTGCATGCTTCAAATTTGTGCGCTATGAAAACCCTACAACAGAAGTTTAAACTTATATAAATATTAGATATATCTGAAGTATGAGCTGTAAAGGCACAGACCTGTTCAGTTGCATTTAAAGAGACATGCAAGAAAAAAGTGTGTTTTTGCTTTCACTCAAAATAGGGAATTTTAATATAATAAATGATCTGTGGTTTTTGAGCTAAAACCTCAAAGACATCTGAGCTGTATATTACATAGTCAAACTTTCGCATTGAAGAAGCTCGAAAGACTATGAAGGAGGCAGATAATCAAAATCAATCTGGATATAAAAAGTTTTCAAATAAATCCACCTGGACAAACAGAAAAACACAACGTAGACAGTGTTACACTCCTAATGCATGAAGATGGAGAGCGCTGGAGAAGCGGAGATTCACAAATCATTTCTTTAATAAACTTAAGCTCAGGAACATAGCATTGAAACACACGGGGTAACATTTACATTGACTGACACTGAAACATACAAACAGAAGTGCTTAAATACACAAAGGGCTAATGAACTGAACACAAGGCAGGTGAGGAACACAGGTGGGGATTAATCAACTAATAATTACCTACAAACACAGGAAAGACTAAAACTGAGGCCTGTTCCATAAAACAAGTTTAACAAATAAGCCAGGCTTATGGCAGATAGTCTGACTTATTTTAATACAAATTAA
>JAUCMT010000059.1:9563876-9600646 GCA_032357475.1 Enteromius thamalakanensis
TAGATCTATATGCTAGTGGTCACTTTGGGATATGTAAGTGCATTCTCTAAAGACCTTATAAGGACATGTTTTTGTCAAGAAGAGAGGTATGTAAAGCCCACTCAGGCAGGAGGAAGGGGCTGCCCAGGAGACATGAGGAGAGATGGCTCTGGGTAGACACGCTAGGGTTTTTGTTCTGCAGAATAAAGCCATCTTCTGAAATCTTAACCCGAATTTCTAGTGTATCTTTGATAAGACAAAAGGAAACCACAACAACCGACAATGGGTAGAGAATGATCTTTTTCTGTCAGCACAATGACCTCTGTGTCAGAAATAACTATTTCCGGATGCACTTTCAATAAAATTAATCATGTGTGCATCAGTAAATGGTGGAGAACAGCCTAACAAGACACCAGGGGCCTGTTTCAGGAAGGAAGTTAAGTGAAAAGTTTGTTAACCCTGAGATAAGAAAAAATCTGGGTTTTCCATTTCAAAAAGGCAGGTTTGTCAAAACTGAAAAAGCAGGGTAACTCAAGCCTGTTTCTGAAAGAGAGGTAACTATTACTCAGAGTCATTTACCATGGTAACTTATTCTGTGAACCTAACCTGATCGGGAGCAGGTTTTATTCTCTAAAGTCAGAGTTTCTGTCGCTCTCCTTCCCTTTTTTAAAGACGGAGCGGTATTTCTCGCCGTAGCCTTAGTCATTCAATGGCCACATTTCGGACACAAACAGAGAAAAAAGTTACGAGAATGGCTTGTCCTTTTTTGGAGGATCACATAGATCAGCCTTCACTAACAGGCCGACCGCGGTCCACATCCTATACGACCCGGACCACTGATCTATGTATTATAGATCAGTGACCCAGACGGACCCACAGCCAAAACGTCAACGTTAAGGTTATGATTTGACTGTCGGGATGCTTCTATTTCAACCAGCGATTGTATGGTATTGGAAACTCACAAGCCAATACCACTTGATACCACTCAGCCTATCAAGTCTTATAAACATATGACCAGTCCACTAAGATCCTGAGCCAAACATTCAACAACGTGCTCATGAGTGTTCCCTCAGAGTTGCTTGGATTTTAGGTAAACACCAAAAGCCATTTACTGATGGAGGGGTTGTAGAAGAATGCATGAGTGCAGTAGCTGAAACACTATTTCATGGAAAACAAAAACACGAGCTTTGTGTTAAAATAAAGCAGATACCCATATCAGCATCATCTGCCACAAAGAAAAGTGAAATATTAGCTCAGGATGTGCTAACCCAGCCAGATGAAACTGTGCATAAGGCATCATGTGTAGGCTTAGTTGTAGATGAGTCCACTGACATGTGTGACAATGCTCAGCTGTTAGTGTATGTCAGGTTTTTCAACAGACCAGAATGCAGAAAGGTTTTAAAATTCCAGGTTCCAAAATTCCAAATCAAGCTAGAGCTCAATTTTCTTACTTAGCAAAAAAGTGGGCAAGTGGGACATTAAAGGGAAACAAAATGATATTAAAAATCTGTTCAGGTGTTAAGATGTGTTATTTGTAATTATTTGTTTAATTGATTGCGATTGATCAGTCAAGATGTAAAACAAAAAAGTGAAATTCAAGATTTTTCTCCCTTTATTTTATTTTTGTGAATTTAAGGATTTTATTTGAATATACACAATTTACAAATTTATTTATTTTTTAAATGCAGCCCTACTTTTATTTAATTAATGAGAGACCATTATACATCTACAGTCATACAAATATGTTTGGTTACGTTACATGACAATAAATCTTTAAAAAAGTGAACTGAAGTGTACTGAAGTGTACTGAATTCATTTGTTTTGGCAGTCAGGGTTTTATTACTTGCAGATGTCTAAGATTAAATTATATAATAAAAAGTTATTACACTAACTTGTTAGACATTATGATCTTCCGGACTTTTGCTTCAAAAAAATTTTTCTGACTGGACCTCTAAACTTTAGTTGAATACCCCTGACATAGATGAAGAGGCTGTATTAATTCGAAGATAATTACATTTACATGTCTGGCGCCCGAACATTAGTAACCAATTATTCTTTTCTTTTTGGGGTTTCCATTTTTAAATCAAGTACAGTCTAAGAGCTAACATTTGTCCTAGTGGTTCGGATACAACATCAGGATGACCTGGGTTTGCTTCCTGTATTGTTACGAGGCGGTCCTCTGTGGTGCTGTCCGACCGTCATCAGCGGGAACCCTCTCCGGAATATTAGTTCCGCCCGGACCAGTTTGACCCACGCGCCTCGGACATTTCCGCCCCAGGTGTTTCCATTCATCTCGCCTTTATAAACGAGTGGTTTAGTTTCGATCGATGCGAAGTATTGTTTTGCCGACATACCGAGCGTTTACCCTTGTGGAAGTGGATTGATTTTGGTGGCTTACCCGGACTGATTGTTGACTTTGATTCTCGCCTGTTTCCCCCAACCTACGCCTGTTCAAACGACTCTGATTCCTGCCTGATACCCTGAACTCACGCCTGAACCTGGTACTGTCTTTGCCCTGTCTTTATTGTGGATATTTACCCTGTTTGACCATAGCCTGTACGACGACGACTTTTAATAAACAGTTTGCAAATGGATCTACCGTCTTATGATTCAATGTCACAGAATACTTCGCCAGATATTGATCCAGCGACTGTTTATCAGTTAACCGAGGAGGTTAATCGTCAAGGAAATTTGTTAACGTCACATCACACTCAGATCGAGAAGCTGACACGCCTCACTGAGGAAATGGGAAGCACATTGCAATCGCTCAACACCTCCATGCAATCGCTCAATGCTGCAGTCACCGCTCTCGCTCAGAGCACCACAAGCACTCCTGCTGCCGCTGCACGCCCCGTTACGCCACCACCCACCTCCGTGCTCACCAGCCACGCTGCAGGAGTCTCTCTGCTGGAGAAATTTGACGGCGCTCCAGGAAAATGCAAAGGTTTCCTCATGCAATGCAACATCTACATTGCTCAACAACCCCACTGCTTTACCAACAACGACGCTAAGGTATCTCTGATATGTTCTCTATTGACGGGAAAAGCACTGGAGTGGGCTACTGCCCTCTGGGAGGGGCAAAATATGACTTTTCTGAGTTACAATGCCTTCTTGCAGCAGTTCCGTGATGTTTTTTGACCACGCCACGGGGGGCCGGGATCCTAGTGAGGAGATTTTAGCCCTAAAGCAGGGAACCACAACTGCAGCTGAATTTACACTCCGTTTCCGCACTCTAGCGGCTCAAACAGGTTGGCCACCAGAACCCCTAAAAGCCTTATATTGCAAGGGACTAAGCCGAGAACTGCAATCGGAGCTGGCTTGCCGCGACGAGGGTAAAACGTTTAACCAATTTTTGGAGTTGGCCATACAAGTGGACAACCTTATGCGCTCTCATCGCGGAAAACTTCCCATCACTCCTCGTGTCTATCCATCAGCCTACCAACCTCCGGAACCCATGCAGATTGGTAAAACTCCTCCAAGACAACTTTTGCCTATACTGCGGTCAACCTGGACACACCCGGGGCAGTTGTCCTGTTCGTCCTCCACGCGCCATGCAACCCAGGGTAAGCCATGAATCCACTTCATTTACCATGACTTTACCTGTTGAAATTGAAGTAAATTAAAGAAAAATGGTTACTAAGGCCTTTATCGATTCAGGAGCTGAAGGAAATTTCATTGATGAATTGTATGCTAAAAGAATGTGTATTCCTCTCCTTCCATGTGGATCGGGCGTGGCTGTGGCAGCCCTAGATGGCAGACCTATTGGCTCTGGTAAAGTCACCTACATCACAAAGGATCTGAAGCTTTACCTGGGACCTCTTCACTCAGAAACTATTCAGTTATTTACTATTCACTCACCTGACCATCCCATCATTCTCGGGTACCCCTGGCTCGAACTTCACAACCCAGTCATCTCCTGGAAGGATCACCAGATTCTGAAATGGTCCTCCCTCTGCCATCAAGGATGCCTGAATGGAGTAAAAATATCCAAAGTCCCACCCTCTCTGGTCAACGATGAACTTAAACTCTTACCGGCAGAATACCTGGACCTGAGAGAAGCGTTTAGTAAGACAAAAGCCACACGACTACCATCTCACCGTCCTACTGATTGTGCCATTTAACTTAATCCAGGCACCACACCACCCCGGGGTCGAATCTTTCCCCTATCTCAACCCGAAACTGAGTCCATGAAAGCCTATATCAAGGGGGAACTGGACAAGGGTTTTATTCCGCCATCCACATCACCTGCATCACCCGGCTTCTTCTTTGTGAAGAAAAAAAGGATGGCAGCCTCCGACCGTGCATCGACTATAGAGGACTCAACTACATCACAGTCAAGTAGAGGTACCCTCTACTTTTAGTACCCTCCGCTCTGGAACAGCTTCGCAAAGCCACCTTTTACACCAAACTAGATTTGAGGAGGGCTTATAACCTCATCAGAATCAAGGAAGGGGATGAGTTGAAAACGGCCTTTTCTACCACCACAGGGCACTATGAGTATTTGGTTATGCCGTTCGGATTATCTAATAGCCCCTCTGTATTTCAGGCACTGGTCAATGATGTCTTCCGAGCAGAGTTAAACAAGTATGTTATTGTCTACATAGATGACATTCTGATCTATTCTGAAACCTACCAAGACCACGTAAAACACGTCAGACATGTCTTGCAACTCCTAATCCAACACCAGTTGTATGCCAAACTCACTAAATGTGAATTCCATCGTTCCAGAATATCATTCCTCGGATATGTCATAGGCCGGAAGGGAGTGGCCATGGAGGAAAGCAAGGTGACAGCAGTGTTAAATTGGCCACGTCCACGGACCATCGGAGAGCTACAGAGATTCCTGGGTTTCGCAAACTTTTACCATTGTTTCATTAGAACTTTTAGCCAAGTAGCATCTGCACTCACCACCATGACCAAGAAGGGCCCTAACATCCTAAAGTGGAACCCACAGAGCGAACAGGCATTCACAGATCTCAAAACCGGGTTTACCACTGCGCCCATTCTCTGTCATCCAGATCCTGAGAAGGAATTCACTGTGGAGGTTGATGCTTCGAGCACTGGGGTCGGGTCAGTGCTGTCACAACGACAGGGTGATACAGGCAAACTGCATCCTTGTGCCTTTTATTCACGCAAACTATCACAAGCAGAGCAGAACTACGATGTAGGAGATCGAGAGCTCCTGGCTATGAAGAAGGCCTTGGAGGAATGGCGCCACTGGCTGGAAGGTTCGAAACTACCCTTCCTAGTACTTACCGATCATAGAAACCTGGAGTACATTCGAAGCGCCAAACGGCTTAATTCTCGGCAGGCTAGGTGGGCTCTCTTCTTCACAAGCTTTGACTTTCGAATTACATACCGACATTACATACATACATTCATCATCCCACCTCCTCTTATTGTGGCGCCCATTCGTTGGGACATCCAGACAGAGATCACCGAAGCTCACAACACAGACCCTCCACCACCTAACTGTCCAGAGAATCTAACATACGTACCTGAACGCCTCCGTCAAAAACTCATCCATCAGATCCATGACTCACCCAGTGCTGGCCACCCGGGAATCAATGCCACCATCGAACTGGTCACCAACAGCTACTGCTGGCCTACCCTGTCTGCCGATGTCATTCAGTTCATTAACCACTGTTCCACCTGGAACATCACAAAGGCATCAAAAGCCTGCAGGACTGCTTAACCCTCTACCTATTCCCCAAAGACCCTGGTCCCATCTCGCGATGGACTTTGTCACGGACCTACCCGCATCCAGGGGCTACACAACAATACTCACTATAATCGACCGCTTCTCTAATGGATGCCGTCTGATAACATTAGCCAAGCTGCCTACGGCCTGGGAAACCGCTCAAGTGGTACTGGAACAAGTCTTCAGGTTTTACGGCATCCCAAAGGATATAGTTACTGGTCGTGGGCCTCAATTCACTTCACAACTTTGGCGGGCTTGATGAACATCAATGTCAGCCTCACGTCCGGCTATCCTCCCCAATCAAATGGACAAGCCGAGAGATTGATCCAGGAGTTAACACGCTTCCTCAGATCCTATTGCCATGCTAACCATCAGGACTGGAGTCAGTACCTTCTATGGGCCGAATATGCCAAATACTCGCTCCAAAAACCAGCCACAGGTATGACTCCTTTTAAGTGCATCTTGGGGTTCCAGCCCCCAATGTTCCCTTGGACAGGAGAACCCTCAAATCTTCCGACACTAGATCACTGGCTCCGCAGAAGCGAGGAAACGTGGAATCAAGCCCACACTCACCTGCAAAGAGCTGTAAGACGATTCACAGAGCAGGCCAACCGACATCGGAGACCTAATCCTGCTTACTCTCCTGGACAGTGGGTCTGGCTCTCCTCCCGCAATCTGCGCCTCCAACAGTCCTGCAGAAAACTCAATCCGAGGTACGTGGGTCCCTTTCAGATTCTCAGACAAATTTCTCCCGTGTCTTTCGAATTAGCATTACCATCTCAGTACAAAATCTCACCCACTTTTTTTTCTCGACGTCGGGGCCAAGTTTTACAATACCTCATCGACGGGGAGGGGTACGGGCCAGAGGAGAGGTCCTGGGTCAACGCCCGGGACATTCTGGACCCTACACTCACCACGGATTTACACAGAGAACATCCCGAGAAACCTGCACCCAGACCCCGTGGAAGGCCCCTACGTCGTCCCTCTAGCTTCAGGAGCCGCTCGCGGGGGGGGGGGGAATATTAGTTCTGCCCGGACCAGTTTGACCCACGCGCCTCGGACATTTCCGCCCCAGGTGTTTCCATTCATCTCGCCTTTATAAACGAGTGGTTTAGTTTCGATCGATGCGAAGTATTGTTTTGCCGACATACCGAGCGTTTACCCTTGTGGAAGTGGATTGATTTTGGTGGCTTACCCGGACTGATTGTTGACTTTGATTCTTGCCTGTTTCCCCCGACCTACGCCTGTTCAAACGACTCTGATTCCTGCCTGATACCCTGAACTCACGCCTGAACCTGGTATTGTCTTTGCTCTGTCTTTATTGTGGATATTTACCCTGTTTGACCATAGCCTGTAAGACGACGACTTTTAATAAACAGTTTGCAAATGGATCTACCGTCTTATGAATCAATATCACACGTATACAATGGATTTTTTTATTTTTTTTGCTTAAATAACAAGTAAAATTATTTTTTGGGGCAACCACCGTTACAGCCCATAACGTTACATTTTTGTTTGAGCGTTACAGTTTTTCTTTGCTGTCAATTAAGTTATGTATGTCCATAATCCGCTCTTACATCACTAACATTGCCAATCGTGGCTGTGCTCTTATATTTCTTTGCTAATGGAAGCTTTTTGTATCTGGGATGTGGAGTATGTAAGGCCAGACCTTACCTGATTGAGTTTAATTTTAAAATTCATTTTCAACTGCTACCATGTTCTTTTAATACCTTCAGGATGGCACCTACATGACAATTACAATTAGATTCAATAACTTAGTTTTAAGTTTTACCTTTGATATTAGTGCAAAAAATAATATTAGCTTATAATAATATTAATAAATAATATTAATATTAGCTTCAAATAATTAGCTTGAATTCACTGACCTTCAACAGGGACATGTACTGTAAGTAATTAATGGGATTATTACTCTTCTAAAACTATTTTTAGTACTCCTTACATTCTAAAGGTTATACAAACCTCTACCACTTAATCAATAAAAAGACAGACACATAAGTGCACTTTTAAAGCACATCAAGTATTTTTCAGATGTTGTCATGGTGACTCGTAATATCTGCACTCCATTGTTAATGCCTTTTTATAGTCACGTTGTACACGCTTAACTCTAAATTAATCTACTCAGAGTTGACCTTACTCAGATCAGCTGTTCTGAAACCCAAAACTCAGAGTTAGGTTTAAACTCCTTACCGAAACAGGCCCAAGGTGTTTTGCAAAATATGGAAAATAAAATAGTAAAAATGTAATGTAAATGTTTGGCATTCATAACAATCCTAAATAATCAAAATATTAATTCTGTAAATATTTCTTCAAAATGCAGCGGATCATATACGTGTTACTGCATGCAAAGACCTCTCGGATTCACTTCATATCTGAGTAGTGTCATCATTAACAATAAAAGCAGGATGTAGTCTCGTCCCAGTAGGTATATGTGGTGTTTGTCACTGTACACATCTGTCCTCTCGGGTAATTAAAAATACATCATTCAATATTAAACTGATCTTAAAGATATACAATGGTGTCTCAGTTCAGTACATCAATAAGTTGGTGTTAAGGGCTTGAGGGGTTTCATGTGCTATAGGCTGATCTGAAATATCATTGGCTTCAGTAATACTGTAAACATAATGCTAGCAGGAGAGATGGATCTGGCTGAACATAAGCAATAAGTCACCAGTTTTGATATCTGCAAAGAAAGATTAAAGTAATATTCAAGGCAAACACTGAGACTTTGATTTATATGTAAATCTTATTCATAGATTTATGCAGTACAGTGTAGCTGCTAGCGAAAGATTGAGTTGTTTAGCTAAGGTGTTTATTTACAACCAGGACATTTGAATATATTTCCTGCACTTCCAGCAGAGGGCCTGCATTTGAAGTCAAGGATGAGAGCTAGCCTGATCAATAGCGTTAAAATAAAAATGTGTGATATAAATTCGTATGACTCACACAGATTTACATGAAAAAGCCACAGCTAATATCTGAGGGCAGCTGTTAAATGAAGTAATCCTGCAATTAACAAATGTCACAATGACTTTAATAGATACTCATCCCATTAACAGAACAGTGTTTAAATCATGACATATTGTGTGGCTCTATGGCTTTCAGAAAGGCAGCTTTGTGAAATATGACTTGAGTAGAGGAAGGGCCAGCATGTCTTCTCCTCCCACTCATCTTCATTTAGCTCTAAAAGAGACGTTTCTACTCAATTACTGGTAGGATTTCACCATCCACAGGGCATAAATCATCCACACAATCCCATAATAACAAGATATGTCTTCATGACTGCGCTAATGACAATGCAAATTGGTTTAATCAAGCTAATAGTTGTACAAGAAAGAACAAATCTCTGAGTCACTAAGAGTAAATCTAAAACGAATCAACCTGTGGAGTTCAACCAGTTTATAAGATTATATAAATCATATATATGTTTATAGTAGCTAATGAGCAGATCATTTGGAGTCTCAGTAACCCTTTTTTGTTAATTCACTAAACAGAAGGTCCAAATTCATTTGAAAATATTTTATTGTATAACAAGTGCTAGATATAGTAAAATTGGATATCTCTGGCAACTGATTTTTAATTCAACATGCCGATACATTTTTAGATGGAAATCATTTGTTTTCATAAGGCCTATGCAATATCAGTTTATTACAGAACGAGCTCTGGGAACAGGCAAATAACCAGAGGTTTCCATTTATGGAAAGGTTATATTACAAGAATAATGAATGTAGGAGGATGCAGAGCTACGGAGGCGCGATTAAATGTAAACATGTGTCGGTCCTCACAGCTTTTCTTTTCAGAATGCCTCAAAATGTCATTTAACTAGAAGGAAAAAATAGTATTTGCTTCTTTACTTTGTAATGTACTTATAAAAATCCTTTCTAATTTTACTATTACATTAAATACTTTATTTGCTTGCTTTTCAGGCATGGTGTGGAAATCACAGCTGATATAAATGCACAAAGAGTCTGATTTGCACTAATATGTGTGACTGTAAAATGCTTTGATATAAATCAGCTGCGATTCAATTTTTGATGTCCCATTGATACCGGAGATAAGATTTTAAACTCAATACAAATGCTGGTATCTTTAATATTCACTGATGGGTTCTTAGCTTAATAGAGAATGTCTGATAACTATACTCATTAAGCTCTCTAATGAACACATTTGTCACTGAACCTCAGGCATTTCTAAAAAAAAAAAAAAAAAAGGCAGGAGCAGGAAAAAACTCAGTGCCTTCACAATAAATAAATAAATAAATATGTGATAACTGAAAAAATATATACAAAAAAAAACAATAAAAAAGTCACATGTAGTGAAAAATAAAACGGTGCATGGGTAATGCTGTAAAAGCTGAATCAGTGGGAAAAATACTTATCGTTTAGCCATGTTTTACATTTAAAAGATCCTAATTTCCTCATCCAAAATGTTTGGGCTGCATTCAACATTCCCTGCATGACATTTTCATTATACACAAAGTAATTAAATAACAGATAATACATAAAATAAAATAGCTTTTTATTTGACAAAATCTAAATGTTATATTGCATGGTCTGTGACATAGAAAAAGATTCAAACAGTCCACTTCAGCATCAACCACTAGCCTCTGTCCTCAGTTTCTTCAAGATTTCCTCCTGACTGACAGCTGCAGTCACCCTGATAACCTTTTCTCTGGATTTGGAGCCCTATGAAGCATATTGTTTATTAATAATATCATTATAGCGGGCTGAAAGCATTTAAATACACAACAGAGCAGGCGTTTGTAGCTGCTGACCTTGTCTAACGACACTTCACTCTTCTTCAGCTCCAGGACTTTGGACAGATATCGCAGGAGCTCGGCGTTGGCCTCTCCGTCCGTCGGCGGGGCAGCAATGGCGACCCCCACCGCCTCATCAGACACATCTGTCACAAAACAGCGCTTATGGTGCATGTCCTCAACTCATCACGGATAAAAGCCACGTTTGCTTCCTCATATATTTATAATACTCAACCAGTGACTGCGTTTTGTTTGGCCCCGGGTTTAGCATGTATTGCTATTGTAATTGTCCCGTCTTTAACTTTAGTAACCGGACCGAGCGGTGTCTCCGGTGGTTTTGGGTTGCTTTTGCTCTGAAAGGGAATGGAGAAAGGGTTTTACATTGTTACAGGAAACGCAGGACATCATCATAACGTTACGTTACCATAATTAAAGCTAATACGTGACTCACACGATATGGCTTACTGCTATTATGATTCATAAACATACATGCATAGATATAGATATTCTTAAAACATTAATTGTAATATGTAATAAGCCCTACCGTCTTGTCCTTTTTAGGCATATTGTTGTTGTATTGTGAGTAAACACTATTAGAGACGGAGCTGTAAAGTGGGATTTTCCGCGACCGACTGCACAATACTGAGGGACGCAATAAAGATACTCGTACAAAACTGAGAATTTGGGAATGCATTAGCCAGAAGACACAAGCATTATTAAAGCAGCATAAGTGAGCAGCATGAGTTACTTGTGACAACAGTTTACACCGGACACGCGCATGACAACAAACTTAAATACGTCCAGAGCGTCAAATATGCGCGCTAACTGCGCAGAACAGAACCCGCTTTGAGATAATGCGTACAAATAAGGATGATGTGATTTATTTGTTTTTTGAACTGGCAAATTTTGATCTGATATTTAATTTGATGGCTTATATAATATAATATTACTCACCATAAACCCTCCTTCTCATCATATAACTAATACTAACTTAGCTGACATAATAATAAACGTTAATTACATATGATAATAATTATTATACAAATATAATTAAGTAGATAACAATTATCAGTATTAGTGATTTGAGCTAAAATCGGTTATTAACTTAATATAGGTTTTTTTTCATTTAAATTATAAATATTAAAATAATAAATTAAATACTAGTGCTATTAATTTTACTTGTAATAAAAGTAGAAAATGTATTATTATATACTACATATAAAACATACACTTATTATTAAACGTAACACACAAATGAATTAATTAATAGCTTAGTAGTAGTGATTTTATTTGTAATGATAATAATAATTAGTATTATTATAGCATTATTAGTTGGAGTAGTCGTGAATTTATTTTTAATTGTGTTAGTAGTAATAATAATAATTATAAGTATTATATAAGTAGATATAAGTAATCTTACTTGGATTGTTATTATATACTAAATTGTTATTGTTTTAAATATATTTTGAATTAATTTATTTTATTATTAGCAATTGCAAATGTATTATTATTATTATTATTAAAACCCTTAGTAGTAGTAGTTGTCTAGTAGCACTATTATTTTTTTTTCTCTTGCCTTTTTGGTTCCCCTTCCAGATAGAGATCCCTCCTCCAAGATGCAGTTGGGTTCCTCCTATTTTTATCCAGCTAAAAACTGGTTGTTCACACTGAGACTGGCTCAAACACTTTTCTCATTGTGTGCACAGATGTCAAAAAAGACTTGTATTTGTCTTCAGATGCTAGACAAACACACCATTTGGATTTGTTAAAACACTTAGTAGACTATCAAAATATCAAGGGAACTTTTATCATGGAGAACAGCTTAAGCCAAGAAGCAGAGGAAAATCCCTATCTGTGGTAAGAACCTTTTTAACTCTCCAACATACGGAAAGTCAGTTTTAAATGCGTAAAGTCTGAATCTTGAATCAGTATTTTCTGATCATTTAGCTGGGTACAGTGCTTTCTTTAACTAATTAAACTAAAAGCAGAAAATGTTCTCTCATCAAGCACCTAGGCACAGCTTTGAGTTGTCAGAACTCACACAGATGTTTCTCTCAGCTGAACTGATTTTCATGACTAGACTTGTCTTTACACAGACACACTTGCTTTGATCCCAAGGTCTTTTTTCAGTGGATACACAAAATCCTCTGAGAGTTATATTTTAATATAGTTTACAGGTATTTATTGGGGCGAAATGCAAGCTGTCAAAAATCATGCATCTCTTGTTAATGCATATTTGAAATGAAACATATACATGCTTTCTTAAGAAACCCATATGAGCAGATAGTAAAAAAAACCTTTATAGTTTTCAGAGAACACCGTCTCTCAGGCGTAAATGGAGAAAGCGCTACGGAGGCCTGGATGGTAATAAATTGCTGGAGCCAAATAAGGAGGACGACACAAGAGGTACAAAAACAAAACATTAAAAGGGTGTCGTAGATGTGTGTGTGTGTGACATTGACCCATCACAGTAGCAGTGGGAAAGTGTATTCTGATCACTGATCATTAACCACCGCCTAAATACACCTCTATCAGAAAACTTCAAGATCAGTGTGAGAGTGCTGCTCAAAGTAGGCCAAATGAATGGAACAGTTCTGTAGATGCTCTCATTTAAGCGTGCTTGTGGCTAACATCTGGACCATAAAAATGTGCAAAGGCAGTGGGTGTGTTCTGGGGAGGAGTGATGTGGCAAAGATTGGCTGACGAACACATATAATGCTATATAAAGCTTTAGAATCATTTTTATAGCTTCCTCTTTCACTGACATGTAAAAAATAAATGCATTTAATATTTAAAAAAACATTTAAAACTTTTTAAAAATGTAAAAATATAGATTTATTTTAAAATTAATTACTTATGTATTGTAGTTTACAAAGGAAGACTGCAGCAGCCATTTAAAAGAAAGGCCTTTCAAGATGCACATGGGTTTGTTTCTTTATGGGAAAAGATTTGGAGAAATGTAGATCACTTGTTCACTAATGGATCCTCTGCAGTGAATGGGTACCGTCAGAATGAAAGTCCAAACCGCTGATAAAACATCTATAATGCATAATTAATCCATATCACTTCAGTCCATCGATTAAAGTGAAAAGTTGTGTGTTTGTAATAAACATATTCATAAAAACACTTTAACCCATCTCTTCCGGCCAAAATATCAGTCAATAAATATCAGTGAATAATCAATAATCCCTATAATAATGTATTTTTAGTACACGGCTTCGTGGAATACTCGATTCTGATTGGTCAGTCGCCACATTCCAAGGTTTGTTATTCCCAGATAACAACCGGTAAAACTAATAACACAGGCTCATCCGGGTACTACGCATCATCTTGACCGTTAGTAATAATTATATCACTCCGCTGTCGCTGACACCATCCTGTGGCTTAAAAATGCTTAATCACGAGTTAAAATGAAGGACTTCAACATTCATTTCAATATGTATGGCAAAAGCAGTGCATAGAAGATGACTCGACTGACTTCACGTCGGGCTGCTGATAAGCCTGTCGGGCTTTATTCTGCGATAACAACCTGCTGGCTGTACATTATCCCTTACGTACATATATATATATATATATGGACCACAGTCTTGAGTCGCACAAACATATTTGTAGCAATAGCCAACAATACATTGTATGGGTCAAAATGATTGATTTTTCTTTTATACCAAAAATCATTAGGATATTTAGTAAAGATCATATTCCATGAAGTTACTTTGTAAATTTTCTTCCGTAAATATATCAAAACTTAATTTCTGATTATTAATATACATGCATTTGGACAACTTTAAAGTTGATTTTCTTAATATTTGGATTTTTTTTCATTCTCAGATTCCAGATTTTCAAATAGCTGTATTTCGGCCAAGTATTGTCCTATTCTTGTGGATTATTGTAATGTTCTTAGCAGTTGTATTCTGAAGGCACCCATTCACTGCATAGGATCCATTGGTGAGCATGATTGTGATGTATAGTAGTTCAGAATTTCCCCAAATCTGTTTACATGAAGACATAAACTCAACTACATCTTGGATGGCTTGAGGATCAGTAAACTTTCATTTTTGAGTGAAATTTTCCCCAAGTGAGCAACCCAAAGACTTAAACAGTAAAACTGCTTAGACTGTTATAAACCACATTCACATTGTTTTGTGAACTATATTTATGTCATGTGGGTTTCCAT
Organism: Enteromius thamalakanensis; assembly: GCA_032357475.1. Classification (NCBI taxonomy): domain Eukaryota; kingdom Metazoa; phylum Chordata; class Actinopteri; order Cypriniformes; family Cyprinidae; genus Enteromius; species Enteromius thamalakanensis. The sequence continues at coordinate 9,578,505 of JAUCMT010000059.1, forward strand.
AAAAGAAACATAATTAACTTACTTTGAAGTTTCACCCCAAGGGATGGATGTATCGTCTACTCTACATGACTTCGTCTGGCATGTCCCACCATATCTGGGCACAAAATCAACTTCTTGAAATGAGGATGTTCAACCAAAAAAGGACATAATTCAGCATTGTGTAGTTCCAACATTTATACATTTTTCTTCTATGGAACAGATAATAAGCTGTTTTTGTCCATACAACGAGACTGACAGCATTGACTGATATTTTTTTGTGTGTGTGTTTGTCCCGTGGAATAAATGTCGTACAGGTTTGGGATTACATGATTCTCATTTTGGTTAACTACTGTATGCCTTTAAGATTTATTGTTCTTTTGGATGGAAGATTAAGAGTAAAAATAGACAGATTACATTCCGGCCCCTGTCCACAGCAGCATGTGTGTTAGCTTTCAGAAAATGTTATTGTGTGGGATTTGCTGAGGTTTGGACCGAGAGGACAACACAACATAACACAACGCAAACAATGTCTTAAACTTGCAGGAAACTCAGTGTCCTAGATTCTAAAATAGCCTCATATACATTCTTTGCTGAGGCAATGCTTAGTGGTTTTCAACTTTGAAAATCCTTTTTAAATCTTGCACTCACAAATAAGCACTAATCTTAATCTTTAAACCTCTCTCAAGATTCAGCGAAGGAGGATTTTTCTCATCCTGGGTTTTATTCTTTACCCCCCACTCATTCAGAGAATGGAGAGCTGACAGATGCCCTCACCGACAGGAACGCAGACCCTGTGAAGTTTACTGTGTCTAAGGTACATGCTGAGTCCTGCATAACCACACCCACGCATCAAACATAAAACAAACCTCCAGGCGGAAAACTATGACCAGCATTATTAAAAAGGCTGAGGTGAGGGACATTCCAATACACCTGTGTCTAAAACTGACTCGGCCATTCAGCTGACATTTGCAAAAGAGATGTTTGATTTAATAGATTATTCCAGGTTCAATACAAGATAGATTGTTTATTACCAGGAAAAATTATGAGTCATCTTTTTTTTTCTCCTTTTCTTCAAAAAAAGACAGAGTAATTTACAGTCTAATTTCTGGTCAAGGTTTTTAAAGCATTTTTTCTAATAATTGTATTATTCTTGAGGCGTAAAACTATTCAAATAATGTTTACAAATGTTTTAGAGTTGCATTGTCATGTAAAAATGTTTTAACTTTGCACATTAAAACAATTTTATTTTACACTAAAAAAGGTAATATGCATATCCTTACCCTTGTGTGAAAAACAACCTACTTTTAAATCTCTTAATATTGAAAAATAAAAACTAAATTAAATGTTTTTGGACGTTGAATGCTAAAATGTATTATAGGTGACTATATTTAATGGAATTTATTATTATTAAACTGATTTAATTTATGAAATTATAAAAGAAACTGTACAAATTTATTCCAGGTACAGTAGCAGAATTATGTGCTTTTCAACCCACTTAAGTAGGATATAAATACATCTTTATATATATCACTATTAGTTATTCTGTGTTTGAAATATGATTAACTGAAAAGCATTTATGGTAAACTAATGTTATTTCTATTGGAAATTGTGTGTCATGTTTTAAAATAAATTTGGAATATATTATCAAAAAAAAAATCTCTTCAATTAAAATTATAATTAAGAGCTTCACATGTGCATAATTATGTTAGTCAATCAAAATAAGTGTGCTTCTTTAAATATATACTTTAAAATAAAACGTTTCATTTGATGAAGGTGCTTAATATCATAATTAAAATCATATTATCAGCAGGTAAATATTTTAAAAATACATAAATTTTTCAAATTTAAAGTCCACCGAAAGGTTCCCGTTCACTTCATGCTTTGCTTTGAAATATATAAAACCTAAAGACATCATCTCCGCTGCTTAGCATGTCTGTAGAAAGACAATAAGTTAGCTTGTACTTCACCTGTAATAAAATCCCAGCCCTGCAGACATTGTTACTGCTGAAGGCTAACATTTGTTAGCTCACATGCTGTCACGGGAAAGTAATATGCCTCAATACGTTTCCCCGCAGCCCTAAACACCTGCAATTAGTTATGCTTCAAAGACATGTCTGGCTCCAGAATAATGTTGTATGCTGTATTTCATCAGGCTTCAAAAGGTGTAAAACACCTAGATAAGCCAATTCAGGCATAGCATTCATCATTGTGTCTAAATCCACATAAAAGCTAGTTCTCACTCGAACAAATAATGCGCAGATTGTTTGCTCGGTGCTATACATAATTAAAATGTAATAGTCTATATAGATAATTTTTCACAGCCAAGCTCTCAATACATGTTTTTAATGTTACTAGGAAACAAAAGCTGCAGGGAACATTCCACAAGCTGTGCCAAAAAATACCTTTCCATCCCAGAGGCCAGTCAATTACGTCTCTTCAGGCTCTACAGGTAAAAGAGCGAAATAAAACAATACGTGCATTTATCTCCAGCGGCACATTTTCTTTTGCTTTTTATGTCGCTTTGTACTCTTGCTTCCTTTTGTTTGAATTATGACAGCTCTCGCCAGGCAGCAGTGTATTAATATTCCTCAAACATTGTGGTCAGTGTTTGTTCTGCACCTTTAACCTAAAGTACTAAATGTCTGTAAATGTATGTTCTCCATTCAAACATTATTTGTAGATCATTTCAGCTTTGTTTTTTTTCCTCTACAGCAATGTATTGTGATTGGCCTACTTTTATACATCTGTTCGCATAACAAATGGAGATCTCGTCTGACTTGCATATTTTTAAGCATTTTAATTGCTACTTTATCACTGTACAGTGTGTTTATGTTAATTTTGTGTGTGTGGCTGGCTGACACTATTTCTTCTTAATCATGAAAATATGCCAATGTCCATTAAATTAGATCTCACACAAGACATTATATTGCATGAACATATCTAGTTAATTATTATAAAGACATATATAAAATATACATGTGTAAAATGTTATGTGATATTTATGATATAATCATATATGGTATCATTTAATTCCTACTTTTTAATAGAATATTATATGTACCATTGTTCAAAAGTCTGGGGTCAGTGCGTTTTATATTTGAAAGAAATTTATATTTTTACTCAGTTAGAAAGAATTCACTTTGTTAAAATTTATTTAAAAAAAAAATCTATTTCAAACAAATGCTGTCCTTGGACTCTCTGTTTATCAAAGAACCTTGAAAAGAAATCTATCATGGTTTCCATAAAAATATTAAGCAGCAGAACTGTTTTTAACACTTAAAATAATGTTTCTTGAACACAGAATGAGCATATTAAAGTGATTTCGGGAGGATTACGTAAGACTGAATTCTGGAGTAATGATGCTGAATATTCAGCTTTGCGTGACAGGAATAAATTACATTTTAAAATACTGTATATTAAAATTAAACAGGTATTTAAAATTGTAATAAATTGTAATAAAATCACAATATTACCATTTTACTGATCAAATAAACGCATAAATAAGTGAATAAGAAATTCTTTCAAAAACAGACTCCAGATATTTGAACGCTAGTATATATTTATATATAAGTTGTCTAGCAAGTACTGTTTTTTTTTCTTCAGGAAATGCTTGTCTAGTTTTCATTTTCCGCTCTGATGAAATTCCTGTTTTTTTCCCTAGGCATGCCATCTTTTATAAGCAATGGAGGCATAAAACGGACAGTACCAGAGCACGACAAACTTCATACCAGCCAAGCCAGCCAAGCATGGCCACACTTGGGCAGACCAGACACGAATCAAGGTCATTTTAAGAAAAAAGTGTGAGTCTCAAATGCATAAGACACCATTTGCTTAACTTGCTTCAAGAGCAACTTGCTATATGTATACTGACATACACAACACATTGTTTTTCAAAAGGGCTGCTGATGTGCTGTTTGATAGTTTTGCCTCTGGGGAAAGAGTCAACTGCAATCAGTTTTTTGAGGTACATAGAAAGCATTCTTAAAGACATGAGGCAACAGAAAATTCTAATTTGCCAAAGATTTACTCACCCTCAGGCCATCTGACATGTAGATGATTTAGTTTCTTCAAAGGAACAGATTTGAAGAAATGTAGCGTTGCATTACTAATGGAGTGAATGGGTGCCGTCAGAATGAGAGCGATCGCATTAATCCACAAGTAATCCACATGACTCTAGTTCATCAATTAATCTTGACAAGCTGTGTGTCCGAATGAGAGGTGTTTTAACTTTAAACTGCTTTCGGTCAAAATATGAGTCCATAATCCACTTTTAAAGTCCCTCTTCTTTTGACCTCTCATATAAAAAAAAAGATTCTTTTAGAACTGTTTTGCACTATTTTTGCTTGTAAATGATGGTTGATCTGTGCATATTTCTCACCTGATTCAGACGAATGACTTTTTCACTGGAGAAAGCAATATTACAAATGGTATTTTAGTCGGAAACAAAACGTCTTGATGTTTATTATAAACATTCAGCATTGATTTGGACTCTTATGACGGCACCCATTCACTACAGAAGATCCTTTGGTGAGCAAGTGTAACGTAACATTTCTCTAAATCTGTTTTGGTGAAGAAATAAAATCATCTACATCTTGACTGGCCTGAGGGTGCATTTTTAGCAAATTTTTCTATTGCTTTAATATGCCTCTGATATTCAATAACGCAGGATGTGATATCTGTCTGTATTTTGGCAGGCCCTGTGGAGCTCAGGAATCATCCGAACAGACCCACGGATTAAAGACTGCTACAGCCTGATGCGGAAATTACAGGAAGAAGATGGAAGCGTTGACAGAAGCACTTTTCACAGGCCAGACAGAATCTTGATACTAGTAGTCAAATTTAAAGCATCTTAAAAATAAATGCTAAAAAACCCAAATCTATTACGCTTCTAATACGCTTCATTTGCAAACATCTTGCAGGTGCGTGACTGGCTTTGTGTCTTTCATCCTGAAAGCATTGCAGGGAAGATTTGTCATTCCAGATTTCTCTACATTCACAGAGGAAACACAAAAGCTGTTTATTAAATGCAAACAACTTTCCTCTGTGAAGGTGCGCTAAAACCATTTCCGCTGCTGTTGTTGTTGTTGTTCTTTTTATATAACCGTCTGGTGAAAAAGACGTGCAAAGAAGCCTTAAAGTAGCACAGGTTATTTTCTAATTGATTGTTTCATGAAAAATATCAAATCGTGACTCATATCCTGTTCATTTCTTTTTTTCAGGAGAAAGAAGATGTAAGAGAGAGCGCCACAAAATGGGGCATTTCAGTTTGTACTGTGGATGGACAGAGGTACCACATAACAGTCCAATTCAATTGATTTTTTGATAATAGGATTTTCAACAGGGCGTCTTTGCGTCCCTTAGGGGGTCCACAGTGGAACTGCGAGGCGTCTGGCAATAATTGTTTAATCTCTAACATTTTTTTGTGAAATTATGACAAAATATGTTATGTTCTGTGTTGCCATTTCAGGAATTAATAAATTAAAATACAAACAGTATACAAAATAGTATTTTACTGTATTTCTGTTTTTACTGTAATTGAGATCGTAACTTCATTGAATTTATCTGAACCAAAACTATCATTAGCGTAAATGTTAAGCTATAATTTATTATACTTAATTATATTATATTATATGAGACCCTGGACTACAAAACCAGTTATTTGAGTGCGTTTTGCTTAATTGAAATCTTTACATTTCAGCTTGAAATAATAATAATACATATGTTAGAATAGGACCATATTTGGCTGAGATACAACTATTTGAAAATCTGAAATCTGAGGGGGCAGAAAAAAAAAAAAACTAAAATAATTGCCCAATTGGCCAAATTAAGTCCAAAACTACTTTTTGATACACTTACGGTAGAAATTTTACAAAATATCCCCATAGAGCATGATCTTTACTTAATATGCTAATGATTTTTGACATAAAAGAAAAATCTGTCATTTTGACCTATATTTTTATTCAAGGAAATCTTTTTGCAGTTTACCTACATATACAACAATTATTTAACTTTTACAGTAAATGTATATAAACTCTAGTAAACTTTCAATTGACACTTAGATTTACCGTTTTTTATAGTAACAGTAATTATCTGTATATACGCTTTTTTTAAATCATTCTTTACAGATAATCATTCTATTTTAAAGGTGTATTATTGTATTCCGACAATTGTTATGTTAAATGTAAAAAAAACCTGTAATTATAAAAAGATTTCATATATAGTTACAGTAATAACCTATAAATATGGAACGGTTTATCTAAAGGTTTATCTACATTTCTTTTTACATTTTTAGCGCCCCTGTTGCCAGATAATTACCGTTTTCTTTTACAATGAATTGTTGGCTATTGCTACAAATATAGTTGTACTACGGTACTTATATCCAAAATTTCAAAAAGGAACTACAATGCATTATTTTAATGAGATGCTGTTGTTTTCGGGCTCTAGACTTTCTTTAGGAGACTGGGCTGAACCATGCATTCTAGGAGAGATTTCCTGGCCTCTCATATACGGTCTAGCAGTGGACCAGCAAGGTTCCGACTATGTGCACAGATTTGTAGGAATGGAGGAATACTCCAAATACGAGTCTCCATTTACCCTGACCAAGCAAGGTAAGTTCAGTCAGTTCATTCCACGTATTCCATTTCTTTGATCTATGTCCAGTTTTGCACAGTTCAAAAACATCTGTCTTAGCAGAGCTTAAGAACAGCAAACTTATTTGCAGGTGTGCCTCATAGTCCTCTGGTTGAAACAGGAGCCATCATCTGCACTTCTTTATTACAGGTAAAAATGTCGCTTATTTTAAAAATGAGCAAAGATTCACTCTTATTGACTGTTTTTGTAATAAAACAGCTTGCAACCAGACCAGTCACTGATGAGGAAGAAAAGTATGAGTCTGTAAGCTTACATTTTACATTAACCAGCAACATTTGATTAAAAAATAAAAGCATGAACCTTTTAATCTTAAAGCAAACCTTTCTCACACAGGTTTTGAATATCATCAGAAGACTCTGCAACAAGGAGCATGCGAACCTAAACTGCACCAGGTATTTCCATGAGAAATTGATTTTTTTTATCCTGTGTTTTTTTTTTGTTCCGTGTTTATTTGTTAGTGTTCATTATAACTGTCGTCACTGCCATTGCAGTTATCAAAACCTGCGGAAAGACATCATCCATCTTCATGCGCTTTCATTTTACTTACAAGAGAAGAAAGTAAGTTCAGGATAATTCCCTGAAAGATCAATTTTGTTTCCACATCACAAAGCGTCTTTTAAACTCATCTGTTTTTGATAACTAAATCATTCCAGTGCTTTCCAGAAGGTGTGGGGATCAATTCTACGCTGGATTTACTCTTACAGGTATTCAGCTGTATGCATTATATTCTCGATAAGGAAGAATGCATGACTGAATTTTAATTTTGCATACGTCTCAGTGTTTATCGACAGAAGTCACCTGCGAGTCTGGCGCTGCGCTGGCTTCAACCCTAGCTAACGGGGGACTGTGCCCCCTGTCAGGTGACCAGGTAATGTCACCCCACGCCGTCCGCAGCACGCTTTCTGTGATGCAGGTGGCTGGAATGAATGATTATTCCAGAATGTTTCATTTCAAGGTGAGTAAATAATGAGTCATATTTGTGTGATATATTGCAGGTTTAACATCAGTTGTGTTTAATTTCCTGCAAATCTTTAGTTTAAATTCACTCCCACATCTCTAACAGGATTTTTTGAAGCAATTAAATTTGCTCCCACTTTCATGTGACTAATTATAATGGCCTCTACCCTGCAACGTTAATTAGCAATAATGGTAACAATCGGCAGTAATGAAAAGCAGTGGATGTGTCCATGAATTAACAATGTCTGAAAGAATTATGCATTCCCCTACTGCCCTCTAATGGACACAGTCCAGAATGCTTTATTGTCTCCTTAATTTAATAATAATGGAAATGTACCCATTTTAAATGTGCACCAGGATTTAAAGCAGAATAATTTAGGCTGGATAATGTCATTGTTTTACGATGCAGACATCTGTGCCTGCTAAGTCCAGTCAGTCTGGTGTCATGCTGATCGTGATTCCTGGAGTCCTGGGACTCATGTGCTGGTCTCCTGGACTAGACTGCAATAGAAATTCATGGAGGGGTGTTCATTTCTGTGAGGTATGGATTATAATAGTATAGTTATGATAATACTATGATAATATTACAAGTTTATGTCCAATCTTATACTCTCTAATACTATATAAGAATGCCCCTCCACCTGGTACCACTTGCTTCTGCCAAACCCCAAGACTATGGCCTGCAAAAAAAATAATTTTATATGAAAAATTGTCTTTTTTGTCAAAGGAGCTGGTTTCAACCTTCCAGCTGCACAGTTTTGACATTAGGACTCCATTCAGACAGGTGCTGTGTTACAGACAGTGGAAAGTGGAGTCAGAGGTCTGCTTAATCTAATAGACATATACAATTCTCAATGCTACTGCATAATTATTTATGCTATTTCTTTCTTAAATAACAGGGATACCAAATTATGAATGTACTTTTGGCTGCTTACAGAGGAGACATAATATCTCTGCGCAGGTAGGATGTCCATAATAACATACATATTTCAGAAAAATATTGCATAGAAATATTATACAAAAATATTAAAATTAACATAATTAAATTAGAAATATTATATGCAAATACTATATTAAAATGATAGATTAACACCATAAATTGAAGAATATATATATATATATTTAAAGAGAGAGACAGTCAAAAATACGCTGATTATATTCAAATTGTAAAGGAATTTAGATATTATGGTATTATTTCTTGCTCTGCCTTTAATGTTCATTTAATTAAAATTTACACAACAACAAAAAAATCACAAAATTAATAATAAACATTTTTTTTATGCAAAATATAATTGATTTTGAATATATATTTGAATTATATATATATAAATATATATATATAATGACCTCTAAATCTGCATGAATTATACTGAAAATAGTAACACCAGAGTTAATTCCTCTATTATAGGTACCTTCTGTCAGGAGCAGATGTGAATGCTGTGGATTATGATGGACGGTCAGCGCTGCACGTCGCAGCATCTGAGGGCCGTCTGTGTGTCATCAAGTTCCTGGTGGAGAACGCAGGGGCAAACTGCACACTCAAGGACAGGTAACTTCCTCAAAGTCATGTATGATAGGAGTACTAATTCTACACGTTACAGTATATACCAGCCAACAGGACTAATGTACCTTGTTGATGTCCGCAGGTGGGGAAACACAGCCTTACAGGAGGCCATGAGATGCAATCAAGACCCTGTCATTCAGTTTCTGAAGAAATACACCGATTGTGAAGAGAGATTATGATTAAATAACTCATTGGGTGCCTTCATTTAGATCTGATGTTTACATTCAAGGTACACATGGATATGGATTATATTTAGAATGAAGAGGTGGTTATAAAGAGAAGCAAAGACTTGGATGGAAAACATTAGTTGTGTTCTGCTGGCAACAGTCCCAGAAAAACCGCTCACTGCTTATTGAGAATTACTGATAGAGAGTTTTCTCAATAAATACTTCAACAGCATGTTTACTGATTCAACACTCACACATTATGAATGGATATTTTTGTTGGGTAAATAGCTGAATGCAGTACAATGGTAATTTTTTATAAATGTCAGAGTGGGGCAAGTTGTCACACGTTGCATCGATGTTGAAAACAATTGTGCTACTTTGCAGATTATTTGTGATTATTTTTAGGATTCTTTAATGAATAGAAAGCTTAAAAGACAAGCATGAATTGAAATAGAAATCTATTATAAAATGATATGCATCTTGACTGTCACTTTTGAACAAAGTGGCTGCTGAAAATTAAGCACAGAACTAATTACATTTACAATTTAGATTTATTTTGAACTGTAGATTTCACAATATTGCTGTTTCATCTTTATTTTTATTAAATAAGTGCAGTCTTGACTTATTCGAAAAAAAAAAATCTTAATGACATTACTGGTATAAGTTTATACAACTTCATAAACACAGTATCTAAATTATCTTTTACATTTGTGCTGTTTAAATATAGAATTGTGGTTCATACTTTTTTTACAGCTTACATTTAGCTAAAAATGCCATTATGTACTGTTTAATGTCAACTGTGACAACTTACCCCATATTTTGTGACAACATGCCCCACTGTTGGTTATTTTGTATTCAATAAACTGTATATTTAAATCAAAGAAGCTCCTTTGTTTTGGAGACTTTAACATATGTGCCTATACAAAAGCTGACTTACGGAAACTTTCAGAATAGAAGCCTTTATGTAGGCTAACGCTGCCCTACATCTTTAAACCCTATCCTCTGTATCACCTTCTCGTGAAATTGTTGCAGAGCAGACACATGCCTGCACCGATGAGTGACCTCTAGGACCGTCATAGCTGCAGGATCTCAGCACAGCCCCACCAATCAAATCTGGGCAATGTCCCAAGGTGCAAAATAACAGTATACATTGCGACGGACGGAAGAGGGTGGAGAGCAATGTGGAGATAGTACACAGACTCGACCATCCCGACACGATTGTTCATGGGAAACGTTTGAGGACGAACGCGGATAAGAATGTCAGTGGCCGGACTGAAGAAACAGTTTCACAAAGCAAGTCAGGTAATGCGAAGCTTGATGTTGTGTCTCGATAAAAACCAGATTTATTTCGGGGATCGAGTCTTTAAAATGACAGCTTACTAACAGTACATAAATATATCTGCGCTTTAAATCGCGGTTATAAAGAGTTGTTTTACTTTTAAGACATGCTGTGTTTGTTGGCTGCGTGGATGTTGTAATGGCAGTGTGCGAATTCTTGAGGGATCTGTTCTTTTGAGTCGAATCTTTTCAGTGAATCGGTGCGAGTTGTTTTCGAATGAACAACTCATCGAATCATTGAACCAATAAATGTAACGTGAAAAGATAAAAGTACAAAATATTTTATTTACTAATTGACGCATACAAAACAGCTGGATTTAAAGACGTGTATCATTTATATTCAAAAATACTAAATTTTTCAGAGATGTATAAACTATAAAGTAAATTCTATTTCTGTTGTAAATTAATTAAACTGAATATCAGCAACACCCTTAATATTATATCGTTCAAATTTTAGCGATATGTGCCGTGACGTGAACCTCGCAACGATTCAATTCGACATAACGAATCACCGAATCAGTTTCCTGATTCTTTTAAACTGTGTGTTCAAAAGAACCGATTCGCGGGCATTAATCAGACTTTTCCACACTTCATTGCAATCTTCCTTGCCAAATCTAGAGCAACTGCATCCAACCATGTGTGACCTGATATTGTGGCCTAGTTAATGAGGAATTGCCAAGCTAAAAAAATACAGGGCATTACATTACCTATGTGTAAATGTTTTGTTCCTGTTTAAAAAGTAAAGGTTAAAGTGCTGTAGTTCCACATTAGAACTGTGCTTCTACGCAATCAGACATGTTCTTCTCACCCTGTGTTTCTGAATAAGTATTGAGTTACTGCAGAGGTTTGAAGGATGAATCTGTTTTACTGAAAACTATGTGAGGAATGAACATGGGGAACATGGGTGTTGCCTGTATCTTAAATCCAAAGTCCACTTACTATCTGCTATTGTTTTTGTTCATATCAAGTTTACTGTGGATAATAATGTTTCCTGGAATTTATAATAAAGCCTGATCATTGACTCCTGGAGGTTTTGCATTGGTAAAAAATGTTTCTAGGTCCCCAAGCACCAAAGTATTTCTTAAAAAGTTTCCAAGGTCACATTCTTTCGATTCATTCGTGGCAGTCTGAATCCTCTTAGTGTTTTGGACGCAGTGGCCAAACAACTGACCTTCATAAACAGTTTAGCTTATGAACCACAGGAAACAGATGCTCAGTCATCACAATGTGTTACAAATGGCGAGGCTTGTGGATTTCCGGGTTTTGTTTGGAAATGTTGTAGACATTGGATTGTTTTGTGATCGGAATCAATCGCTCATTATCATATCATTGTAAGATTTCTATTAAAGATATTTATGAAAACTTTCTGTATTGCCCTTAATATTGTGTATCTTATGAAGAATAGAATTTGTCAATATAGTCAAATGTTCATCTGAACTATATATTGAAACAGATCCATTTATTGCATAAACTTTTTTTGTTAAGGCCACTCAGCAATAAATTATATATATATTTTTAATCATTATCCTTACAGTTGCTAAAGGAAAAGATCAATGGAGTTGAGGGAACAAAACTGGATGAGGAATTCCTCAAAATGGAGAAGGTATAAATATCAATCTCAGTCAAATGAAGAAAAATATTACACATGTTAAAGATCTCAACGCATCCATTTTTTTTGGTTTTGTTTTTTATTGATTGTTTTATTGTAGAAAACTGAAATTACCCACAAACTGATTCTCGACCTTGTTCCAAAAACTATAGGATATCTTCAGCCAAACCCTGGTATAATATTTAATAATATTTATTTATTAAAAAAACTTAAATATATGCTATTTATTATAATTGTGTATTATCTAAGATTTATTACTATAATAAATTCATTTGTTGTTATTATTTTTCATTGATTGTCTTTGTCTTTTTCTTTTTTCTTTTTTCAAGCACACAGAGCCAAGCTAAGCATGCTCAGTACGGTGTCCAAAATCCGTGGGCAGGTGAAGTCTGTGGGATATCCTCAAACAGAGGGCATTCTGGGGGATTGCATGCTGCGCTATGGCAATGAGCTTGGAACTGAGTCTAGTTTTGGTATGTTTAAGAAAAATTGAGCCCAAAGAGTGTTTTTTACTGCTTTAAAAAATGTCAAAATACCAGATTTTTGTGACAATTGTAGGTTTTGCTCTGCTTGAAATGGGAGAGGCGTTGAAACAAGTAGCCCAGGCGAAAGACTGCATGGATGTCCGAGTGAAACGAGCCTTCATTGATCCTCTGCAGTCCCTGCAGCACAGAGAGCTGAAGGAAATTGCGGTCAGTCTGTATGTTGGAAATGAATGGATATACACTGCCGTTCAAATGTCATCAAGGCTGTATTTATTTGACGAGAAATACAGAAAAACAGATAATTTTGTGAAATATTATTGCAATTTCTAATATGGGTTTCTTATTTACATATACTTTAAAATAATATTTATTTCTGTGATGCAGTGCTGAATTTCTATCAGCCATTACTCCAGTCCTCAATGTCACATGATCCTTCAGAAATCATTATAATACGCTGATTTATTATCGCCGTTGAAACAAATTTTTTGGAACCTGTGATATTTTTTTTCTTTTGATTCTTTGATGAATAAAGCATTTATTCAAAAATTTAAATCTTAGATATAGAATACATAGAATGTTTTCTTATCACTTATATCCATGTAAGAAACCCTTGCTGAATAAAATATCCTAAAAAAAAAAGAAAAAAAAAATTTCTGACCCCAAGCTAGTAACCTGTATATTGTAACAAGAAATAAAAAAACTGTTATTTGTAACTTTATCAAAGATTATTTATCAAAGAATCCTGAAAATTATTATGCGCAACTAATTATAAACCAATATATTAAAATGATTGTTTGAAGTTATGTGACACTAAAGACTAAGAGTAATGATGCTGAAAAACAGCTTTACTTCTTAGAAATAAATGATTATTAGTAATAAACTGTTATTTTCAATTGCAATAATATTTCAAAATATTACAGTTTTTCTGTAGTTTTGATTAAATATATACAGCTGCTCTTACTGATCTCTAACATTTGAGCTGCAGTGTAATTTTGATGAAAAATCAGATTTACTAATGTTCAGATTGTCATTTTGTAGAATAATTACATACTTGGCATGAAATAGTGTAATGTTTTTGTTAATAGCTTGCATTTTCTTCCTTTTCTGTTCATCAGTATCATCTGAGAAAACTTGAAGGACGTCGGCTAGATTTTGACTACAAGAAAAGACGTAAAGGAAAGATTGCAGACTCTGAAATTAATAAAGCATTTGAAAAGTTTGAAGAATCCAAAGACCTGGCTGAGAGAAGCATGTTTAGTCTCCTAGAGAGAGATGTAAGTTAGTGTGTATATTCATGCATAACATTTATTTTTGCTTATTTTCCAGACATAGTTTGATTATCTTTCTTTTTTTTTTAGGTCCAACGGATGCAACACCTCTCAGGCCTTTTAGACGCAGTAATGGACTACCACCGCCAGTCACACCAGATTCTAGAAAACCTCAGGAGTAATTTGCAGAGCAGGTCAGAATCATGATTTCAGCCGTACTTATTTTCTATAATTCCTTTGGTTTCATTTAACGTTCCTGTTTGTTTTTCGCCCTATACAGAATAACAGACGCAAGCAATCGACCCAAAAGGGAATTTGCATCTAAATCAGTTGCGAGCACAGTGTGCTACGCGGATATTTATGGATTTTCCACTTGCTCATCCGGTCAGTCATCAGGTGTGATATTAAGCCATTTGATTACATTAAACAGAAACCATTTACAAAGAGTTTCTGCATTCTCTGCTTGCTGAAATGCTGTATTATGCACTACAGATACAGAGGTTACTGAAGCTTTGAGTGAAAAATGTAAGTCATTTTAAATGTGATGCACAAACTCTCAGCTATTTTATAAGGTAGCTGAAAGTACCCCAGCTTGCTTTGCTACTCAAGACTTTCGATCTTTCTTCACTAGATGCACCAGTAACGGTTCACCCTCCTGACAAAGTCACCATCAAAGCTCAAACAATACACAAGCCAACCAGCAACAGTAAGTTTTTTTTTGTTTGTTTAAAAGTGATCTTAACCTTGGAAAAAAGCTGTAAAAATACAATGTAATTTTCTTCTTGTGTGCTAGATGATAGTAGCCCCCCGTTGGACCAGCCTTGCTGTCAGGCACTTTACAGTTTCCAGCCAGAAAACCAGGGAGAGCTGGGCTTTAAGGAGGGCGACATCATCATTTTGACCAGCCAGATCGATGAGAACTGGTATGAGGGTATGAACAGAGGGCAGGCTGGCTTATTTCCCATGAACTACGTCAAAGTCCTTGTACCTCTGCCACAGTGACAACGGGAAGGCCCAGCAGCTGGACAACATGAACTGTCCCAGTTTTTCAAGATTCAGAAACTTCGATAATTTGATAGAGGTTAATATGTGAAGCTCTTCTGAGCCCTTGCTGTATATTATCACTATGCAAAATCCTGTAGCCTGCCTTGTATTCCTTATCTACTTATTTTTTATGAATCTTATAATGATAAATAAATATGCTGCTATATTAAAGTCTTAAGTATCATTTATATGCACACTATAAATGTATATGTGACCCTGGAGCACACATAGTCATAGTTACAGTAGCACACATTATATTTGTAGCCAACAATACTGGGTTTAAATGATAAATTGTTTATTAAAAATCACGTTCCATTAAGATATATTGTACCTTTCATACTCAATTTGGACAACTTTTAAGGCGATTTTCTCAATATTTAGATTTTTTTTTTGCACCCTCAGATTTTTAAATGACTAGTTGTATCTTGGCCAAATATCGTACTGTTCTAACAAACCCAGAAATCCTATCAATAAAAATCTTATTTATTCAGCTTTTAGATTACGTATAATAAAAAAACAAAAACTGAACCTTATGACTAGTTTTGTGGTTCTAGTCACGTATTACATATATTTTAATGCAATATGGCCACATACTGATTATTTATTTATCTTTTTTAAATGGCACTCATAAACATTAAATTACTTCTCAGGAGTGATTTTGTTTTTTCTTTGCCTTTCCTTAACTCCGACCGTGCATTAACATCCTCTTGCCAGAGTTCTCTTGGTCTTATTGCAAAATACCTCTTGTTTACTTGAATTTAACAGCATTACAAACGCATTTGAACGCACACTCCTCCTTAGGCGTGTTTATTAATGTAAACTTTGACACATAAACGCAATGACTTGTATTTACCCTCCCCACTCTGTCTGGCGTTACTGTAATTCCGAACGCTTCCTGTTTTTGAGCCCAGCGGCGCGCCGTAGTGGCGGTTCCTCACTGGAGCCACGGATGTTCAAACTTTATTGATATGACGAAGTTTTACTTTCAAATAAAAGGACTCGTTTATTCAACCAGCGTGGATGTACTGTGAACTTTTTACCAGCATTTCCTTCAGTTTTTCCTCATTTTTATAGTTTAAACCAAGGGTAAGTAGCTAGCTGTTGCTAATCAGCAACATAATGAATGCAGAAACTATTAGCACAACATCACGAACAGCGACAAACAAGTGCTTATTAGATATAAAAGCCTTCTAACAACAGTTACGGTTTGATTCCAAATGTTACTGATCAGAATTAGCGGTTAAAGTCGCTTTATGTAACATAATTTGGTTATGCCCTAAAGTAAAAGAAGATTGCATGAATTAGCTGCATTGCTTGTTGGCTAACTTGCATGTAACTTAGTCCAAGTCACTAAGGATATTTTAAGAGTTGTAATGACGTAATTCAGACTGTAAATAATAATTCAAAAAACGAATAACATCATGCAAATATAAATAGGTGGCTAAATAAAAATAAATTGCTAATCATAAAAGTGACATAACAATGCTTTAAAGTGCAATATTATACGATTGTTTGTAACTATTATTCCTGTACAAGCCTTCAGGAATTCTTGTCAACAGTGGGTCGCGCGCCTGACAGCTGTCCACCTTTTGTCTCCTGGCAGCCGTTGCTATGGAGGACGTCACGCGGCTGGTGTCGTCAGGTGACTGTCTGAAGATCTGGGACTCGAGCTCCATGACGGTGCTGGAGCAGTTCAACCCTCACAGTGCCACGCATCCAGTGGCTCAAGTGTGCTGGAGCAGCAGCAGTATCCTCTAAAAATCACTTCAATCAGTTTTGAGCATCCCTCACATGTCTCACAGTAATGCCAGTACACATATGAAGAGTTTATTTAGAAAAACTCTTTAATTTAAGCATGTTTTTTATTTTGTTAGTTACCTGTGTTTTTTAGTTACTTTTTTACCTAAATCAAAATAACCCAAGTGCAGTTCGTATGTATACATGACTTTATAATGTATGTGTGTATCATCTTTTAGAAACAATCAGATACAATCATGCTTACGAATGAGAAATGTGCAATTTCTCTTGACTCTCTTGAAAAATTGTGTTTAAAATAGATAAACAATCTTCTGTCACTTAACAGAAATTTAATATTTTCCAAATAATATTTTGTATCTGCATAGTATATCAAATTTAATTATCTTTTTAAATGAAAATATACAGCTGCCTTTTAAATTTTAGAATGGGGTACATCACATGAGGGGTCTGTGCATAATTATTTACATTCATTATAGTGGATTTGTTCCCACTTTATATTCTGTTGCCTTAACCATTGTCATTCTTACACTTAAAAATAAGTACAATCTACTAATTGTCTTCATACTTTTTGCAGCTGTAGAGGTGGGGTATGGTTAGCGGTCGATATGGTGACATAGTGTTTTTGATGGACGATACTGATATTTTAGAGAGCCAACATATATTAAGTGGGGCAGCAGATTTAGTTATTATTGTAGTTGTTTGCCTTGACAGTGTTCAGATCAGTACCTGGTCAGTGCCAGCAGTATAGGAGATAAGCTGGTGGTGTCCAGTCTCAAGTCATCTCCAGTTCCAGTGATGGAGCTGGGTGAAGCGGTGAGCTGAGCCCCTTAAATCATATATAAAAGTATATATAGGTTATGTATGTCTTATAATAATGCTCTTTTGTTTGTAGAAAAAGCAAACCCGTGTCAGTCTGAACTCCACATCACAGTTCCTGGTCAGTGGAGGACTGGATAACACGGTTAATATCTGGGACCTAAAGACAAAAAGGTTGCACCGAAGCCTGAAGGTAGCACATGTTTAATTAATCTTTTTTTATGTGTGTAGATTGTTTATTTCAGTTTCAAAGGACTCTCGGTGGGAAGTTCTTCTTTGAAGATCTAATCACTGTCTATTTTTTTTTTTGTAGGACCACAAGGAGGAAGTGACATGTGTGTCTTTTAACGGAGGTGACAGCTATATAGCATCTGGCTCCACTAGTGGAGAAATCATCCTCCACAGTATTACAACCAACCTGTCCAGCAAACCCTTCGGCCATGGGCCAAATGTGGTGAGTTTGACAAAAATAGTTAATGAGCTAAACTAAATTGCATATTTTAACTGTCCACAGTTTGTAATATTTTACTATAAAATAAAGTTAAGCATTTGACGGGAAAACATTTTTATTTTAGTGCTGTCAAATGAGTAATTGCTATTAATTGCATCCAAAATAAAAGTTCTTTTTTTACATAATATAAGTATGTGTGCTGTTTATAGTTCAGAAAAATATGTTATGCTTATATATTAAATATATTTATTTATAACATAAATTATAGACATATTTTCTAAATATGTACTGTATGTGTGTGTGTGTTTATATATACATAATAATAAATAAATAAATAAACTAAAACTTTTATTTTGTATGTGATTGACCGTGAATAATTGTTTGACTGCTCTTCTTTATGTTAATTTCTACATTTTCAAATGATTTTATTTTGGTGGAAACCTGCATGGAGACTTTATTTAATTTTGATAAAATATAACATGTGATGTCTCTCCAGCCTATCCATGATCTGAGGTACTCTCTGGTGAAGAGGTCTCTGCTGGGCACGGTGTCTGACAGTGGCTCTGTGGCTCTCTGGGATGCTAACACTCAAAAGGAGCTGCATTTGTTCGAGGGGACGCACAAAGCCCCGTGTTCAGGGCTGGCCTTCTCTCCAGCCAATGATTTGCTCTTTATCACTGTGGGCCTTGATAAGAAGATCGTCTGTTATGACACCTCCAGCAAAATGTAGGAGAAGATATTTCATATGCAGTTTGATTTCGAAGCGTTTTTTTAATCTGTTGTGTGATTGTCCTCACAGGGTGTTTCGGAATAAGCAGGTAGAGTCTCCTCTCACAGCCATTGATTTTACTCCAGATGGAGCTGGACTGGTTGTGGGCTCAACACAGGGCAGAATTTATATGTACGATTTGAGAAACCTCAGTGCACCGGTCAAAATCACCACAGCTCACAAGACGTCAGTGACCTGCATCCGCTTCCAGAACTCCACCTCCAAGTTAAAGGTACAGCTGTTTGTGTCCTTTGTACAAAAACAATTTTTTACAGAAGCACTCCTGGTTAAATTGTTGTTGTTTTCTTTTTTGTTTTGTTTTGTTAAGCTTGATTTAATTGTGTCAACTAAAAGTTTTTGTTTACATTTATGTATGCATGTGCACTGTGTATATTTTTTATATATAAATACACACACATACAGTATATATTTTGAGGATATTTGCATGTTTTTACATTTACATATTCATATTCCTATGTTATAACATACATTTTTTCTTAAACGTACGCATGCATGTTTGAATTATATAAATATATAAATAAACAATATATACTATGCAAATGTAAACAAAAACTTTTGAATTAATTTTTACAGCACTAGAGGATTTATTTGTTTATTTCTTTAATTTTTGGTAACTTCTGACAGATTGGAAATTCTGCAAATTGTTCAGATTGAGAATATATTTTAATTGATTAAAAGTAACATGCAGTGCTTTGTAAATGAAATTAGAAATGTAATTTCATTAGTTTTAATAGTTTTTTACTTTTATTTGAAATAGTATTATGTTTCTTTAAGAAAATTATCAAATTGTATTTATTATAAATATTTTTTTAACATCTAATATAGCTGAACAATTGTTTATTAATATGTTTTGTTTGACTGATTGGTAAAATGCAGTGCGTTTTAAATTAAATTAATCTTATTTAATTAAATATATTTTTTTAAAATAAATAAATGTAATAATTTTTTAACAATTTAATGAATTAATTCAAAATAGCATTCTATGAATAATTAATTATTTTAATTATAATTATTATATAGGCAGTAACATACATTTTCTATTAAATTAATGGCTTTTCTTATATTTTTTTTGTTTTATGTTTTGTGATTCTTAGTTTTTAAAAAATATTTTTATTATTATTATATATATATATATTTTTTTTTTACGATTTTTGTGACATCTGGTGTTGCATTTGATTGAAAATGGCTCCTGTTATTGTTGAAATTAATAACCTGCCCACAGTCCACTAAAACATCAAGCAAGTCTTCTCAATCAAATAAGAGGATCTCAGTAAAACTGGGCAGTCAGCAGACGGGACCCTCCACTCCAACATCCACAGTCCCACCCACTGTGCCAGAATTTCCTGGTGACGGACAAGCCCAAGTTACAGGTCCATCTTCTTTATTTATAGCTATAGAAGGTTTTATTCCTTATTCAGTCACATTTGGTTAGCCCAAGCGTTTAAAGCCCTGTTTATAGCTTTTGTAAGGGTTTTATGGGTAGTGCTAGTGAATGTTTTGTTTTTGCAGGTACTCCTGGTGAGGTGTTATCCCGTGAGGCGGAGGGTCAGCATGGCCAAGACCAGCTGCTGAATATGGAAAAGTTTAGCAGCATTGGTCGGAACAGCCTGAACTTGGATATTTTCTCCCCTCTTAACGAAGGTGAAATCCCTGATGTTGCTTCCTTTGCATTTTATCACTGTAGTGCCCTTCTCATTATTTATGGTGCCTTTTATGTTTTTTCCATCCTCTCTACAGGTTTCAAATCACATGGTTTTGGGGATACTTCAGCTTCAAGAAATGGTAAGAGTTTTAGTATGCTCCGTTATGTTTTTTTAAATAGAATTCAGGAAATTATGTTTGATATATGTTAATTACATATCTAAATGTTTGCTTGAAATTCTTCTCTTGTTTTTAGGAGGCAGTATAGATGTGTTTTCGAGGGAAGGAGAAGGCCACAGTACAGACCGCTTCAGAGTCGGTCGAAACAGCTTGGACATCTTTTCACCTGTACGAGACGGTGAGGAAACTTTCCCAACCGCTCTTCCAAAGTTTGGATTTTTCAAAATGTCTCTCATGCTCACTAAGGCTGCATTTATGTGAAATCTGTTGCTTAAGAAACATATTATCTTGACAGTAATTGTTTGCTATTTATCTCTTTAGATTACAAAGGGCACAGACTGAGTGATGTATCAAGTGGAAAAAAAGGCAAGTTTGTACAAACTGCATTTTAATGAACAGTATCAAGCATAATAAGAACTATAAGGTTTCATTTACTTTTACTAACATTAGCCTTTCCTGTGTTACCAGACTTTGAACACTTACCTCATTTCCCAGGTGGGTCATCCCAGAGGAAGACCCCGTTAGGCACCCCAGGCAGTCGCTGCTACAGTCCGTCTGTGGTTCAGACTCCTCCGCCAATTAAAGAGGAGGAGTCCATCACTACCCCACCACAGCAGACTGATGTACAGAATGGCAACAAGGTCAAACAAGATCTCTTTTTTTATTATTAACTTATCCAATAAGTTTTTGCATTTATAGATAATTTGTAAAAATCTGTCATCTGGATTATGGATAGGTGGAGAAAAATAACAGCCTCCGGCAGGAGTATGACATCACAAGCACGCCCCCTGCTGCTCAGAGCACACGTGTTCAGTCTGTGAACACATACAACACCCCTGAGGCCGGTCAGAGGAGAGATCTGCCCACCCAGCTCACCTACGATTCGCCGGTCAGCGGAGCTCCTTCCGCAGCTGCACCAGGTATGTCTGAATGGGCCATGATTAGATTATTAGGCTTTAATGGGACACGGTGAGTGACGGATGTTTTGATCTGAAGCTCCAGCAGCGGCAGTCGAATCTGGAGCTGAGGGCCGGGGAGCTCCGCTCACCTCCATTCAGATGAACTTTGTCCGTAATATGATCCAAGAGGCACTGGAGGAATTCAGGTGAGTTAACACAGATCTAGAAATCACTGATTTAAATTTAAAGTGACCGTTTGTAATCTACAAACCTGATTCCAAAGAGGTTGGGACACTGCACAAATTGTGAATAAAAAAGCAATCAATAATTTACAAATCTCATAATCTTTATTTACAATAAAATATAGATAACATATAAAATGCTGAAAGTGAGACATTTAGAAATTTCAGGCCAAATATTGGCTCATTTTGGATTTCAAGACGGCTACAATTAGAGCCTGGAAAAGTCAAATGTACATATAAGGAACAGCTCTAGGACCAATTTTCCACTTATCAGGTCAATTGGCAACATGATTGGGTATAAAA
>JAUCMT010000059.1:9600746-9623381 GCA_032357475.1 Enteromius thamalakanensis
CAATAAAATATAGATAACATATCAAATGCTGAAAGTGAGACATTTAGAAATTTCAGGCCAAATATTGGCTCATTTTGGATTTTAAGACGGCTACAATTAGAGCCTGGAAAAGTCAAATGTTCATATAAGGAACAGCTGTAGGACCAATTTTCCACTTATCAGGTCAATTGGCAACATGATTGGGTATAAAAAATAGAGCCCCTCATAGTGGCCGTGTCTCTTAGAGGTCAAGATGGGGAGAGGATCACCGGTTTTCCCAATGCTGCGCCAAAAAATAGTGGAGCAATATCAGAAAGCAGTTTCTCAGGGAAAAATTGCAAAGAATTTGAAGTTATCACCATCTACAGTGCTTAATATCATCCAAAGATTCAGAGAATCTGGAACAATCTCTGTGTGTAATGGTTAAGGCCGGAAAACCACACTGAATGCCGTGATCTTCGAGCCCTTAGATGGCACTGCATCACAAACAGGAATGCTACTTTAATGGAAATCACAATATGGGCTCAAGAATACTTCCAGAAAACATTGTCGGTGAACAATGCACCGTGCCATTCGCTGTTGCCGGCTAAAATTCTATAGGTTAAAAAAGACCCATATTTAAGCATGATCCAGAAGCTCAGGCGTTTTCTCTGAAATTTAAAATCAACTTATTTTTCCCTTAAAATGATACATTTTCTCATTTTAAACATTTGACATGTCATCTATGTTATATACTGAATAAAATATTGAAATTTGGAACTTTCGTATTTGGATTTTATTCACAATTTGTTCAGTGTCCCAACTCTTTTTGAAAGGGGTTCGTATATATATTTTAAAATATAATCATTCCATTATGCTGATCTGTTGCTCAAGAAACACTTGTACTGTATTATTGTTTAACAGTTATGCTGCTGAATTTTTAAATACTCTTCGGAGTCATTTAGTCATTAATGACTGTTTTTTTTTTAGGGACACTTGTCATAGAGACATAATCAATCTACAGGTGGAGATGGTCCGGCAGTTCTATATTCAACTGGTATATTTGTTTTTTTTTTTACAGACCTTTTTTAAGTAAAAAAAAGATTAGGCCCCTTTAATCATGCCTCTCGTCTTTTCCAGAATGAAATCCACGGACTGATTGAGAAGTATTCCGTGAACGACTCCCTCATCGAGGAGATAGAAAGACTGAGAGAGGAAAACAAACGACTGCGAGCCAATTATTAAAGCCATCCACAGACACGCGTGTCCCGTTGTGGGAGTCTAGGAATACTGGCTGGAATCAGAGAGAAGATGGTGTTTCTACTAGTGCCTTCACTCTGCAGACCACCGCTCACTGTCTGCTTCTCCATTTGTCATAATGCCACACACTTTTGTATTTGTTTCAGGTTATAAAGAGTTTTTGTAAGATATCTGTGCCTTCAAATCAAATAGCAAAGAAGAGCGAACACTTTGTATTTTTTCCCCCAAGGCATATTTTGTATACCTGAACTAGTTTACAGAAAAGTCACATGTATCGACACTTAGGATGTGAAATGCGTGATTGTTGTGGAGTGAAGAATCATCAGAGTGGGAATTTTGTCACCATAGTTTGTGCTCCTTTGTTGTCCAGATTATTTTTGCAAACCACATGCCAAAAATGAAAGGACACTGGTAATAAGAGTAGTTAGATTTATGTATTTTGCAGCTTCAAAAGGTGTGTATTGGAGATTATTTGAATGTAAGTGCTTTAATACATGACATTTTGAATCAGTTTCATATGTTCTTGGCAACAAAAAGCAAATGACTAACTCAAAACCATTATATGTACACTGTGCTCCTAATCCGCTATTATAAGGTGTCTTCCTATGGACTGGCCTAAATAATTTATTTCTGTGTAACTCTATTGTCTTCGGTCTGTTTCATTACAATCATAGCGTAATATATGCGTTTCGTTTGGTTTTTACTTGAATGACTGTAAGTGTACGTCTATATAACAGCAATCGCCGTATTTGTAGCAAGCTAGCTAGTGTATCCATGTTTTCAGATGAATTTATGAGGACTTTTATTTTGACACTCGTGTATTCGATGACAGAAGTTCTGGTTGTTTTCATCGCGTCCAAAGGTCCATATGAGACATTAGCAAGTAAGTAGAAAAGCAAAGCTTGTAGTTTTGTTTTTCAGCAATACACCTTAAAGTTTATAATCTAGCCAAGAAACGATGTTTTAACCGCTGTCCGCTTTTGAAAAAAACCTTGGCTGAGGAGTAACAGGCAGCAGATTTGTGTTTGGCTGAGATCAGAGGAATCGCTGGGAAATGGCCAATCCTTTTCGAGCAGAGGTAGTGCAGCTCTACAAAACTGTGAGTACACTGCCCCCTTCTGCTTTTAAACAACATCAAAATAAATGTACAATCATGCAAAATTCAATGATCTACTTTTTCTTCTAGACTATCAAGCCCTTCTTATAGAATATTGTAAAAAGGTACATTTTGTTTGTTTTCATTTTGATAATTACATCTCATGAGTCAAAAAACTAGAATAAGCTCTATTAAAATTGATCTTCAAAATGAAAGCAAATTTTTTTTTTTATTTTACTTTAGATGTAAAGAATTAAAATACATGCATGTTTCACATTTTGAAATACGTTATAAGAAAAAAATAATATTCAGATATTTTGAGATTCACCTGTATATATATACATGTATATATATATATATACGTACATATACACACACAAAATACATCTGTTGAGGCATTTTATTACTTTGTGATAGATAAACCTAGACTAACCCCCAGTTTCACAGACAATGCTTAAACCTAGTCCTAGACTAAAACGTAAGTCTGAGCGGTTTAAACTTTAATAAAATTGCACTGATCCATCTGTTTTATCAATATAAACCCCAGTAATGTTTATATTTTTTCGAAGCATTTTTATGAAAAATTACTTAAATGTCCTCATTGAACTATGGTCTAATCCTGGCTTACTCCATTCTTCACATCTTTGACTCCAGGCGTTAGAAATTCATAATCCTGTCTTCTCTTCTGATTCTTCTGCTTGAAGTTGCTGTTTCTTGGACGGGAGTATCCGAAAGGAGCCGACTATTTCAGAGACAGACTGAGGGCTGCGTTTGCCAAGAATAAAGATGTGAGCGACCCTGAGAAGATCAAAGAGCTCATCAGCCGAGGAGAATTTGTGGTGAAAGAGCTTGAGGCGCTCTATTACCTCCGGAAGTACAGAGCCTTAAAAAAGCGGTATTACGAATAATATCACCACAGGCTGCACGTTGCCTGATATTTATATAAACAACAGAAAAACAGTGGGCTCACTGTAACAGCAACATATTAATTATAATACTAATTATAATAAAAACGGGCAAAAACAATGTATATAAAGTGATTTTATTTGAAAATTCAAGTTTAGCTATTGCTAACAGATTCTTTGCCACTGGTGTGATACAGTCGTGTCTGATATGTTTGAGAAGCATCATTCGAAATAAAACAGTGCTCGGCAGTGCTTTATTGCTGGTTCAAACATCGGACAGAATTTTGCATTTAAAAAGCATTTAATAACACATTTAAAGTAAGACTGTTTAAAAGTCAAATGGGGTAATATGACCAGCTGTGAGGTAGATATTGAGTCCTGAAGTTGTGTGCTCAAGAAAAACTACCACAGTCCACTGATATATCCGCTCTGCAGATGGGACATGTGGCGTTCTCCTGTAATGCATGCAGAAAATGATTAGTTATAAACAACATGAAATGAATCATGGGATCGTGTTAAAACAAGACAGACCTTAAGCCAGCGGTCGATGCATTTAACATGGTAATCGTGGAGACATGGAAGCATCCTGAGTCGTTCACCTGCTTTGTATTCACTGAAACAGATCTGGCAACTGTAAAGAGAGCATGATTAATCTATTGCATTATGGGAAATCTCATTTGCTGCATCCAGTTCTGTGACTTACTCTGTCTTTCCTGCGCTGTGAGCGGGACTGTATGTTTTTATGGGAAGCCGCTCGATCTCTGCCTTGGTCAGAGTGTTCTTGGCTACTACAGAACCTTGTTGCTCCTCGAACGCTAAGAGAGCCTGACAAAGCAACATCTTGTAATTGTAGTCAAGCATGCGATTTCTGGGAATTAGCATAATACAAACCTCATAATTATTTCCCTGGCTGTCATCAAACATGTCCATCTGCAAGTGAGAAGCTTGCCTGCGGCGAGAATTGCGAGTTCTGCCGGTTTGATTACGGCCCTGTTGTCTGCCTGTCCAATCAAAAGAGAAAACAAGTGTAATATATATACACACACACGCACACTTCTTACTTGTAATGCAGTATATGTAAGATTTTTTTTAAATAAATTAATACTTTTATTTTTTATTTGGAAATAAATGCCTTTTTTTAGGCCAAGAATTCAGAAAAATATGACAGTTTTCACAATAATGAGCAGCACAATTAATTATTAATTATCCATATTAATAAGATTATATATTAATAATAAGACTTGTTTTTTTTTTTAAAGGATCACCTGTGATTTGGAGTAATTTTTTTGTCTAACAAAGGCACACTACAAATAAAATGTATTATAAATAAATTAATTATTATAGTAAATGCAAAAATGACAAATATATTTAAATTAATTAGTGTGTTATATCTAGTACTGTTAAATAATGTAAATAAAATAAATAATAAATAATAATAATAAATAATGATATAATGATAAACAATATCTATAAACCAATTAATATTTATTATTAATTAATATTTGTATTTTTTATTTACAAATAAATGCTTTCTATCAGGCCAAGAATCCAGAAAAATATTACAGTTTTCACAATAATGAGCAGCACAATTAATTATTAATTATCCATATTAATAAGATTAAATAATAAGAAGAATTGTTTTTTTTAAGGATCACCTGACACTGAAGGCTGGAGTATTGGGTGCTGGAAATTCAGCTGTGCCATCACATAAATTATTATCATATTAAAATATGATTTTAAATCATTATAAAATTATTAAATTTTAATTTAGTTGTTTTTGATTAAATATATATAGGTTTGGTGAACATAAAAATTTTTTTTATTGTACAACTAATTATTTGTGTGATTTGGAGTAATGTATTTTTTTGTCTAACAAAGGCACACTACAAATAAAAAGTATTATAAATAAATAAATTATTATAGTAAATATAAAAATGACAAATACATTTAATTTAAAATCAATTAGTGTGTTGTATAATATCTAGTATGTTTTTTTTTATCTATAAACCAATTCATATTTATTATAGTTCATATTTAGTAGACATTTATAATTAATACCAATATGATTTTTAAAAATGTATTAAAACCTGCTTTTATTTCAAATGAAATCATCAAGACATAGATCAGCTCATGGATGGTGACTTACGAGGTTGCTCTCCAAAGATGGCCTGCTGCAGCTCTGAAAGCTCAGAGGGTCCGTGTGAGAAAGATGCAGAGTTGATCATTGAGGCCCAAGGAGAAATCCAGCCCAAGCCAACATACGGATCAACCTGCAAGAAACCATCCCTTTTTTTTGAATACCATCACCATACCATCATTCAGTGCTTCAAATAAACCAAAAGGCCAAACTGACCATGTGTCCTTGGTTGTTTCTGCTGGGCGATCTGTTCTGGAACCTCTGCTGCTCCATTCTCTCCTCCATATCAAACTGTTCCTGCAAACAGCAGAACATCAGAGTTGATCGCTTCTCTGTTGTTTCTGGAGAAGGATCAGGAGAGCGAATCATACCTGCAGGCTTCTGGCATACGCTTCATCTTCAGCCATCTGAACGGAGCGGACCATGCTCTCATCAGTGTCATCCTCTATGATGACAATGTCTTCTGGCATGGGACATACAAATGAACTTGCTGGTTCTTGCATTCTCTTTGCTATAAAAAATAAAGCAAAAAAAAGATAGAGCAATATCCATCGGACTTTTAAAGAAATAGTTCATGCAATAATAAAAATGTTTAACTCTCAGGCCATTAAAGATGCAGTTGAGCTTGTTTTTCCATCAGAAAAATTCAAATGGATAACAGAGTATCTGTATCTTAGCTGGAAATGAGAGTTCAAAATGAAAACATTAATGATGGATTTATTACAAATATGCAGTTTTTCACTTCACAAGATGTGGTGTGGAATTCTTGTGATGTTTTATCAGTTGTTAGGACTCTTATTCTGATGGCACCCATTCACTACAGAGCAAGTAAAAACAAATACTCATCTAGATATTGGCTGGTCTGAGAGCGAGTACGTTCATGAACTATAACTATAAACTCATGCATCCTGGTTATCCATACCTGCATCCAGCAGTGAAGCTTCATACTCTATTGCGTGTAAAGACGAGTGTGCTGATGTACTTTTAGAGGCTTTAGATTTGGTCTTGCTATAGATGGTCTTTTTAGACCTCGGTTCCCTTCCATTGCTGGTGTTTAGTGTCTTTTGCTTAGTGGGGTGACCCGTTAGCAGCTCATTTAAATATGCCGGGTCACTAGTTTGATCCAGTGCAGACGTGGAAGACCCAGCTGAGGAAGAGGGCTTAGAAGATGCAGAAACATGAGAAGCAGAGGAGGTTGTGGGACGTTGTAACCATGTAAAATCAGAGGGTAAAAGAGACGAGGCCGTTACAAATGCGTTTTCTCCCAGTGTAACTGTAGATTGTCCTCGCAGCGAGCTTGCACTTGAGTCCTCCAGTCTGCGCCGCTTCATCGTCCGCTGGGAGCTCGGAGTGGTGCTAAGGTAACCTGCAATGGGTTCACGTCTTTCCCATTTACCTCCATCTGTGCAGGTCGATGTTGTCTAAAACAAGCATAAAAACATTTATGAATGCAATTCCAAAAAAGCTGAATATCCTCTAAAACTGGCATACTATGGAGTGTAGTTAACATACTCTTTACTAACTTAAAAAAAATATTATACTGCAGTATTACGTACTACCAATTACATAACATCAGATTGCAGTTATTACATTGTTTACACATTATGTATGTAATTAAAAATAACGAAAATTTTATTTTGTTTTGAATTTTTTTGCATTTTTAAATGGTAAAATATTAATTCATAAACAATTGTTTTAAATAAATCTAAATGATGTCAAATAATTAATCGCTTACAAAATAAAAGTTCATGTTTACATAATATGTGTGTGTGGATTTGTGTATATCTATTATGTACACACATCTATATATATCTATATATATATATATATATATATAATGTACATGTATTTGCAGTTACACATATTCGTATACTTAAAAAAATATATATACACACGGACATATTAACAAAAACTTATTTTGGATGCAAGTTATCAGGATTAATCGTTTAACAGCAGCAAACAAAATTATTATTTTTATTATTTAATGTCTTTGTTTTATATATCTAAAATTTTGCATTGTTATTTGTAAAATAGGTGTGCTAAATGGTATGTTTGTATATACATACATACACACACACACACATAATTTTTTTTTTATATATATACCTATTTTATATAATAGGTCAAGCCCACTGCATTATGGGTAACAGTATTCGGCAGCTTTGTGCCATACTTCAAATTTTAGAAAATGTAGCACGAAAACCAAGTATTCTGTGCACACAGAAAAAAAACACACTGTGCATACTGCATTCACAATACAGATATTGATTTGTAATGTAGTACTGCCACATCTCTTACCACATTTCTGTCCGCATCTTTCTGGGAATGACGTTTTCTTCTGTGAGTCAGGGGGCTGTCAAGTGTGGGTAAAGTTAGATTCTTGGCAGTGCTAATTATTATGAACAGTCTACTACACAGCAAAGACACAAATATTGCATATCGATGTTTACAAAAGGGTACCTAGGGGTCTCCGGAACAAAAGTGGGTGAGAATTCAGGAAAGTGGCCACGGTCTTCACTGTCATTTAACAAGCAGGCATTATTCAGGGAATCCGGTGTTTCTGGCTCCAAAAAGTGACTGTACAGAGGACTGCTCGGCTCTGAGCTCTCCTGGGTGTCATCCATCTCTTCGATTATGGCTTACTGTATATACACTTAGGCTGTGTGCAGATGAGTCTGGTGAAAGGAGAACAACGCAGGAAAATAACGTTACATAATACAGACTCTTATTATAATGCATTAAAGCTGCATAATCACGCTCCCGTTAAATGTAAATATATTAAACATCATATCTTATGTTGAAACGCACATATTTTTGTTGATAAACCATTGCTAATGATGTTCGCTGACAGGCATTGTTTATAAGAGCACTGAGGTGATCAGCAGGATTGGCCGGTTAATCGAAGCCGCTGGTAAACGGTTAGCAAGCCTCATATTAAGATCGCCTAAATGGCGGAAGTTTACAAAGATTTCGTGTTTTTTTTTTCGCGGAATTGAAATAAGATAACTTTACTCACCATCTTTACGAAACATACCACTACGAAAAGCAAAAATCTTGGCTTAGATCCCGCATCAGCGAATAGCGAAGTCACAATGGAAAACACCGCCATAGAACTTTCGGTTTGTCTTCCGGTTACGCCACTTCCGGCACATGGATCATTCCGTCTGCATTTAAAGGCATAGATACATATATATGTCTATGTTTAAAGGACGCTGAGATTTCAGATTTTTACCTTTTCTCATGTGAAGAAATAGTCTTGTTTACCTTAAATGTATACAAATAATAACCTTTTATTTACCATTAAAGAAAAAAGACTAACACCTTATAAAAATACTCAGACTTATAGGCTTTTCCCCTTCCTTTTTAAATATAGTGGGGGTTTTTCTGGGAGATGTAATTACAAATATTGCTGACCCATCTTGCACGATAGCTTTTTGTCCAAACAAATGCTCTCTGTATTAAGAATATCACACTCTCTAATGCCACCTGCTATTAACTAGCAATCAAAAGTAAATAAAAACCAAATGAATGCATACATAATAATAACAACAACCAGCTTAACATTCAACAACATGCCGTTACACACACACACACACACACAAAGAAAACTTAATTTGTGGGATCTTTAATCTTGACACAGGAATACAACTATTTACACATTATTATAATTCAATAATGCGTTAAAAATAAAACTGATGGAAAAACTGATTTTTAATCAAATAAACCTTCCTTTTAGAACACAAGGTTAAGTCTACAGTCCTGACGTGAGGACAGAAAGATGTTTTCAGAACAGCATGGACTGGAGGGACTTCCGCACAGTGGCCATCTCCTGTTGTTGCTGTAAAAATAAAACATGCAATTATCATAAATCCATTCTTACATTAATTCATACATTGATCTGAATATATCTGTGCAAAATGGTTTTATGAACTATTTACAGAACTTTTCAACAGTTTTTCATACATGGACTCCAGTAACTGGGGGCCTAATGGAAAGGGAGCTGGACTTGTAACCCAAAGGTTGCATGTCCGGCAGGAATTGTAGGTGGTGGGAGTGAATCACAAGCACTCTCACCACCTTCAATACCACAACTGAGGTGAGACCCTTGGGCAAGGCACCGTTCTCCCAACTGCTCCCTGGGCGCCGCAGCAATCACTGCCCACTGCCCACTGGTGTGTGTGTGCATGGTTGTTCACGTCTCACTGATGTGTGTGTGTGCACTTAGATGGGTGCATGCAGAGAACAAATTCCTAGTATGGGAAACCATACATCCTTTCCTTTCCTAACTAACCCAAACCTGTCTTGAAAATGTAGCATACGTCACATTTCACACTGAAGGGTTATTTAAAGTCTAAACTGTGATAAATCTTTTTGTTGAAGCACTCACCGTGTCCATCATTATCTTCTTCTGCAGCAGGGCCATCTCCTTTCTCAGCTCCATCTGGGTGCCCTGCAGGAAGGCTTCATGGGTTTTCTCCATATCCTCCATGTTCTGCACACAAATTAAAGACCTCACTCGGTCAGCCAAACGATGAAAGAGAGGTCTCGGTTAAATTTGAAATCATTAAAGTGATGATGGCATCTGGGACCTTGACAAACTGCTCATACAGGTCTTTGATGGTTTTCATTTTCTGGTTTTGCACAACCCTAGCCTGCTGGAAGAGCTTCTGCTGCTGGCGAAACAAATTCTGTGAAAACAGAAATTAGGAAGTTCAAAGGCAAAGTGTGAGACATTTACATCAAATATCTCTACATGGCTGCTAGATATTCTGAAAAGCTGGATTATATTTTTTCACAAGACCCTTAATCCTTATAATATTTCCTGTGCCCTAAAATGACGTTTCAACTTTTACAACTTCTTGACTACATCCGCCACACACATTCAGCTTCTCCTCTTGCTCCTCAGATTTCTGAACGTCGGTCTCCCACTGCTGAAGCACAGAGAGAACTTGCTGAGAATAATCTTGTGTCAGCTTCTGTCTGCAAGCAATACAAAACATATACATTTGAATTAAAAAATGTACAAAGAAAAAAATGATTTTTTTTCATACAGTGCATTCATTTACCTCTGATTCTGCTGAGTTTTCCACATTTGCTCCAGTTTCTGGGTGCTGCCCTTTAAGGAGTTTTTGGTGAGAACCTCCAAGCGTTTCCTTTTGCTCTGCATGGCCTTGCTGATGTCCGCTAAATGGCCATTCAGTCATTTCAAAGCCGGTTATATTCATTCAGCAAACATTTTTTGCTTATGCAGAACTATAGGCTAATATTGTCATTGAAGCTTCAGCGGTCAACTTACCACCAAATCTTTCCAGCATAGTCTGAACCTCATTCCTAAGATAAAGTACGAATCATTTTTCTTATCAGAGAAAGGGTTTCATTAATACGGCCAGGTCTATATATTTCAGTACTTACCCTGCGCTGAGATCATCGTCTTCAAACGTATCTGCAGATCTTTTCTTAGTAAGCTTGTCAATGATTGGAGTTTCTAATGTAATGTGACGAAATGGGTACAAAATACAGAAAAGCTTCACAGTTATACGCACATATTGATTAGTAAATAATTAATTCATTTGCAAATTATACATACTTGTGTAATTCCAATATACTCCAAGATATTATTCCCTCTCTTTTATTACCCTTATAATAAATTAATATTTATAATTACCTATGAATACCATGCCATGACTTTACTATGGTACCACCAATTGTGATTTTGTAATGAGCATGATAAAATACACAGACCGACCCTCTCTGGTATCATCGTCAGACAAGTTTTCTTTCTTTTCCACCAGAGTATCGAAATCAAACGTCTTCAGATCTGTGGAGACGTCATTGTGTTTTGTCTTCTTGACCTGTTTCCTCGCGGAAGCTGCCATAGTCTCGCTGTATGAAGAGTATTTCACTGTAATCTGGTATAATATAAGCAGCTACAAAATACAAACTCAGATTGTATCCGTCTTTTTTTAAACAAAGTTAACGTTAATTAAAACACTAGGTGAAAATGATTAAACCCTATTAACGTAACAGGTTATATAAAACGGGTTTCATACACACATAAAAGCGAAAAATAAAATATAACGTTACTTAAATAAACGTATATCCTTCAATCTTTTAAGGTTATGTTCTCGGCAGAATCAACTTAACTTACCTGAGGACAGTGTTCGTCAGTGTGATCTCTATATAACCAGTCACAACAGTTTGAAATGTATTGACTAACGTTACTTTCACTACTGTGTGTTATTACTTTGCAACTATTTAGAGTAATTATAAAACACTAATTTATTTAGGAACAAAAACTAAATGTTTGACGACGGCTTAAACTCGCGCGTCTCCGCAGCGGTTTAATTCCCGCCGTTTTTAATTTTGAGCGCGAGAGGAAGAATCGCTGCGCGCAGGTCACGTGCTGCATATTATTGACCATAATATTAAATACTAGGCTTGTCAAGTCTTTAACTTAATTTATTTACGATATAATTCATTGGATTCTAAACAAATAAGCAAGAGTAAAAACAGTTTATTCCCCAGTTCACATTAATATAATATATACAAAAAGTTATTTTACAAAATGGGGAAAACAACAAAATTAGGACATTTACAGTCAAAAGGCATGTTGACTTGAGTGTAATATTGAGTGTAATGTACGGTATGCCAATGTGAAGCTTAGTTTTCATACAACACACACATACAGCATTCAAATTTCCTGTACAAAATGACTATCAATTCATGTGGAGGTCAGACATCAAACTTCTCCTCGCAAACATAGTGTCCATTTTCCTCATAATCCTCTCGTGTGACAACCATCTCTTCAAAGTCAGGGTTTTCGGCCAATAACTTTCCTCCTTCCCATGAGTAACAAATAGGACTGAAAACAAAAGACAAATATTTAGTCTAAAATTGTTAAAAACATTAATGTCAATGATTTTTTCAGAACTCTGCAAAACATACTTCTGTGGCTGAACAACAGAAACGTCATATTCGACAGGAGCGAGTGCTCGGACTTCTTTGTAAACCCGATCTCTGTATCCAGGGAACAAGGTGTTTCCACCAGTAAGAACAATGTTGTTGTAGAAGTGGGGCTGCATCTCTGGACATAAAAAAGAGCTCTTATATTAAGTACTTTTAATGCAGTAATATTTTAAACCTCACATTTATCATACGAGATGCGACCTACCTTCTGGCATGTTGTTAATGGAGTTTACCAAAGCCTCAGGTATGCCCATTTCCTGAATTCCAATGTCAGACGGGTGAAAGAGCATCTCTGGCACCGCAAACCTCTCATTGGTGAGTCGCAAAATCTGCTCCCCAGTTTTATATTTGCCAGTAAAATTCATCTCCTCTCTAGGCTACAGCACATAAAGAAGAAAAAAAAAATCGCTAAATAAGTACAAAAGCAAGTACTGCATTTTAATTTTTAATATTATGCCGCCTTCACACCATGACATTATTCTGAGAGTCATAAGAATAGGGTAAATTTACAAACGGATTACCTTGCAAAAGCCCTTTTTGATAGAGCTGAAATCCGGCAGCACATAGTCTCTCATAACTGTATTATCTTCTCCTTTCAATCTGTGAAATCAACTAAATTAATTATACTTATTATACAAAATTATACTATATAGTAAAAAATTATATTCTGAAATATTACAACTTAAAATTTGTGTTTTTATGTGAATATATTATAAAAGTAATTAATTCCTGTGATGGCAAAGGTGATTTTTTTTAGCAGTCATTACTCCAGTTTTCTGTGTCACATGATCCTACGGATATCTGATGAAAACAATTGTGCTGCTTAATATTTTACTGCAAATCGTTGTGCATATTTACAGAGCTCTATGACTTATACAAAGCATTTATTTGATATAAAAATGTTTTGTAAAATTACGATTTTTCACTTTTGATCAGTTTTCAACATCTCTGCTGAATAAAAGTATTATGTTTGTGTTCATATGTATGCATGTTTTTGTACAGTATATATGCACAACAATCCAGTTTATCCACACTTACTGTGCAATCTCCATATCCTTGTAGAAATCCTGTGACACATAACACACATCTTCCTTGACCTGATTGATCACGTAAGTCTCATCCATCACATGCAGCTGCCTTTAATACAAGAACAATTGTCACAAGCTCAAGAAGCAATCTGCCATAAAGAAAAACTGACAAAAAAATTTACCTGTATGAAATGATCTCCTTCAAATGATTGGTGAGCAGCTTCCCTCCTACATTTACCCTAGGAAATCCAAAGAGATTTATAAAAAGATCTGTGCATATAAAATCATACAGTATTAGGTTTATTAACATTAGCACTCACCTGCAAATGCCCTCTTTCATTTTTCTTCCTCTGCAGTAAGGAACAATGTGTGTGAAGGAGAAGCCGCTGTCCACCACAACGCAACACAGCTCAGAGTTATTCTCATGGAAATATCGATGAGCACTCAAAGATCCAGCTGAAATAACGAAATGTCATCAGATTAATAAAATCATCTGATAGCGTTCCCAAATAAAATAGAAAACAAACTCACCATTGATTCTGAGTGCTGACTGGAACTGATATTCTTCAAATAAAATCTCATTCATGGATTCTTGAATCGAGCTGAAGTTAAAGTACGGTTCTGTTATCACGATATTGGTATCTGGAAAGTCCACCTGCAAACATATTGTACACAGGTTCAATCTCTCATACAGCTCATTTATGAAACAGAAAACAGAAAACGTACCTTGAACATCTCTTTTCCAAACAGATGATCCCAGACTTTGCGCTGCACATCCCAGTTTACAAGATACCCCTGTTATAGATGCAGACAAGATGTGACTCAAGACACAATTCGCTTTATATAGCTTGCAGAGAGGTTTGTAATTCATATCTTGCCATACCTTTTGAAACGGAAGGATGTAGAAGAGTCCAGACGGGTCTTTGATTTCATCCAGCTGATTAGCAGTGAATGTTTTTAGCCTGGAGGTCTTCGAACGGAATTGGCAATTTGGGATAACACTAATGTAAACAATATTCTGCATTTAGCTCAATATAACGGCCGTAAATCACACAATAGAGTACGTTTTAAACAATAAGGAAGGAATAATACACCGTACCTGACTTTCTCATTGCTGTACCCGATTTTAGCGAAATACGCACCATTGTCCAAGACGAGCGTTGACATCTTTACATCACAAGTTAAGATGTACAAATGTATTAAAGTATATTATCAAGCGAAGTGCATTTTTAATATAGAGTTCAAAGTAAACATTGAATTTAGTGAATGAACATGCCGCTCTATGGGCCTCTTCTTCAGTGCTTCAGATACTAGAAAGTCTAAAAACATGTACATCTATACCGCCCCCTATCGTATGAGAGGACGTTTGCGTTAAATACATGTAGATTTCCCAAAAAACAAAAGCAATGACAGATTTTGTGAATTGAACATTTATTTGTACCTTTCGGGGGAAATACAACAACTTTGGTTTCTTAAAATACTGCAGATCACCATAATTACATACAATCATAGACAAAGATAAAAGCAAAGACTATAAAGCACAGCAGCATCCATGCTCCCTCTTGAAAATAATTAACAGTATGAAATGCTCCAGTTATTTATTTTTTTTCATGGCACAGTTCACAGTAAAACGTTGAAGGTCCTCTAAAAAGACAAGTCGATCAGGGGAGCCGCATTCTCAGCATTTTCTTTCTTGTCCTCTGGACTCCACTTTATAAGAGGTGAGCTGAGGTCAATTAACTAGAAGAAAAGTAGTCAATAATTACAAATTATTAATTTAAATGAACACTCTAAGTCCCTGAAATATAAAATTGCAAATTATTATCTTTATTCACTACAGACACATCAGATTTTTAAAACTTCCTTTTTATTTATAGATCCTGAAAAAACATGCATCATGGTTTCCAAAAAATATAAATCAGCTGTTCCAATACTGATAACTAATGTTTCTAGAGCATTAAATAAGCATTTTAGAATGATTTCTGAAGGATTGTGTGACTTTGAAGATAACGACTGAATACAATTTTAAAAGAAGTTAAAATAGAAACATTTTAAAATGCAATATTTTACAATATTATTATATTTACATTATTTTGGTAGTGCTTATATATATTATATAGAAAATCTTTTTTTCTCACCGGTCCTCCCCAAGGCTTTCCAGAGGATGTTTTGATCAGGTCTGGGGTATTGGAGAGATCAATTAGCAGCTTTTCTAATGGTTGAAGTGCTGGTGCAGGTGCATCCACAAGCAAAACCTACAATAGTAACATTTTCAGATCTGTTGGCATGTCTTCTTACACGTATCAATTGAAAATCACTTCAAAAATAGTTAATTTCACCTCTTTAACTTCCTTTTTCTCTGAGTTCTGCTGGTGTTTCTGGGTGTCCACTGAACTTGAAAGTGCTGGGGGATTGATGTCGCTTTGAGAAGGCTCTGGATCACATGAAGGCGGCTCAGAGGGATTCTCCACAACTGCTGGCTCACAGACAGGAGGTTCCTCGGGCTCATCCTCCACATTAAAGACCAGGGAGCAGGGCTGGAGGTCAGCTGGAGGGCAGGTCTCCTCATTGGACACTGAAGTTTCCTTTTTCTCCTGACTCTCACTTTCCTTAGTGTTTTCAGGGCTGAACAAGTAAAGTTTGACTTTATACATGTAAAGAGATTGTGTTGGTATTACAGATTTAGATTTAGATGCAGTTTAAAGTACCATATTGGCTGAGTGGCCGTTTGGCTGGAGGTCGATGAGCGCTCAGTGACCTGGGAAGGTTTACTCAGACGTGACACACTCTTGGGTGTGAGTGCAGGGATGCCAGAGATACGGCGGTTGACTGGGGTGGGAAGAGCAGATGGTCTCCGCAGTTTACTGCCCATTGCTGAGGGCGTCAGGAGGCCCAATGGAGGACCGACTACATGATCAGAAACACTGCAAAGACATGTCAATATTAAAAGAGTCCTTCAAAGTAAATGAAAAATTATGAGAAAATGTCAAGAGTATTACCTGTCCACACTGCATGCAGTCAATAACCTCTTTGGCTTCATTATAAGAGGGACGTCAGGCGAGGATGAAACTATAAAATCGATAAAAGTAAATATGATTTAATGCAGCAATATCCTGGTAAAACAAAAAAACAAGTGCACTAAATTCAGCTTTAAAAAGTTATTCCTCTTAATAGAACCATTTAGATAATTTTTATTTTAATATATAATAATATATATTTTTGCAATTTGTCATTATTTTAAGTCATTCAAATCAAAATATAAAGTGTACAATATTTAAATTAACGTTCCATAAATTATTTTATATGTATTATGTAGAAATAAAAAAAATAAAATACAGAGTTATATGTGATATGATATATATATATATGACAAGTATAATTGTAATAGTAAGTATATTAAACATCAATTTTAAATACTGTTTTACGCAAAAAAGTCTTTCTTTTTTCTTGAAAGGTTTAGAGACCCTCATCCTAATGGTTCCCATTCATTAGCATGACTGTTTTTCCTCACCCTCTGATTTGTGAACCCTCTTCAGGGAGTTTGTGGGTGTTGGCACTACGGGGATCTTGAGTTTAGGGTTTCCTCTGAGAGCACTTCCCATCTTAGAAGCAGATGCAGAGATGCTGGATGTGGTGGTCTTTTCACCTGCATTTTTTGCTGGGGTCTGAAGCTGTGTGGGCGGTAAAGCTTCTGTTTTCTTAAGGGGTGTAGCTTTAACAGGCCTGGGAAGGAGTTCAGACGCCCTCCTCGCCTGTGTAGAGATGGAGGTCCGTCTGCTGACGGGGGGATCTGGGTTTCTGGTGAAGACAGAGGATTTGCGACTAGAACTCGGTAACCTGCTCACGCTGCTGTGTGAACGAGCGCCGATGCTGTTAGTGCTGGAGTTCAGGGAGGAACTGAGTTTAACTGGGGAGAGGAAGAGTTGATATATGTTACCATAACCAGCAGAAGGCAGTAAATACCCAAGAATCTTTTAGATATATCACATATCTAAATCAACATCGTTTCATTTAATATTTATAGTATTAGTATATAGTATTTTAAACACACACACACAAAACAAACACTTAGAAATGTGGATTCATGCGTTACAACATTAAAGGTACAAAATGAAAAATTATATATTTTTTTTAATTTGTTAAAGATTAAAATTTTAAGGCTATTAAAATTATTAAAAACTATTAAATATTAACTATAAGTGACATTTTACGATGACAATGTTATGAAAGCTTACCTTTACTTCCTGGAGAGATAGTTAGACTAGAGTTAATGCTGGACACAGATGAGGAAGAGGATGACGTGTTTCTCCTCTTGTCTACAACTCTTGAGTTTGGAAGTGAAGGAGCTTTAAGAGCAGACGGAGCTCGCAATTCTGTCTGCATGATACAGAAAAATGTTTTAATATAGTTTTTAAGGTAATACCAATCAATTAACAATACTGTGCATCCTCTTATTTTAGTAGTAATTTACACTAAATGACAAAACAAGCCTTACATACATTTAAATAACCAACACTATAGGTTGCGGTCAGTAATAAAAAAAAAAAAGACATTCAACAAGAATGTATACAATTAATTTCAAATAATTTTTTTAATTTTTGTTAAGTAAAATAAATGTTTTTTGCACCAAATCAGCATTTTAAAATCAATTCTGAAGGATCATGTGATCATGAAAAGTGGAATAATGACTGCTGAAAATTCAGCTTTGCACCACTGGGGATAAAACACATTTTGTAATGTTTTTCCCTAATTGCAAAATTTCACAATATTGCTGTTTTTACTACATTTTTGTTTTAAACAAAGTTATATAAAAGTATATAACCAACAGTTATGTTAGTAAAATAAAAAGTTCTTGAAGATAATAAGCTGCAACACTCCTTTTACCTTGTTCCGGGCCGGAATGCTGCTTCTTCCTGAAAAACTAGTATTAAAGGAAGAATCACTGACATCAGAAGCAACACTGGTGTTATCAGACAGAAGGTCTTCAGAAGATCCAGCTCTACTTGTGTTTATTCTGTTGGGGCTGCGCTTTAGCCCAAAACTACCCTGAAAAACATTGATACACTCACTTAAAGTAAGTTAAACACTAACAACAATCACTAAATTAATAGAAGGAAGTGCTCATACTTTGCTGGGAGGAGGAAGCCTAGTTTTAGTAGCTGGTGGCAGTTTCGTAGTGGAGGAAAGTCGTGAGTTTCCTTGTGCTGTGGGTTTGCTGGGTAACACCCCACTACTAGCCACAAGGGCTTTACCTCTAGTAGCCATCTTAGGCTGTGTCACAGCAGGCCTGACTGGACTGGATGTACTGAGACGTGGCTTGCCGAACCCGGCCGTCCCGTTAGCCTTCAGCATGCGTTTCTGAATGGCAGGTGGAAGCTGCTTCATCGGGCTGTCCTGCACAAGAAAGGTCTCTCTTTTGATGGGACTCAGAACACCAGCTGGTTTGATAAACAAGTTCAATTTGGCTGACGAGTCCTCCTCAAAGGCCTCTGCCTCCTCAGCTTGGCTTGAGGAAACAGCGCTGCTCTCGGCTACAGAATCTGTGATGGTTTGCTCGAGGTGGCTGGCGAGCAGCTGAGCTTCTTTAGAGATTTCATCAAACTTTTCTCCTGTAAGCGGACTCCAGCTGGGCTCTTCTCCCTGAGACGGGCCGCTGCTTACACTGTCCGTCACGTGAATCTCCACCCCATGAGAAATGCATTTCTCTATATGATTGACAGGGCCCATGAAAACCTCGTCCTCGACATCGTAATCTCCTTTAGAGCTATTAGAAAACGATGTATATCATCATAAAATACTTATTGTATAGCAAACGTTAAAGGAATAATCAGAGAAAAATTATAATTGTTTCATTATGTACTTATTCATGTCACTCCAAACCATCTAACTAAATTATATATGTAATCATATCAGTAATTTTATGCCTTTTTGTCATTTTCAGTATTGCATTTTTCTGTTCCATTTAGCTTGATTGTTGTGTTTCACGCCTAATTTTTCAACAAACATTTTTTTAATAGTTTTAAATTAATAAGTTCACTGACTTGAGCAAATTGAACATTGAAAACAAACCTTGCAGGTGACAATGAAACGTCAAAGTCAAATTTCTCCTCAGCCAGTGAAACAAAATCTACAAGTAAAACACACACTAATAAATGCAAAGAAAATCACTGATAAAATGGTATTTAAAAGTATGTTTACATATGCAAAATCAGTGATTATTCTCTGCGGTTTGTTACAGTACAAATACTGTGTACCGTGTTTTTACCATGGTTAAACATTGCATTACCATCTGCTAGTATCACTGTACCACTTAAGTACTTTTTGTAAGGGTAGTGTAGAGATACTGTTATTAAATAAAAAGATGATTACCACGATGAGTGAGAGATGCCATCTTCAGCCAGGAGTACAAACGGAGGCCAAAGTCCTGCTAACATCAGTTTACAGTTAATGTGGTTCCGTTTTTTCATTGTACGTTTGAAACATCAGCAAGTACTTTAAAACCAACTCAAAATACTCGGAATAAAGCTAACGATACTCAACAAAAAGAGGATTTTACGTTAGCCTAATAACCAACACGTAAGTTACACAATACAAGTCACGGCGTTCACGTACAGCGATCATATTCAAATGTGACATTAAAACAGACTTTAAACAGACTTCGAACAAAAGCACTTACTGTTTGTTGTATCGAGTTCTCGGGTTATATTTAATCGTAGTGTTGACTGTTCACAATAAATAACTGGCACTTGTGGTCTGTTTCCACATTTCAAATTTCGTGGCCACTGGCCAGCCTGATTTCGAAGATCACGTGACACTGATGCTGCGACGGGATTGGTGGAGAATACGGAACGCAGCTGTCGTCGTGTTGACGTCGCGCAGGGAAAAAATAACCATACAATAAAATAAAAAGAGCATTTCTGATTACTTTAATGCACATGAATTGTTAAGAATGCTATTTTATAATGTACTAATATTGTAAAAAATATACACGATAAGATTCAAATAGAAACAAATGATTATGTTAAGCTAAACATGAATATTTTATTGTCAAAAACCATACACATAACTTAAAGACTTCCAAATGTAAATTAAACCACAATAACCATTTATATTTACAAAATAATTTTCCATAAACATCTATCCCGTCCCCCACTCTGCTTCCTGTCTACTCACTGTCCTATTGTCATAAAGGCAAAAACGCCACAAATAAATCTTTAAAAAAATAGATGGAAACGATATTCATTCCTAAAATGGGAATGAAACTACATTGAAATACAATTTACCCACAATTTCTCTCTGTTGCTTTCCTAATTGCATTTTCTAATCTTGTAGTTTACTGTGTAAATTTATGTAACAAATCCTATAACATTTTCTTAAAACCATTAACGTGTCCCCACAATGAACAATATCTGCAGTAAATAATAAAAATACTTCATATTACCATCACAATAATTCATAAAACAGCATCTTGACAAACTCAGGGTGGACTTGAGTGGTGTGTTTGATTCCTTGTCTGTGGTTTAAGGAGGTGGAATGGATCAAAACTGATAAAAC
Source organism: Enteromius thamalakanensis (assembly GCA_032357475.1). Lineage (NCBI taxonomy): Eukaryota > Metazoa > Chordata > Actinopteri > Cypriniformes > Cyprinidae > Enteromius > Enteromius thamalakanensis. Next base: position 9,621,651 of record JAUCMT010000059.1, read on the forward strand.
ACTCTGAACAGAAAATACACTGTTACATTTTAGCATAGACTTCATCATTGGTTGATTAAAAAAAAAGAGAGACAGACAGAAATTAGCACAATGTACCACTGTAAACTAGTTAATATTTAATTCCCTTAATACACATTGAATGTGCCATTTTTGTAAGTGCAGCTAAGCTACTTTTCATTAAATAATAGGCCCATAATCAATGACTTTTACTGTCCAGCCATACTGCTTTACAAAATCTTGATGCATTATATATTTTCCCATTTTACTTACATCATCTAAGGATTCCTAGCTTTCTAAAACATCAAAATCAAAATTGATTTAGAGGCAAATAGTGCACCTTCAAAAAGTGTTTGCTCACAATTAAACAGAGCAGCAACTACATGTAATCCTTTTCATCCAAAATAATAATTTGTCCAAAAACTTGTATCTATATGAACTGCCAAAATACCTTATATCAAAATATTTGAATAAACAAAATTTAATAGCAATGAATTTGAACATTTGAGCAACACCATTCATTCCGAAACCATACACTTTCAAGGTGTGCAGGCCAAATGTGAAAAGAATAAAACAAACCGCCACGAAAAAAAGAAAGAAATAAAACAAGTTTTGTTCCTTTTCCAGAGAGCACCAGAAGCCCTGACTTTGTACTTAATGTGTTCTCGGTTGTTGATGCGATTTGACATTTGTGTGGGAGTGGATTATAGAGAGGTTTCCAGACTGTGCATTGGGCTTCCAGGAGCAGGAGAAAGGATAGTTTTGGCTATATCTTTGTGCTGATGGAAGCCCCTGTTGTCAGATGCATTGTTGTTCTGATTAGGGGATAAAATTGGAGGCAATGGGGAAGGAGTCTTGTTTCGTTTAGTAGGTGCGTCCTCCTCAGGATCTGTGTCATCGATGAGAGGGATGGCTGGTTCTGAATCCTCAATACGAAACTCTGGGTGGCTCATGAAATTGTGAATGGAGCTGCGAGACTCTGGCGTCTCCAGGCCTTCATAAGGAGACATGGATTCCCGGAAAGCATTAACCACACGGATCTGAAGAAAAGCACCAAAACCAAATCCAGAGGTCAGTAGCATTCTACCATTTAGAATTTTGAAGAAATTATAGTCTAACATCAGTGGTTTTAAGCATGGGTGAACGGGGCAGTTGCCCAGGGTCCGCATTTTTTCATGTCACGTGGGGGGCGGCACAAGCAAGGGAGCATTTCTGCACCAGGAAAGCACACATCACTAAGTGCGTGCACCCTCACGAGAATGCTGCCAAGCAGGGCTCTTGCGTCCCTCTCAGCTGCTCAATCCCTGCTCACTCATTAAATACATTTTTTAAGAATTTAAAGGCTGGGATCAAACGACGGATCGCTTTTGTGATTAGTAATTTTCAACACACACCGCTTATCATGGTTTAGGAACAGTGTGTTTGTGTGTGGGTGTTTTTTTAATAAAATAATCTTTTATAATCAACAATACAACACCAATACATATTTGCAGTAGAATTTAAAAATGAGGTATAAAACATGAAACATAATGAATAGTCTAGTCATTTCAATAACTAAGAATCAATTTAGAATACTGTAATGATCAGGCAGTCAGCGCTAGCAGCCAGGTGCATTATGGGTATTTCTTTAGTGTTTCCTTGTGCTGCATCCGAAATCCGTTCTATATAGTATGAATGTGAGTAGTATGAATGGAATTCGGACGTACTACATCCGCCATATTGATGTTGTCACGT
>JAUCMT010000059.1:9623481-9650632 GCA_032357475.1 Enteromius thamalakanensis
CCTCCTCTCCCGGAGCCTTATGGGATAGGAAAGTGTCCATGGTATGCTTACTACAGAATTCGTCCGGAAGTAGTAGGACATCCGGGTACTTCTCGCCTACTGAATTTCGAATGCTATGAATTCGGACATACTAATCGTCTCGCATGCTGTTTTTCACGTACTATATAGCAGGGAAGTAAGCGATTTCGGACACAGCATCATTCTTGTGTCATTTAAGCAAGACAGTTGGGTTTTTGTATTAGTGGTGTTATGTGTGTTTATGTTCATTTACTTTGGGTGGATTTGGTTCAATTGCAAGAGGGGGTCTCGCCCAGGGAGTAATTCCATGTAGAACCGCCAAAGCAACTAGCTCCTGTTTATGACCATTTTAGGACCAACACATGACCAGCTAAGAGTCAGCTTAAACCAGCTGCCATACTTCACAACATACTTAAAGAGCATATGCTGGATTTTTCAACAGGGTTTTTTTCTTTGCGTAAAAAAAGTATTCTCATAGCTTAGTAAAGTTATGTTTGAATCCCTGATGTCACATGGACTATCTTACAAACGTCCTTGCTATGTTTCTGTCTCTTGATCGTGGTAATATCCTTGCTGTCTATGTAGGGTCAGAAAGCTGTTAGACTCCATCAGAAATACCTTTTTTTGTGTTTTGAAGATGAACAAAGGTCTTATGGGTTTGGAACAACATGACGGTGAGTAATTAATTACAGTATTTTCATTTTTGGGTAAACTAACCCTTTAAGGCATAAACTGAAAGAAACCTCATTTAGTACCTGTGTCTGAATTCTGTTGAGACCCCTGCACCACAGAACATGCCCCCTTCTCATCTCCATTTCAGCGTGGTCGATTTCATCCAGGTCATCCATCTCCTCCAGCTCATCTTCAGGGATCTCCTCCTTCTGAGTGCCATGACCTGCTGTCATCAGGAACTTGAGGCGACTTGTGGGAACGGTGGTAATCAACTGTGGGTCGGAGGCAAGGAAAACAATACATCACCCAGTGGATAATAGCAATTAAGTCATCAGCAGTTAAAATGCTTTTCAAGGCCTACCTGCCCCCAGAGAAGAGAGCCAAAGCCAAGGAAGACACACCACAGCCAATGTTCAACAGAGAGAGCCACACAGCTAAAAGGCTTCCCTCCAAACTGTATGATTATGATCTAAAAAAAGCAAACCATGCTGGGATTTAGAATCGTTGATAATTGACACAGGCTTATAGAGATTACAATGTGACGTACCTGGATAACAAAGGTCCCGAGTACAATGGAGCAGAAGATCAGGTTATTGAAGATTCCCTCAAAAACATTTCTCTCACCGTGGATCTTTCGAGCGTTAATTTCGTTGAAGAGCTGCATCATCACAAATGTGTTGAAAACGATGGTGTAGTGCTCTGAAGGAGGAGCGTGAAGAGGAGCGTTCCTGCCACTGTCAATGTCAAAGATCTGCTCCCCTGTGAAAAAACATTAAATTAGAATGTGCAATTCCCTCACAAACCAGCATACGGTAAACCCTGCTCTAGATATTTTAGGTGGTAGTTACCAGCAAACAGCAGAGTGAAGATGATGGTAAGCTGATATACAGCATGTCCGAGGATGTTCTTCATCATGGTGCGGGAAATTAGAGGCTTGTTACGGCCGTATGGTTTACGCAACAGTAAAGACTCAGTGGGAGGCTCCGTTGCCAGTGCTAGTGATGCAAATGTGTCCATAATTAAATTCACCCACAGCATCTGTACAGCTTTGAGAGGGGAATCCTGTGACGAATTGGACAAAGCAAAAAGTTTAATAGAAAGAATGAGGCAGCAGCAAGACAGGTGAAAGTGTAAGCAGAAGTCTAACTTGTGTGATACAGGCTCCAGTAAACGCCACAATGACAGCCACCACATTGACTGTCAGCTGAAACTGGAGGAACTTTGAGATACTGTCATAGACGTTCCTCCCCCACATCACTGCCTTCACAATGCTGCTGAAGTTATCGTCTGTAAGGATAATGTCTGATGCCTCTTTGGCCACATCTGTACCAGCAATGCCCTAAGAAGACAAGACATGTCACTGTCAAATTTAATTAACTTTCATTATGCAAGCATGGTCATGCTTATTTTTTGAAAACTGCAGCAAAAAAGCATGATGGAAACACTTAACGCACAGATTTACTGGTGGTCAGAGAAATTTTAATGTGTTACTTGCCATTTATTTGTAATTCATTATTAAATGTACTAACAATGCCTGAGGTATATTGGCTTAAGTAAATCGTACATCAATTTCAGTGTAATTTTAGTCGAAACACTCACTTCTCATTACGGAATCGGTGGGCGGAGCTAAACAGGCATTGATGTACAAGCAGGTGTTGACCTTCTGTGGAGGTGGAGTTTAGCCATAGTGGCGCATTCTACAACCTGTTGTTTTGGCAGACTAGTTATAATATAAGCACTTTTTAGACTAACAACAACATTTTTAAGTTTTGAATCTTACAAGATAGTTGTATAGTTCAGTGACCTTTTATCCACCTATTTCCTGACGTAACTTTTCAGTATGTATGTCTTTTCATTCCATGAAAACTGAAAGCTTTTTGGGGCTTTCTGTCAATGCAGAGTCAAAAAACTCAAGGATTTTATCAAATGTATCTTAATTTGTGTTCTGAAGATGAACAAAAGTCTTACAGGTTTGAAACGACATTTTGTTCAGTATTCATTTGTTAGGTCTGTTTTACTGATGTGCTATTACGTTTTTCAGTTCTGAAAAAAAAAGTCCTACCATTGCAAATCCAACGTCAGCTTTTTTTAGCGCAGGGCCATCATTGGTTCCGTCTCCAGTCACAGCAACTACTTGTCTCTGTTCTAAGACGGTGCTATCAATTATACCTTAAAGAGACAGCAAAATATTTTATTTGCAGTGTGACTTATTAGCATATCCCACAATTTTAACAACAGTCCTGTTTATATCTCATTACCTTTGACCAATGTATGCTTATCAGTAGGAGAAGATCTCGCTAGCACACGCAATTTGGGCCAGATCTTGTCCAAACGCTCTTGCTCAATCTGAAAATATGATGAGGCCGTAGTATCAACATCTCATTCGAATAAAAACTGATCTTTTATTTTTTTTCCACCCCCTCACCTCTCCAAGTTCATTGCGTATCCGTCTGTTGAAGTCTTTGCCTTCAAGGCACAGGAAGTCATCACCCATATGGAGAATGCCGCACTTGGTTGCAATTGCTCGAGCGGTGTTAATGTTATCCCCTGTGACCATGCGCACAGTGATGCCTGCTCGCTGGCACTTTTTAATAGCATCAGGAACCTGTGGCGATTATACCACCCGGAGTTAGGTGTCAACAAACACATGCTGACTTACAGTAATGAGCATCTCAGCATGTGTTTGCTTTGTTTTCACTGTCAAATGCATATTTTGTGAAGTGTAAGGAATAGTAGAGTTATTAATAGTCAAGTAAGCAGTTACCTCTGGCCGAACAGGATCCTCAATGCCCACCACACAAATGGAGGTAAGTCCAGTCAATATATCTGCCTCATTATCCCAGTCAGGTTCCCCGTCTGAAACAGGGAAGTCCCTGTAGGCAAGGCAGATGGTCCTCAAACCCTCAGAGGCCATGGGTTCAATCACCATTTTCACCATGTCATCCCGATCAGTGGGCCTGAAGACTTTGGCTTCACCATTGGCTGAAAGGACTTTACAGCACCTGAGGAAATATGAATTAAGTTAATGATATTTAAACTTTGAACCATGCAGATTTTACACTGGGTCCATGTTTTAATTTTGACTCAACCTGAACTATAAAAATGTTTTTGACCAATGAAACGCTGATTAAATGAGAACATACCACACCATAATAATACAACCTATATTATTATCTAGCAAATTGCAAGTCACCTGAAGATCATTATCATCTGAAATATTAAATGTGCACTTACTTCTTTAGGAGGATTTCTGATGCTCCTTTGCTGAACATACGGTAACTTCCATCTGGATTTTTAAGGACTGTGCTCATGGATTTCCTCACTGAGTTAAAGGTGTATACTTTGTACAGTTTTTCCTCAGGATATTCATTGCGAATGGATTGGTAATCTTTTCGTAAATCAGTGGTAAACCCTAGCAAGGCACATTCAGTTTTGTTCCCAACTTGGCGGGGTAGTCCGCCCTCTTTCTCAGCAGACTAGACAGAAAAAAGGCATTTACTAAAATCATGGAACCAAGTCTAATCTTACATAAAAAGAGAACAAACATCACATAAATAACTAAACCATTTTTAATGCAGTGTGGCCCAAAAGTCTCAAACCACACTGATTTATCTTTAAATAAATTATCTTATTAAATAGTTTTAAATGAATAAATATCTTTAAACGCAAATAAATGTAATAATATAAATATAAAATTATATATAATTTTATATAATTTACAATTTAAACTTCAGGACAGCATGATATGTTACACTAATTTGTGACATGACATATTTTGCAGAAACTTGTAGGGTTTACGCTGCTTGTGTTGATGCTATTAAATGAGAAAAGGTTAATTCATATGAATTCTTCACTTCAATTCCTCTTCTAATAATATCATTTGTCATTTAACAAATACGTAATTTAGAAGCATTTTCTCTTGTGGTAAGAAGTTTTGGATCCTGTGTACATATCGCGTGTATATTTTAAAGTACATGCAAAATATGTTTCTTACCATTATTTTTGAAGTATATGCACTGTTCACACTAATGCCTGTGATGAGAAGATTCATGATGTTGCCAGGAATCAGATCAGGTTCCGGAACCTTCTTGTAGTGTCTGTCTCCAATAAACACCTGCACCACTGTCATTCTGTTCATGGTTAGAGTGCCTGTTTTATCAGAACATATTGCAGTGGCATTTCCCATCGTCTCGCAAGCGTCCAGATGTCTCACCAGGTTGTTGTCCTTCATCATTTTCTACGGAGAATGACATTGATGATTTTACTACAGTTGTAACTTTTGAATGTATTACAAGTTGTGATGAGACTTCTGCCAAAAACAGACTACATACTTTCACAGAATAGGCCAATGAGATGGTGACAGCAAGCGGTAAACCCTCAGGCACGGCAACAACCAACACAGTGACACCGATGATGAAGAACTTTACAAAGAACTGGATGTAGATAGGAGTGCAGTCTTTAATCCAGGGAAGCCCTTGGATCCAGAAAGTGTCCACCAAAAAGAGGACCACAAGAATGAGAACTGTGATGGCTGACATGAAGAGCCCTGTGGAAAAAAAATACACATGTAACCACTTAAAAGCCTCTCTTTGAGTTTTGACAGAAGCACAAATTTATGAATCAGTTCAGCACACTATACAATTTTATTCTTTTTTGTCTTTACCTCCTTTTCCGATTTGTACAGCTAGTTTGGTAAGCTTTCCTTGAAGTACTGATTTCTCTTTCTTTGGAATCTTGTTTTTTTTGGGCTCTTCTTCTGTTCCATCGTCACTGTTAAGGGGCTCCATCTCCACTGTGCCCCCATCCTTCTCTGAATGAGAGTGATGTTAAAATAAATCAAATTTAAATGTACTTAAAACCTGTTTTATAAATGCTGTACTACTAAAAACTACCAAAATGGTTTGTCATGTAATATAAAACGCTTTTAAAATGATCTGGTTTTATTTACATCAAAATATGATTTAATAACACAGAATCAACCCAATTTCATTACATAATAATATATAAAACGTACAATATAGCCTCTTAATGTAACTACTGCATGTTAATTTTTCAAAGTGCAATATTAAGTAATGGATGTTAAAAATTCAGCCCTCCATCAAAAAAATATTTTAAAATAGAGAATATTTACTAGGGATGGGTATCATGTGACAGTGGTTACAGCTGGGGCATGCAGGTAGGCTGCAAGAGGACTAACAGTTTTTCACTGCAGCTTTAACCAAAAAAGTTGCAAAATGCAGCTAAACAATCAGCATTGGGTAATATTTGTTTTATTTGAACACATTCACATAAATTAGTTAACTGTGTTTGGGATGAAAAGTAATAAAAGCTTGGAACCTCTTGCGATGTACACACAAAAAAAAAAAGAAAAGCTAACTATCATGTCCTGCCAGATGTTATGCTGTGTTCGTTTAGAGCATAAATTTGCTTTGCTTTTATTTTCTTTGGGAAACTGTGGGTCCCAAGGCCAAACCAGTTGAAAATAACTGCTTTAGATCATTTGGTTCTGTCCGCATTCGCCACTCTGATAAGCGCAAGCATTCGTGTTGTGCTTGTGCAAGCTCTGTGTATATACTGTGTTCACATGTGAACAGACATGTGAGATTTCCAATAACGAGTGCAGGCGAAAATGTCTAATATTATCACAAATTAGAAAAGATGTATGCCAGGTAACGATTATTTAGCAATAATTAATGTATTTTGTTCTCCAGTACCGACAGCAGAACTGTTAACGTTAGAGCTTATCAATACTTCGGTCTTTTATAATTTAGCACCAGTACCGATTAAATACCAAGTTTCAGTACACATCCCTAATTTTTACTTTATTTTTTTAATCAAATAAATGCAGGCTTTGTGAGCATAAGAGACTTTCCAAAACATTTCAAAACATCTTACTGTGCCCAAACCTTTGAACGGTAGTGTATTGTGTTCTGGCGATTATAGTTTGAATTCTGCTAGCAACATTTCTGACAGCCCAGTCTTTACACAGTATTTGTTTGCCTATATACAATGTAAAAAAATCCCACAAAATATTTTATAAAAAACAGGCAGCGGTGGTTGCCAGATTTTTACTGTAAAAAAACGGTAACAATGTTCAAGTGTATACAGATTTAACTTAAAAAAAACTATTTCTTTAACTGATGTAATGTTAATATACCAACCTACATTTAATAGGTTCTTACTGTTAAAATCACTGCTATTTTTACAGTGTATGTGGAAAAGAGGAAAAAGCAGAGCTGTGAAGCCAAAGGCCCTAATCTTCTTACTGCTAATCAGCATGAAAAGAGTAAAAAGCACTGTTACTGTAGCATATGTTGACGGGACAGTCTTGTACTTGTACACTCAATACATAAGGAAAGAAAGGCACACAATACGTGCCAAAGAGCCACTACTAATTGAACTATGTCACTGACTGCTATTTCTTGTGATTTTCTTGCAGTGGGTCTCAACTAGTTTTGTCATACAAAAATAACAAAAATATCAAACACTGAAATGTGTTAATTTAGTTTCAGAATGTCTATTGAATTTAGATGGTTTCTTGCAACCAATAATATACCATACAAAAAGTGTTCATGTTTTCTGATAATGAAAGCATTTGATTTTACATCACAACCCACCAGTTGAGAACCACCGATCTAAAGCAAATGCTATGACATACAGTTACAGCATACGTGCTAATACAAACCTTTCTTTTTATCTGTTGCCTCTGGCTTTTTGACTGCTGAAAATTGAGATGGATCAATCAGATATTTGTGATATCTATAGATACAAGTAATTTGGAAATGATGTGACTCTTATGGCATCCTAGTCATGTAGGCTTACAATGATGTAACTAGTCCCTGGTTAAAGCATTTCAAATAATTTGCCTATTTAATAATAGTTTAATTTTGGGGGCAAAACCTAAACTTGGTTAAAACAGAATAGATATACTTGGAAATGCGTTTCAAAAACCCAACTTATTAAGCAACATACTTTTCTTTTTTTCTTTTTTCTCCTTCTTCTTCCTCTCTTTTTCTTTCTTTTTCTCTTCTTTCTCCCGCCTTTTCTCCTCCTTCTCTCTCTTTTTCCTTTCCCTCTCTTCTTTTTTCTCCTCATCGTCATCATCATCATCTTCTCCGCCTCCGAGGAGTGTGAAGATGATTCCAGTCTGAGAGTTCACCCCCACTGCTGTGACCAGCATTTTTCCAGAGCCCTCCATCACGTGTGTGCCTGAGTAAACAGGACAAAAATGGGCATGTAACCAGGTATTGTTTGTGAGTGTTTCACTCTTGAAATTACTTAAAAATGCAGAGCTGAACCTGAAAGAAGCAAAGGGTCTTTGTCCACAGTTTTTTTGACATGGTCTGACTCTCCAGTGAGGGAGCTCTCATCAATTTTTAGATCGTTGCTTTGGATTAGTACACCATCAGCAGGAAGGAGGTCACCTGCAAGCACATAGCAAAGGACAGATGGTGTCGTCTGAGACACAACAGACAGATGTTTGTATCGCAAGCCAAAAGAGAGGTTTTTAATCGAGCACGGCAAATGCCAAGCGAAAAAACAAGAAACAGACTAATGAAAAAAGAAAGTATTTTATATGCGTTTACATTATTTTTTAAAAAGGATAGCTAAGCTAAAAAAAATTCACTCACTCTGAATTAAAATACAATGTAAAATGTTGTAAATAAAAAGCTTAGGAGTAAGTCTTTTTATTTTAAATTAATTACTAATGACTATAGTTGAATCTCATGTTTAACTGAATGTGTTACTTGCTTTCCTTGTATAATTATTTTGAAAATAGAAAATTCAGAAAGTGAAAAAGTAAATCCTACAGCATTTTTGAAGCTTGTCAGATGAGGTTATCATAAACTCTCACTCAACGGCAAAAGCTGCATAACAATTCTTTAAACATTTCTATTTAAGAAAAAGATTACTGTCATAAATCTGCCTTTTTGCATTTTTCCAATTGCAAAATAACTTGCTGTTCTGGTTGTAAAAATAATATAATTTTTTTATTACACTATTAAAAAAAAAAAGATAGCATAACAGTCAAGATTTCTAATTTCTAGTTATGTAGATTTCTGATGGGTCTCTCAAGATAATTATTAATGACAATATTGGAATGTAATGTTTAATTGAATGAGTTACTTGATTACCTTATAATGATTTTAAAAACTGAAATTTAAAAAAAGTAAAAAAAGGAAATCCTACAGCAATTTTTGCCTATTTTGCTTGATAGACGAGGTCATCATTAACTGTCACTCGATGGCAAAAGCTGCATAACAATTCTTTAAAAATGTTTGTCCAATATATTAATTATCCAATATATTAATAACAGTAAATCCTAATGGAGAAGTGAGATCATTTTACCATATTTTACTTGTGCAATGTCTCCGACCACAATCTCGGCCACAGGAATCTGAACGACTTGACCAGCTCGAAGCACGGTGAACTTCTGCTCTTGTTCAATGCGGCTCTGCAGCCCACGGAATTGCTTTTCTTTGCTCCAGTCATTAAAGGCTGTGACAAGAACCACGCAGATGACAGACAAGAGGATGGCAGCACCCTCAATCCACCCGGCCTCTGCCTCACCCTCGTCCTCAACTCCTCCAGCCGCCCTACCACAGTCTGGATAAGAAAGTCACTGTAAGAAACAGCTACTATGGCAAATTGTGTGTACAGGTCTTATATTCAACACAACTGTTTAAAGGCAGTAAAAAAAATTTAAACTATCCATTCATCAAAGAATTCTGTGAAAAAAACACAGTTTCCAACAAACTTTTAAGCAGGAGACCTGTTGTTAACCTTGATAGTAAGAAGAAATGTTTTTGAGCAGCATTTTATTTGTCAAGTCAAATAAATGCAGCCTTAGTGAGCAAAAGAGACTGCTTTTAACCCCAAACATTTGATCAATATATATTAATATGTTATTAGGTTATTTGAGGTACATTATAAGCAAGACATACATATAGGAAGTGAAAAACTACGCAATTGCAAACGCAATTAAACGCAAAAAATAACACGATTTGCAGGATTTTACTTTTAAATGCACAGCGGAGCTCAAGTAAAAGTATTTCTGAAAACCCTGAAGGCCCTGGGTGAGCTGAATACATAATAGCACTACGTCACCTTAAGGGCATGTTACAGATTCAAATTCATTGCTATTCAACAGCACCACTGAGTAAGAGAAACAGAGACATATTATTCATAGTGAGCTTAAAAGCTCTATGATACTCACGTTCTCTCTCGGCATCAGGAGGTTTATAGAAGGAAAGGCCTAAGGATATTATGGCTGCAACTTCCAAAATAATTAGAGTCACATCCTGCAGTGCTTCCCACACTAGCTGAAGGAATGTTTTTGGCTTTTTAGGAGGTATAAAATTCTTCCCAAATTCTTCTTTTCTTCTTGCAATGTCATCAGAATGACCACTTAACCCTAAACAGAGAGAAAGAGCAGAATAAACATAAATATTTGGGGCAGAATCTCTTTTTACTCAGAAATTGCTACAAAATTTCAAAAACAGTAAGTAAATGATTGAATTTTACTCCGATAATATTTTTTTTTTCAGTTTATCACATTAAAACAGCATAAAATTCTGGGCATAGATTATAAAAATATGAAGATCACTGTCATAACTGCCTCCTTGCATTTTTTTTAAATAGCTTGCTGTTCTGGTTGTAAAATTATTACACCATTACAGTCAAGAATAGTAATAATTTAACAAAGATTTCTGATGGGTCTCTCAAGATAATTATTAATGACAATATCTGAATTACATATTACTTTTAGATTAACTAAACATCTTTATGGCAAATCTATATGTATTGAGTTTGCATTTTAAAAACACATTTTGAAATAATACAGAGAAAACATACTGATGATTTATCATAAAAAATGACAGATGGATCGTTGAGTAAAAAAATCAATCTAGCTATATTTTAAAATGCTTGAGAAATTGAATTGGATTTCGAGATGGTTTTTACTTTGTTTTGTTTTTCATTTTATATATAATGGATTCCAAAAAATACCAAGATTTCCACTCCCTACACAAGCAAGAGCACAGCCTGAACACTAACACAGTGTAATCCCTCTCTTCCTTTCCTTGCTCAATTACAAAACGCTAGTCCTCTGCCCCCTCAAAGGTTTACCCACTGTTGGCAAGGGCAAAAATGAATGTAAACCCCATGCAGCAGAGCAGCGGCCAGTGAGATTAGAGTAAAGCGGAGCAATGAAGAGCCTGCCTCGGTTTAAGGTGAGTGGGATTACATGAGGTAAATTGATCTGGTCCCACCTGTCACAACTACAACTGTTTATTATGGCTCATGACAGAGCTAAATATGCCAGTCCAGAGCAGTAAGGCAATGCATATCGAACCGGAAAATACAGATGGATAAATAAAAAAAAAACAATAATCAAGGTCAGATTTTAACAAGGGATAGGACTCTTTCATAACAGATGGATTGTGTATTTATCATACACACAAAAATCTTAACTGAAAGAATACCAAGAGAAGAGTTAAACATATTTTGCTGGAAATATCTAGGGAAACATAAGCTGATCATGGTGTTAGACAAATTATTTGAGTTGAGCTTGCTCAATAATAATATGAAGACAGACTGTTCTAAACTAGAAGTACAGAAGAAGATAAATAAAAATGTAAAATGAGCAAAAAGAGAGACTGTAAAATACCTCCTGGACAGTTAAGGTACAAGAAAGGGCAAAAATGTCTGGCGGTTAAACATCTTTTGTCAGCTGATTGACACATAATGACACTGTATTAAACCTTTTTTTTATTGCTCATATTACTCATTGCAGCTTTATTCTTAACCAGGCCACTTGGAATGATTTGGAAAAACATATATAAAACAGTAATAATAACTGAAATGATTAGAGCTGTCAATAGTTTAAAATAACCTTAGCAATTTATTAAAGAAGTTCCCAATAGTTAAGGCCAATTAACGCATTAATGCTTTAATAATGCATTAATAAAAATAACTATTAACTAAGAAAAATAAATACTTCAGAAGTATTTTGAATTGTTAACTATTGCAAACAAATAAAGTTTATTTAAGTGACTTTAATGAAAATGCTAAATGATATTCTGTACTGAAAATGTAATATATCCAGTTAAACTACACTTGCTTGATGAAAATCCTTCATAGTATGGTTAAAAATAGGCATGCTATCAGACTAGCAACTGACTGTATGAAGTGGTACAACTTTCTCTTAAAGATTTCCAGCTGGATCATGCAGACAAACTATGGACCTCATTATATACTCCATTATTGTTCCGCTGTCAAAGAAAGATTCTGAGAGTGTTAAAATATGGTCCTTGATGAAAGCAGCAGTACTAATGGCTAAAGGAAAAAGCACATGGAAAAAGATGTCTTAAACGTCTAATTGCTAATTAGTTATTTAGCTCACGAATTTATCTGAAGCGATTACGCTTCACTTGTTACAGAGACAGTCTTCCAGGAAGAGCCTGTGGTTAAGTGCTTGCTCAAGGCTGAAATAGAGAGAGGTCATGGATCAACCCCTGGGAAGTTTGAACATACAACCTTTGTCCAGCTCAGATCTGTAACCACCAGGCTAAACCAGCCTCAGCGTCACTAAACCGACCACAAGCTCAGCAAAACTGAAAGTGATGGGTTCTTTCTAGGAAGGCAAGATATATCGGTACCATTTTGGTTTCTGGCTGATATTAGAGATTTTTTCGCTATTTTTACTTTTAGGTTACCTTTATTGCCATCTAAAGTTCACCTATGGGCAATGTTTAAAACCACAAACGTTTATACACAGTTAAACGTAATCTTAAGCGAATGTTAAAATTAATATACATTTGAAACTGAATATTTTAATGTTTTAACATTATTTTATTTTAAAATTATTTACATTTAAAATTGACCTTTTATTGGTTAATACTAAATAATTATCAACCAATGACATCAATCAATCATTATCAGGCAAAGTTGTAAATTTTATATCAACACTTTTACCAAGTTTGTTGATACAAGAACAGTGCATTTAAATTAATTTTAATGCATAAACACTAACGTAGCAAATGAACTATTTACCATCTATTGGTGATGATTTTAACCTGGAACAGAGTCCCTGAACATCTCCATAGCACTCCTGAATCCTTTGTAATCCATCTGTCCCTCTGAGTTCCATGAGTGATCGAAGTTCTTTGAGTGTGCAGCCAAAATCTCCGCCATGATTGGCGTCTGCTTTGTACTTCGACCCACGGAATGAGTTTTTGGCCATGTTCCCGCTGAAGTGCACCAAAAAATGGAGGAGAAGTGGCTTCCCCTGAGGTAAGCAGTGACAATATCCAGACTTAATTCCTCAGGGATGCAAAAAGCAACTCTTCTGATAACACACCAGATGTGATTCAAACGCCATTTCCATTTGATTTCCTGATGTATCTTCTCTCATCTTGAATCGACTGGAGTCACAGAAGGCCAAATCTTCAGGTTTACACCAAGTTACATCTAAAACAAAACAAAACAAAAGCAAGTTCATTACATGCTCTATCATTCCCACGTCAGCTTATATGATCATTTAGCACATGAAGCCAAATGAAATGTGATTATTTGTCTACTGTCACAACTGCCAGATCAAGCGATACCACTGTCAATCAACAAAGGAAGTCGCATCAAACCGTCTGCCACTGGTTAAAGATGACGTTGACAGGTATGCAAAGTGACAGTTGGCTTTTGTAATGGCCCTTGAGCAGAAAGATCCGTTACGTCTGCTTAAAGAACCGAATGCTAAAATTAGTTCTGTTACATAAAACCGGCATCTCGTCAAGAAGAGAGACCTGCCAAAGACAATAGCCATGACTCAAATGTTGTGTTCCAAAGACAAAGTGGGAAATAAGGTTTGAGGGGGTATTCAAAAGAAAGTGCGATTGAACGAACAAATTATTTTTACCATAGTTAAATATATTATCAGTTACCATTTAAGATTCAAAGGCAGTGACATCTAAAGCCCTCTCAAAGGTCACGGACCACAAAATATATTTATGTCATGTTGAATAAATGAGCATTTTCAAGAATTTAAATTTCTAATTTCTTTGATCATTAAATGTTTGCTCACAAAACTATTAGAGTTTTACCCAATTACAGAAGAAAACATCGGAATTGACAAACAAGAAATTATTTACAGATGCACTAAACTAAAACGCACCATGATAGTCGACCTACCTCGATTCATTATCATAAAAAAGTACTTACATGTTTTACATGTCCATTCCTGCCACAACGAGACAAATGCAACCCCTTGACCAGCACAGTCGCAGGTGCTTCTATCAGAGCCTGAGCAACTCACCGTCACGTACAAATACTCCAAACAACACAAAGTCTGTTCTACAAAGCGTCAAGACAAAAAATCTCCTTTACTACATGCATTTATTTGACCTTCAGAAGACGGTCTTGAGAAGCAGTCTCCATTAGAGGAAATGGCTTGCTGAATGATTATCTCAGGAAAGCTTCTTGCTTAATCTAATTAGTCAATCTGTGGCAGTAGTGAGACACACAGCCACTGCTGCTCTAGGGAGGAATATGCGCCGCTGAACACAGACAAACATATTTGCTCATTCCTAGATAGTACCCTCAGTTCATTCAGACTTCTGAGGGAACTAAGTGCAGCCGAATAAAGCCTGAGGCACAAGAATTGCTCTTCTGTACCCAAAAAGCCTTTATTTGGTTCATTTATTTGAATCACAAATAGACTTGTACCAGTAAAAGAGGAGTTTTATAACGAATTGCAAAAATAAGGCTGAAAGAATAGCCTTTATATCACTATTAGATATGTACACAACCATTAATGTAAGGAACAAAGACTATTTTAGGGAAAATATATCCACAAACAGCACTTTTTTCATTTATGTGTTATACTAGATGCATGCTCTCGAAAATAAATTAAAAATGGAAAGTAATTAGTGAACGTTTTTTTGTGACACGGATGCTGCAAATCTATATTTACTCAGGCTGTGAATGAGGAGTGTGAGTCACATTGTGATGCTGCATGATGCTCTGGAAGTCAGATGTGGAAAGTTGCTGTCTAAATAAAGTGTGAATTGTTATTGAATGAGAATTTGCCTGGGATAATTGGCAATTTTAAAGGACAAAACTGATATCTAGGACTTTCACTATCTCTAGTGTTTTATATTTTGCTATATGACAATAAACATCATATAGCACCTTACCAACAGGCTATTTTTATATCCTAGCTAGCTCTATCCTAATTCACTTTATATATATAATTCACTATATATATATATAAATCTAGTAGTCACTGTTTCAGTTGGCTTGAGGTGAAACAATGGACAAAATGAAGACTATTAGTCCTTACAAACTAAATGATTCAAAGACTTTTAGTAGTTTTTAAGGGTTTACCTTAAGTAATTTGTTTAAACAGGCGATGTTTTGTGCCCTTTAAAACGTGAGTCAACAGAACCAGTTTTTAAACCAAAATACTAGGGGTTTTATGTGCAAGCGTGTGTGTGTGTGTGTGTGTGTGTGTGTGTGTGTAATCATATAATATAAATAACGATGTAACGTTATATTTAATAGTTTAGTCGTAAGGAAGGCGCTTGAACGGCCCACTGTTGCTATGGTTACCACCTCCTGGCCGAACGCAACTTCTCATGTTAGCATCTATGACTGACTAGCTTGTAATTATACTTGGAAATAGTAAAGTTTACATAAAATACAGACCCTATTTAAGACCCTATCCTCTTGTTTTGACCTTAATTCGCAACCTGCTCACTCTACTGGTCTATTTTGTATTTAAATATAAATATGACATAAATTACAACGAATTAGACTCAAAGCTCACAGTCCAGCATGTTACAGGGCAGTTATAAAGTTATTGTACCCTCAATGTAAAATCCTCTCGGCGACACACATAGCATTGCCCGCAGTAATGGGCCCATGATCTCCGTCTTGCATGGGCATAATACACATTACGTTACGTTACCAAGAAAGACTAAAACCCCTCAATCACTGAACTAGACTCGACTGACGCACACAGTTGAAAGTTAATACTCTGCGGTGATTCATCCGAAAACATTTTTTTCTACGTAGCATAATATCTGGGGATTTTTTGGAAAGCATAACAATAATGAATATGTATTAACAATAATACTTTGTTGTCAAAAGGTATAAAGCAAACAGTGTATGACTATATAATAAAAAAATAAAACAGGCATGCAGAAAAACGAGTCCTAATCACGCGATTCCCACGTCTAATTAATAAAACTTTAAATAGCATGCCGCTATTCCGCTACTAACCCTTTCAATTTCGATGTGTATTGATTTGCCATTCGATTAGAAACTAATGTGGTCCACAGTGTAATACGTAAAACAACACGTTTAGCCTATATAGGGCATAATAAGACATTTTCCTTGCATACATGTGTACTCACTTTGAACCGGTGCGCGTCAGTTCCACTTGGCATCACTAGTCTCGCGCCGTGGATCTACAACTCTATCCGTAACGGCCCGCCCACCGCGCGCTAGTCTGTGGAGTGTTTACGTCAGAGGCACGGCTCGGGATTTAACTCGGACTCCCATTGGCCAGCGCTTGTCCCAGGTACAGGTGTCATCCCTTGTTGAAACAGCTGTCATCACCAGCAACCAGCAAAGATTTGTCAGCGTGATGGACAAGCGGGCCATGCTAAACTTGATGTATTATTATTAGCAACATGAGGAGGGCCATAGTAGAGATTTACAAATTATTATCTTATTGAAGGCTTTAGCTCCACAATCCAGCCACATCTAATATAAGTCTGCATGAAGATACATTTTGTGAGTGCAAAACCAAATATAGATTCAGTATTGAAGCTATTCAAATCTGTCTGTCTATTTATCTATCTATTGAAAGTTATATACAGGGCGCCACGTCAGTTACAGGTACATTTGGTGCCCATAGCCAATATTTTCTGTTGTTTTTTTTTATTTATTTTAATAATTTATTACTTATTGTCATGAATTACAAGATTAGTCAGTTACCTTTAATATCGAAATAGTTTATTTTAGGTGTCATGAAAATCATGATTTCTTGTTGTCGAAATTAGTTGAATTTATTAAGGCTAACTAAAACCTTCAACTTTTTGTCATCGTAATGACAAACACAGCAATGTGCAAACAAATGTTTTTATTTATATATTATGTATATGTAGGCTACATACACATGCATTTATTAAAAAAGGGTTATGTTTAAATATTAAATATACACAGTACACACACATATAATATGTAAACAAAACTTTTATTTTGGAAATGATGAATCATGATTAATTATTTGACAGCACTAATTATGTCTAGAATATTATAATTGCCTCTTTTAGAGCATGGCCCTACTTTCCATAGTGAAACTACTGGCAAAATAGAAATCCTGGATGCGATTTGTGTATGTTTTTTGATTGGTACGAGGAGCTAAAAGCACACGCGGTAGGCTACTTCTCGTACGCTGGCACGCGAGTGTTTAACTCCACTGCTCTGTCTCAGGGACGGTAGAGAGCATGACCTCGCTTAAACAGGATTAGCTATAAATAGTGCTGCCTATCCGCTCGGCTACAGCGCGGCAGGCTCTTGCGACGCGGGCTCCATCACTAAACCCACTTCTCTATAGCCCATAGTTGATTGAGCATCCGCCCCTACCTCCAATTTGCTACGTCAACCTTTGTGGAAAAAAAAGTGTGCTGTGTTCTTGTAGTGCACTTCAAATCTTTAAAGTATATTTGTAAAAACTGTACTTGGAGATAATATAGTATTGATAATAAAAATAAAAGACCACTTAAAGGGATAGCCAAACCAAAAATGTTGTCATCGTTTAATCATCCAGTAGTTGCAAAACGGATTTTACATAATATATGTATATGTACGGTGTATATTTATTATTTATATATAAATGCACATGCATAAAGCAAATATTTAAAAAGCATTTGCGTGTATATATTTATATTATTAAATTTTATATTATATCTAAATAGATTTAACATATAAACACAACTGATGGTTTTTCATAAATATATACATGTTTTTTTTATTTATATAAACATAATAAATAGACAGTATACACACATAGTATGTAAACAAAACACTTTATTATATTTTTATTCATTTATCATTTAATCACACTTGACATTACATAAAAAAGTGGGTCAATAAGCACTTAATAATTGCATTTATTATTCATTGAAACTATAATGTATTTAGATATAAATGTAAAAAAGTATCTTAAAACATTGCATATCTATATATAGGCTAAGCATATTCTTTTAAATGCTAAATTGTTCAATAATAAATTCCTTTTTCACAACAGAGGACCCACTACTGACCTCTTCAAAAACCTGGATTACTACACATTCCTGTTCTGTGTTAAACCCAAGATATCTACACTATGAGACCAGATTTGTAGACTTTTCCATAATGGTTAAAATTTAGAACAGCTGATCTGAACCTACTTCCTATCTTTATCCTAATTCCAGTTCGTCATTCCGAACCAGTCGTTCCCTTCCCCCAGCCACGCCTCTGGAAAGTTAGAGATCAAGCCAAATGTCTTTGCTGATCCTTCCCTCCCATATCACCTCAGCACGGCAATGACGCCTGATGATGTCAAACCCTGCCCACACGTGGAGTCCAGCGTGTGCCTGTGCAGCCGGCCATACAACGTAAAATGATGCTAAATGCACAAGGCATGTATGCTTTAACATTGATGATCATTCACGTGTGCAATTACTCGCTGTCATAGGATTACATTGGAGAAACACACTCCAGCGGGCACACACACACACACACACAGCAGGATTACCAACACAGTTCCACACAGACATAGCAAGATTACAGAGATACATACAACCCCCTCTTCTTCCCCAACACAGGATACAGACTGCTGGATTAGAGAGGCACAGATTCACAAAGAAGGAAATTACAATACAGTGCATGTCAAAAACTCTCTGTTAAGGATAAATACACAAGCATGCACTAATAAGATTTTAATTATATAGCTAAACAGGCTGTTCCAGATGCTCATTTAAGGTACAAAAGAGTTATTTTGTTTGCTTGAGTGACAGATGAAAGGTGACGTGACAGCTAATGTAATTCTGAGGTTTAATTGGCCCCGATGGATCGATCAGCCTCTGTTGGACTGGTCTAATTTAAATGCCGTATGACATTCTTGCATCAATATAAAGTAGAAGACACGCACACGCACACACACATACACACACACCATCAACATTACACACTTTATGTGCACACACACACAAGCACAAACACACCGTCACAGAATAACCTCACTAATCTTCTTCTCTCAATGGTTTAAAGCCGCTGAAGAAGCTTAATAATTTAAGAGGAAAACAGCATCAGTGCTTTTAAGGACATATGCACAGAGATTAGCCCCCTTGCTCCACACTGGATAACAAAGGACACCCTTTCGCATGACTGAACTGATGACACAAAATGCTTTTGGATATCAATATGATAAAGCAGAGTGGCCAATAGACTGATGGAACAGAGTTGTTTTATGTGAAGGTCCATTTGTGGGAAAAAAAGGAGATGACTGCTATGCATATGTCCATACAGTCATTGCTCAAAACAAAATTCCGACCTCTATGACTTTTTTTTCTTCTGCTGAACATAAAAGAGATAACCAAACAGACCTGAATCAGTTTAAGTACCAACATTTCTAATAATATATTCTTGTTTCCTCCACGCTTCCATGTTTTTAAGTACATCCAACAGTTTTATGCTACTACTTGGCAGACCTGGGCTGCATTTCCGCTGCATTTCCCGAAAGCATAGCCACCAATAGTCTCTATGATCAACTTATGAGAAACACAGCCCTGAACATTAACTCGGCCACCTCTCTTCCATCCAATTAGTTGATGGATTGTATGTTGACTCTTCATCCTGACAGGACTTGCTGACTGTTTCTTCATTAGGGATGGAGCCCTCCCTCTATTATTAATAGTTTAGCAAAGGCTTGTAAAGGTCAATTGTATTAGTTGAGATTTCAAACATGCTGCATGAAGATCTGGGTATTATAAAAGCGTATTGTATTAATTTTATTAATATACTCCTAAGTAAATCAGAATACTTTGTGTCAAGTATGTGTTGTCAGTGGACATGGTCTTTTTATACACCAAAATATTCTTATAACCAAATACAACCTATATCTCTTCTAATATATCTACTCTATGTTTCTCTAACTTCTCACTTCTGGATGGAAAATGTTGGTTTATTTTAATGTTTGCTTCAATAATTTCAATGAAACAAAAGTTGTTTTCCTCTAGGTGGGGCTTTGCAGCTTACAGAACCGCGAGTGTAATTCATTTTCTGGACGTTTTAATAGAATATATTTGTACACTAGTAACGACTGTTTAAATCTAAAACATATTTTCACGTAGCATGGAAAACCTATCCGCGATCTCACTTCTAAACGATTTTTAAAATCCTCATGTAGTAATCACAAACGACTCTTATTGTTCAATTCTACACAGCGCTGAGAAAAGTAACAGCTGCCACGTGATCACCTTGGCTCGCGGAGCCTGTTATTTTACTCAGCGCTGTTCAGGATAGACCAATTAAAACTGTTTTTGAATACTACGATTCTTCAATCTAAATATGGACATTACGTTTAAAATAATAACGATACTCAGAGACTTTAATAGAAGATCAATAACTGTTTTTGCACTTATAAGAGACAGCCTTCTGGCTGATAAACCACGCCCCCATTTAATGCTGATCACCTTTCTTTGGTCTTTGGTTTGGTCTTTTAGCCTAGTCAGTAGCCTTAAAAAGATCTCGTTGACGCGTTTGGGTTTAATGTTCAAATTACACGTAATAATTCTATTTAAGTCTAAACAAATGTGCATTTCAAGAAATATTTGAATATGGATTTTACTCCTTCAAAATAAGGGCACTTAGTAGGCAGCCTATCCAGGCTGTGCTCGCGCGGCGCCATTTTGCCTGGGAGGGTATGATAACAGAATCATACTGCCAACGTGCACTATTAAGGGCCCTAGAAATCTGTTTTACGAAGTGATATAAAATATGGATTCGGCCTCGACCAGCTCTAAACTCATCTATAAAAGTAAGTCGTTCGTTTTGCGCGAAACTAATTAGTAATGGCAGCGTTAAGCTAACTAACTGTCTGTTTTATGTGCACTAGTGTCTACTGAGGATATCACAAAACTGATACAGCTGCGGTCGAGCAACTCAGCGCTTTTTGACGGGAGAAAAAATTCGTCTAAAACAGCCTGGAGGTAAGATTTGTAATCTTAAAATTTGCCTTGATTCCTCACAACCTGTGTTCAGATTATTATTGTGCTGATTTTTTTCAGTGCAATACTCAGAGAAATGGGGCTTGAAGAAAAGATGACAACTGAGCAGATTGCCAAAAAGTGGGAAAACCTGAAGGCAAGATACAAGGTTGGTCTCGCTGCTAATTGTGTTTGGCAAATGCCAACTTTCACAGACAACATTCAACAGTTTAATGCATCTCACACTTTCATTTCAAGGATGCAAAATATCCTCCCACGGGTGTGGAGAAGAACCCCACCTGCTGGAAATGGTTTAATCTAATGGACGATGCTCTTGGTGAAGAGTTTGATGAAAAGATCAGCCAGCAAGTGATCACATCAGAAGCTAACAATGAAAATGCACCTCATCCTAGTAAGAAGCTACGCCAAATAAAAGTCGGAGGGGAAATTTTGGAATTCCTGGAAGAGGAAGGAACTTCGGTGAATGTGCCTCCGGCATCCAAACCGCATCTAGCTAAGCGGGCAGGACCGAAAGGTAAGCAGACGACAGAAAATCACTCGTTGGACATAATGAGAACCAAACTTCAAAAAGAAAGACAGCTTCTAGAAAAGGAGCTCGGAGGCCTGGACAGAGAAAAGGCCCTTCTAGAGCGAGAAAGGGCCCTTGCTGATCGGGAAAGAGCGGCGCTCCAACGGGACAGAGCTCGAGTAGAGAAGGACAAAGCTGCAGTTAACAGAGACAAAGCGTCTTTGGAACAGGACAGAGCCCGACTGCAGAAAGACAGAGAAGCTCTGGCGAGGGACCGAGTAGCCCTTGAAAGAGACAGAAGGTCGGCGCGTATCACCAATCATGTGAAAACTAGCTCAGGATGCAACGGGCTGGACTGTCCACACGAAAAGAACAGAGAACGATTAATATTCTTACTAGAAAAAGTGATTGAAAAAATTTGAAGCAGTTCTGAGAAGAGGGCAAACCTCAGTGTATGGGATTGTCTGAACAAGCCTTGGATTGTTGTCTGAAGATATTTAATTTAATTAAATGGCAAAATTATGCCAATATTAAAATGATGACTTTTTTTCAATCCAAAATAAAATGCATTTGTCGAATGCACACAGTCGCTAATGAATTTCACATGCCAATATTTTTGTTCACTTGGTTTGTAAATGTTGAAAGAAACATGACAGAGTATTTCTGAAATGTTATACAATAACTGTGTCTGTAAGTAAACTATACCATTTGTGCCACACAATAAATGTCAAAACAAGATGGTCCTCCTTTTTGTTATTGAGAAGATTAAATCTTTGCTGAAAAGTAGAATGCTGTTTAATCACAGGTTCTATTTTAGAGACAACTTATATCATTAGTGTAGTCATTAATCTTGCTCCTCTGTAAAAGCGTTATGGGTTATGTTTGTGGCTTTCACGCTGGAAAACACCAAAGAAACCACCTCATTTTTGTTTACAAAACAAATAAAATAAAACAATGTATAGTATTAGCATATATATGATAATTGTAAATATTGCAGATACAAATTTGTAATAAAATCTATTTTTAAATGGGTGAAATTAAAAAAAAAATATTGTTATTTTAGTATTTATATGCTATATTGTTTTTTATGAATATTTTGTATTTTAGTTTAATTTTTTGTACGTTTTTTTTACTTGTTTTTGTGTGATCTTTGATTTAAACAAAAAAGAAAAAATACTATTTTATTTTCATTTAGTTAACATTTGTAATGTATTTTATTTCAGGTTTATTTCAAAATTATTTTCTTTGTTTTAGATGACAATAATACCCCTGCTGTTGATTAGAGGATTAAGCATGTTTGATGATTCAATTTCTTTTGCATCTTAAAGATATATCGTTTTAAAATAAAAATGATTAGAATGGAAAGCGATATATTTTAGTGAGCTCATTATATGCAGTATATATGCCGAGAGTTGTTTTTCTCCTGACCGCTAGAGGGCAGTAATCTATTATTGTTGACCCGTATGTTAGAAAAATGGAAAAGCTGTGAAGAAGTGCTGTCTGCAATAGAAACGCAAACGGTTGTTGAAGAAGTGAAAGATAGCAATAATATTCATGGTATTACTGTATATCCCATAAGAGGAGTTTGGCCGCCTCTTTCCCGTTAAGAAATGGCGCAACCATCTCAACAGTGTGAGTGTCATTGTGTAAAGCTGCACTGTGTGCGCGCATGCAAAACTTTCGCACATTACCGTAACTCTCTTTAATGAGTTTATTTATAATTCACGGTGGATTTAAAACCGGGTTAATGCACTTGATATGAGCAGCTGCTTTAGGTGAATAAATAAGGACCTATTTCTGTTATTGCATACTGACAGATGTCAGTGTTTATGGTGCGGCTTGGCTGGGCGGTTTGTCTTGTATATATAAAATCACATGTTACAGCAGCACCAAGCTACAGTGAATTTATGCCGGACTGTCCGTCTGCATCGCTGTTCTGTTTCAGGGTCTCACAAGGACACTGAGACACTGATCAGGTGGCGCATGGCCCATGGCTATTTATTCTCAGGCTGGCGGAACACATGCAGAAATGGCTGGGAGTATGTACCCATTGTGATTCATTTTACATCTGCAGTGCATGTTGTTTGTATGCAATTATATATGCGCAATTGTTTGTTGTTGCTATTGTTTTACAATATAGAATTCACAAAGAAAGGGACTTTTAATACCAGGGACCCCCGTATATGCTGCACCACTTTCTAATATATAATGAGTCATATATGTTAATTCATTTATACTATGTAAAATTAGCAATATAAATGTTGGTATCCAATCAAAATTTTATTTTAAATATTGACTTTATTGTAATTTATGATTATATAAAAAGTATGTTTGTATAATATTTACATATATGTAATTTTGTAATTTTTTTGCCCCTTAAAAATATTTACAGTTAAAACTTAAATAAATAAATATATATAATTAATAATAAATAATTAAATAAATTGGGTTTTATATATATACATGTGTATGTGTGTGTGTTATATATTATATGCACTACACTAAATATAGTTACATAACAGATGTAAAGCGAATATTTCACTTCAGCAGAAACTCAGTTGAAATAGACAAATAATGGTAGAATGAATTCATGATTTCCATGTAGTTTAAAATTAATGTTTTGATTTCATAAACAAATAAATAAAATGATTAACTTATAAATATAAAAAAGTAAAAAAAAATTAAATGTTTAATTTAAATCTTAAAAAACTATTTTTTGTAAAATAAATATACAGACAAAATAAAATAATAATTTTCACTTACATGTGTGTCCCCCCAAACTTTGTGTAGCCCCCAAGGGGTCATTAATTTTAAAACCCAAGGTTTGTCTTCTTTTTAAAGAGAAAATAACAAAGTGTGTTTTTGTAGGCTATTCATACAAGAGACAAAATCCATCCTGGATGGAAATATTACTTCTCAAAGAGCAAAACGAAAGTGGGAGAATTTAAAATGCAAATACAAGGTAAGATGGACACATAGACTCTGTCTTTATTTTCAGTTATAACTATTTACTTATTCAGCTGCACGCCATGCTTTAAGTTCTTTGGAAAATATAAAAATCTACTTAGAAATTCAACATTTATACATGCAATTCTCCTGACGTACTTGAACTTTCACCCGTAGGTTTTAAAAGCTCTCGCGAAGGACGTTGAAACGGTTAAACCCGAATCCTGGCGGTGGTTCAGACTCATGGAGAAGGCCGTAGATGGGGATCCCACTGATGCCGACCCTCCTAAACCAACCTTACTGACCAACCTGGCCGATGAGTCCGAATGTGCAGCCCAGCCCAGCAAGAAGATGTATCAAGTAGAAATGGGGAGTGATATTCTGGAATTACTGACACATTCAGTAATCGAGGTCAATACTCAAACCACAGTCGCTGATGGAGGACCCTCATTGGACACAGCAGAAAGCGTGAGAGAGAGCCCCGTAGAAAAAAGCCCTCCAG
This sequence comes from Enteromius thamalakanensis, assembly GCA_032357475.1. Lineage (NCBI taxonomy): Eukaryota > Metazoa > Chordata > Actinopteri > Cypriniformes > Cyprinidae > Enteromius > Enteromius thamalakanensis. Next base: position 9,648,401 of record JAUCMT010000059.1, read on the forward strand.
AAACTCAAGACGAGCTGCACTTCGAAAGAGCCAAAATCAAACGAGAGCGCCAGCTCCTGGAGAAGGAGCATGCAGACCTGGACCGAGAGCGAGTGTTGCTGGAGCGCGAGAAAGCCGTCGCAGAAAGAGAGAAATCAGCACTGGAGAGAGACAGAGCGCAGCTGGAGAAGGACCGAGCTGCGATTGACCGGGAAAGAGCCTCGCTGGAACAGGACAGAGCACGGCTGGAGCGGGACAGAGCGGCACTTGAAAGAGACAGAGAGACTTTCACAGCCTTGGCTCTTGGGACAAATGGCACAGGACACACTGAACCAGACTCACCGTACGCCGAGGACAGAAAAAGATTAATATTTCTGTTCGAAAAACTCATAGAGAGATTTTGAAATCACTAAAAACTGTCAGCGTTGCTTGTTCTGAGGGTATTTAAAATAAGAACATACTTAAATTAAAATGTTTCAAGGTTACGTTGCCCCTCTTTAGACTCATTTCTGAGGAGAGGAAATGTGTTCAGAGCTGTAGTTTATTGTAGTTCAGTACAATACATAATGGATAATTCATGTTAAGTTTATTCCCCCTTAATTTCAGGTCCTTGGATGCAATGAGATTAAAGTTATTGTTTCAGTCTTTTGGCTTCTGTTGTAGTCTGCTTACCACAATATTATATTATTGTTAACATATTTAATGATTTCAAATTAATACATGGGAACTATGAAATGAGTTAACTGTAAATCTGAAAGGCTCATTAAAAAACAGCCATTTTAGTAGGAATCTACACGATTGAGAAAGATTTGAAGTGTATTTTGCAGATCCAGAGCACTGAACCAACTCAAAGCTGCTTGGATTGAAAGTGACGTCTGTGCTTTATGTATTTCTACACTATTAATTTAGAAAAACGTCTTTGTTGTGCATGTTTTTTATACGACAGTAGTCATACAACGGGGGAAAAACATCTTAAATAGTATAAATGTATAATTGATTATAAAAAATACTGTAGATCTAAAACCTCAACATACTATTTATAATGTACACTAACTTATGCTGCAACCCATTAACCCTCTTTTTTTCTTTATGCAAATGATTTACCGAAACTGCATTGCAGGTTTCTACTAAGCATCAAATGCTAATATCTTTTTTTAGACTTTGCAAGTCAGCTTTGGGGTCACTGCTTCCTCGTTTCGGTCTCTATAATATCGTAGATTAAATATACAGCACAGTGATTGTATTTAATTATTTTACTCATGGTGGTTACTCAGGTTTTGTTAAATTGTTAAAAATGGACTTTAAGAGAATAATAATTTTCCATGTGTGATTAAGTGTAAAAAAAACAACAACAACTGAACAAACTGAACAAAACACGCATATATATATATATATATATATATATATATATATAGTAGGCATACAAATCAGCTACTTCCCATAAAAATTCTGCCAAAATCACAGTATATTTGCATTCTGTTCTTCCCTTGTTTTTTTGAACTCGGTGTCAGTCCAAGTGCTGACTGTTTCCTTTTCGTAAAGCTAATTTCTGCTTATGTTGAAATTGTCTGACAACCCCCCACAGGAATATGAACCTATAAAAGGGTTACCGTTTGCATTTGATACTTATTTGCCAAGAGTTCTGTCGTCTAAGAATATCAGAGCCAGCCTTAATTGATTCCAGCATATGTTTGATTTCATCTGAACATTCTAAAAGAAAGCGCTTTAAATATATTAATTATTTTATAATAACAAATTTTGGATCATTCTCTGAGATCATCCCAGTCATGGACAGCTCACCAGAAATACTAGATTTCGATTCTTCAGATGAAAATGGGTAATGAAAACTTTGTATTCATCAAAAAAAATAATAATGCTGCATAAAAACTGACAAATTACGATAAAATTGCTCATTTTGTAGAAATGCATTCTTAACTGTTGAATGTGTGTGTTTTTTAAGTCCCGAGAGCAATGGAATATTTCTGCAGCAGTGGGAGGCACAGGTTCGGCCCTATATTGAGATGATCGACTTCATGAGGCGGATCGGGATTGAGAAGGAACTTGCACTGCCAGCTATTGCAGTGGTGGGAGACCAGAGCTCAGGGAAAAGCTCTGTTTTAGAGGCGCTATCTGGAGTCGCTTTACCTCGTGGGAGCGGTACGTTGTACAGCTACAATACATCTATCTATCTATCTATCTATCTATCTATCTATCTATCTATCTATCTATCTATCTATCTATCTATCTATCTAT
>JAUCMT010000059.1:9668435-9681388 GCA_032357475.1 Enteromius thamalakanensis
CGTAGACAATGCGCGTCCTCGCTGACACGTTCTTTTGCAGTTAGTGCATCCTCCCGTGCCAGATATCATTTCGTCACCGATGGAATCGTTATTTTTTAAACGGTTCCAAGTTGGAACCGGTTCTCGATGCCCAACCCTAGTTAAAATTGTTTCTACACTAATTTTTTTTAGTGTTTGGGAGATTGGCGATCCAATTTGTAACATCCACACTAGGCTCTACACCAGGCTCCACCCATGCAGTCACACAGCGATCACAATCCCCTTAGTACTAATTACACACACTTGGATTCCCCAACTGATACTCATCCCCAGCACCATCAAGCACCCTTCAAAACCACACACCACTATTCAGTCACTGTTCAAGCTCGTTCATAGAAAGTGGACTCTTACCTGCTCCTTGTTCTTACCTTGTGCTTTACCTGTCCCATTAAAGAAAGCTCCCTGAATCTCTCCAGCGTCTCCCAGCTCCACTGTGTCGTCTTCATCGTCTCCTCGTGTCCAAGTGGTGTGTGGCGGTGATCCTCTGTCTGTCCTCCTACAAGTTACAAGTTAAGTTGGATCTCAGGAGCGCGCACAACCTCGTCCGGATAAGGCAATGGGACGAGTGGAAGTCAGCCTTCATAACCCCTAATGGCCACTACGAGTACCTTGTTATGCCATATGGGCTTGCAAACGCACCCAGCATCTTTCAGGACTTTATGCACAAGATATTTTGTGAGTACCTAGACAAATTTTTAGTTGTGTACATCGATGACATTTTAATTTACTCACCCAATCTCCAGGAACACAGACAGCACGTAAGGCAAGTTCTCAACAAGCTTAGAGAGTTTCAATTGTTTTAAAAGCTGAAAAGTGCACATTCCACCAATCCCACACTCAATTTCTGGGTTATAACATTGATGCCTCTGGTATTAATATGGATAATTCTAAGATTGAGACCATAACTGACTGGCCCAATCCTAGCTCAGTCAAGGAACTCCAGAGATTTCTAGGGTTTGCCCATTTTTATCGCAGGTTTATAGAAAATTTTCCGTATACTAGCTAGCCCACTTACCTGTCTTTTAAAAGGGAAGCCCAAAATCCTAGCCTGGACTCCTGAAGCCACACTTGCCTTTCAGGAACTGAAAAAGGCACCACTGCACCAATCCTCGTCCTTCCTGACCCTGAAAAGCCTTTTGTCGTCGAGGTTGACGCGTCTACAACAGGAGAAGGAGCCATCTTGTCCCAGCAGCAGGGGAATCCACCACAACTCAAGCCGTGTGCCTATTTCTCTAGGAAGTTCAACCCGACGGAGAAGAACTACGACATCGGCAACAGGTAGCTCCTTGCCATCAAGCTGGCCCTGGAGGAATGGAGACATTGGCTGGAGGGGTCCCTGCATCCATTTCAGGTACTCACCGATCATAAAAACCTCCAATATCTCCGTGATGCCAAAAGACTAAACCCTCGCCAGGCCAGATGGGCACTCTTCTTCACCCGCTTTCAGTTTACCATTTCCTACAGACCCGGCTCCAAAAACATATGTGCAGCTGCACTCTCCCATCTCCATAATCCAGATCAAGAACCAGAAACCATTGAACCTATCTTACCCCAACACATGTTCGTCTGTCCCATCCAATGTGTGGCCCCTCCAGCCGCAGCAGATCCTGCACCAGCTCCTCTGCCAGGTTGTCCATCTAAACACCGTTTCGTATCTGCAGCAGAATGCATTCCACTCATTCATACCACCCACGCGTCACTGGGCACTGGACATCCAGGGACCAACAGAACCCTCTTGCTACTGCAAGATCAATTCTGGTGGCCCCACATGGATTCACATGTGAAAAGGTACGTGAGAGGGTGTCGGGAGTGTGCCATGTCTAGGACACCAAAACAACTACCAGCCGGAAAGCTGCTGCCTCTCCCGATACCTAACCGCCCCTGGTCACACCTAGGAGTGGACTTCATCTCCGACTTGCCCGCTTCTGAAGGTAACACCTGTGTACTGGTCATTGTGGATGGTTTCTCTAAATTCTGCCGCCTCATTCCCTTAAAAGGTCTTCCTACTGCCTGGGAAACCGCTCAAGCCCTCTTTAATCAGGTGCTCAGACCCTATGGACTCTAGGAGGATATTGTGTCAGATAGAGGACCGCAGTTTATATCCAGAGTGTGGCAGGCGTTCTTCAGGCTCCTAGATGTGACCATCAGTCTGTCCTCCGGATATCATCCACGAGCCAATGGACAGACTGAGAGGAAGAGCCAGGAAGTGGGGCGGTTCCTCCGTACCTTCTGCCTTGACCACCAGGACTCCTGGAACCGTTATCTGGGCTGGGCCAGTGCATGCTCGCTTACCAGCCCCCTCTCTTTTCACGGTCTGGAGAGCCCTCGGATGTTCTTGCTATCGACTACTGGTTCCGGGAGAGCGAGAGAGTCTGGGACGAGGCTCCTCAACACCTCCAGAGGGGTAACACCTGTGTACTGGGGGGATCTGTGTACCTGCAGCAATCACAATCCTAATTACACTAATTAGTAAATAAGTACTAATCACACACACCTGGATTCCCCACCTGATCACCATCAAGCACCCTTCAAAACCACACACCACTATTCAGTCACTGTCCAAGCTCATTCATCGAAAGTGGACTCTTACCTGCTCCTTGTACTTACCTTGCTCTTTACCTGTCTGTAACCCGTGACACCCGAATTTCCTATAAGTTGTTTATCAATGGACCAGTGAGCTCAAAAGAATAGATTCGTCCAAGGAGAGAGATTTTGCAGCAACAGTGAACACTCACACGCAGGGTTTGAGGTAAGAATGAGAAGATTGTATTTAACACTGACCAAAGAAAATAAAAATAAAAAAAATAAATAATTTTTGTGTACAGTGTTCTATGTTCAGCTCACATTCAATAATATTGCTTTATACTGTTTTTTTGTCTCATAGATTTTTTTTTTCCTTCAATATCAATTTCCGACAACACAGCGTTGGTGCTTAACCCTGTTATCACCTTTTCCCTTAATTAACTAATTTGTTCTTAGTCGATCAACAATTTGAATATTTACTCAAACTTCAACAAAGTACTTGCATGAATACACACAATCAACAAAAATACATTCAATCTGAAGACTTCAAGATTGACCCAGAGTCCAATACTCGTGATGAAATGTCAGTTCTTAATGTCAATCCAGGAATCCAGGAAATAGAAAAAAATTGAAATGGAATTCCACTCCTACCATTTGAAGATGACTACACTCAATTTCTGTGCTCTTTCAACATAGGAAGGTTCGAAGGATCTGTTTCACGGGCGGCTCGCCAGTCCAACTCTCTGTTACGCACACCGGAAAAAGTTGAGACGGAAGGGTGCACACTTCACTCAATCCACATCCAAAATGGACCACGCTCAGTGGCTGAACATCAGCAAAACGTCACATAACAAAATCACAGAGGAAAAAAAAAAACCTGGCCTTGGAAACACAAGGCCAAAAGAACAATTAGCACTTCACAACGGATGCATTAATTCAGTTTAACAGCTTTTAAATATACACAACTATTCATAACCATTTACATGTCTATGTGTACTACATTTCTTTGTGTTATTTCTCTGATTTGGCATTTTCTTTTTTTAACAACAAAAGGCATTTCACTTAAACTTATGATTAATATTGGTATTTCAGACGAATTACCATTAATTTTGTCTCCATTTCACCCTTATGTCACTTTTCATATTATATACCGAATAAAATAAATGGCTAATTTATGGAACACAAGACTTTAAGCCTCATATGAAAATAAAATAAATGTAATAAAATAAATGAATATCACATCAACTCACCAAGGAAACTCATTCAATTGTACATATGAAGCAGGAAAACTCCCGATGGTGAATGGTTCATAATACACTCTTAGACACGCTCTGCCTTTCTCTCAATCCAATGCTACACGACACACAAGCGTGTTAAACCGCTCCCACGTCTTCTTTTTTCACCTCCGAAGCATCAAATCTCCCGGAGCAGCGATGGACATCTGCTCCAATTTCAAGTTCACGGAGAAAAGAAAAATCTAGAACGCTCTGCGTTGCAAAACTGCCGCGCTTGCGGAAGACGTAATGACGTAATTCGCAAAGCGAGTTCATTGAATACTATATAATATTGCATAACTCACTTTTATATATTTTTACAAATAATTCACTCAAATCGCAAACATATACTAAGTCTGGCAGTGTTTTTCTTCTTTGCTATACTTTTGATCTTATAATTTGCTATATTATTCTGCCTCTGTAACTACCCACTAGTAAGCTGGGTTACATGTCCCATTACAGAAAGCTCCCTGAATCTCTCCAGCGTCTCCCAGCTACGTTGTGTCGTCTTCATCGTCTCCTCGTGTCCAAGTGGTGTGTGGCTGTGATCGTCTGTCTGTCCTCCTACAAGTTATCAAAGAGACTTTTCAGTTTGTTATTTCCCAGTATTGGGTGAATTTAAGTTTGATTACCTTTGTTCCTTTTGCTCTACCTGTTGAAATAAAACCTTTGTTACATTTTACCTTCCGGAGTCTGTCCGCTTCGTTACACAATTAACAGTAGTTTTTTTTTTTTTTTTTTTTTTTTAAATCAGATTAAATAAACCAGTTACAAATTCAATTTGATTCAAATGTTTAGTTTTATTATTCATAGAATATAATAATATATGTTTATTATTATTATAAATGTATTAATTTTACTATTCCTATATCAAGGCTTATTTGGGGACATTAAAAATGAAATGCGTGTTACGCAGCTTCTTATCAATGAAAAACCAAGCGTAATCTGTCACAAGAGTCCTTTAAAAGCACTGTGGATCAGAGCTCCATTTTATTCAGCCTTGGATGAGACACAGAAGTCAGTCTGAATGTCAGAGTTCTCTCAAAATAAAATGTGAGGGTCCTTGCTAGCAGATAACCACAACAATCCCAATTCGTTTCTTTCAGTCTCTCTCATCTTGTCTCAGGTGTGGAGCAAACGACAGCCTGCAGCCTTCAGACGTCACTTGACAATAGTAGACCGAGACTGCAATCTGGGTGGTAGAGAAGAGAAAGACAGATTAGGGTTTATGGAAATGAGTCTATCAGGTCAAACTCTGACAGGCAAATTGTGCTGTCCATAGAGTTGTTACAGAGGAGAGCTGCTCTCCTCACAGCTGGGACTGTTTTAAATACGATTAGGAGATTGTTTAAACAAAGAGAGAGGTGAAGAGAATGAAGAAGGGAGGGAGACATAAAGGACAGCAGACCGAGTGATACCGCACCCTCTTCTCTTACTCTTTTAATTAACTTCAAGGGTGAAGGTGTGAAATTTAATAAAGGGAAATTAATAGATGCCAAAACCAGTGTGCTGGCACGAATAAATTAATTTCAATCAAAGGAAATGGTCTTGCATCATTGTCCTGAGTATGTGTGTGTGGTGATCAGAGCAGATGGAGGAAGGCCAAATGTATTCTGGTCCGTTTCTGGGAGGTCGGGTTGCTATGGCAGGTTTAATGTATGTCCGTATGGGACTTTTAGGCAGGTGTTACTGTCTTGTTGGACCCAGAAAAGACTCAAAAAAGTTAAATAAGATCATATCCAGGGTTCAAAGATTTATCTATATGTAAAATATTGTTTCTTAAGCATGGCATTTGACAGATCATAATACTGTTCGGGAGGTGGGCACACTCTGTCAGTTTAAATCTAGATTAAAGACACATCTCTTTACTCTGGCTTATCACATAACACTGATATACATTTATTAATCAAATCCATTAAAGGGTTGTTAGGCTGCGTTAATTAGATCAGCCGGAACCGGGAACAGAGAGAATGGCATCACTAATATTTACGGTGGCCGAGAGAGCTCAAAGCGCTGCAATTTAAAAATAACGCATGCAAACAGAAACAAATGGCTGCAACTTTAAAATAACACATGCAAACAGAAAAAAACGGCTGCAACTTAAAAAACATCTTCAACAATTTGACAACACAGGCGCTGCAAACACACGAACCACAACGGAAATGTTTCAGGGCTCCACTGCTACGTGGACTTCTGCCAGGTTCATTTGGCTCTGGAGCCTTTTCTTCACTCCTATTGACCCCCTGCGCCTCACTAGTCCCGAGCCCTACACTGTCATCATCATATGGATCTGTCTTGCCTGTCTACGTTTGTTTCTTCGCAGTGATCTTGTTCACAAACTTCACTAGCCTGTGTTTTTGCACTTTGTTCTTGTCTGGGAGATATACTAAATACGCTGGGCTGTTTTTGTCGTATCCTACAAAACGCCCCTGTTCACATCTGGAGTCAAGTTTTCCTTGTTCTTGTTTGTAATTATAGCATACAGACCCAAATTTCTGCATTCTGGACACATTTGGCTTTTTGCCTGTTAACATTTCATAGGGAGTCTGCCTTGTACACCTACTGAAACATCTGTTGCGTACTACTGCAGCTGTTTGCACTGCGTACTGCCATAGGTGCTTTTAAAGCTCGCTTTCATCTATCATGCACCTACCCATCTCAAAAAGAGTACGCCAACCAATCCTTTGATCGGCATACCATCAACTACATCTTGTAACCTAAGCACATCATCATAGTTACAGCGGCCCAGTATCTCATGCCATGCTTGGATGTTGTGACTTGCATTACATTTATCATCATTAGACTCAATTTTAATGTGCAAGTAGTACAACCTGCCATACACATAAATGTCAAACCTTGTCCCGTCTCTGGCTATCAAAGCATTTTTGTCTTCTTTGAAGACGACTGTAGACCCGTGGTTCGTGGTTGCTGCCTTCACCGAGAAAACGTTCTGTGGGTATGATGGTACAAACAGAGCGTCTTTCAGTTTCGCTTTGCACCGTTGTCCACTGATATTGATGAGGAAAACCACTGCAGTGGTGGCTCCCGTGTCCATCATCAGGCCCCTCTCCTGGATGTCGCATGCCGGCTGTTGCTGGACGCTGGTCTCTCCATCCCCCATTTTGAACGTGTAGTGCTTCTCGACCTCAGCATTTTCTGAAACTTTACTCACACCATCCTTTTTGTCTCTGTCTTTTCGCCTGCATGTAGCGTCTTTGTGTGTGTCATTTTTGCAAACACTACACCATGTTTTCTTTGGACAAGCTTTCGCTAGGGGACCTTTAGTGCCGCATTTGAAGCACACAATGTTGGTGTTGTCTTTGCTCGGCCCACATTCACTTGTCCTGGGAGGTTGCCGTTCCGGTTCTCTCTTGGGTCTTCATCACGCTGTCGTTTGACTCGGTTGTTCTTATTTTTTTTTTCTCTTCAAAAGTTCATAGCTTGGTCTTAAATTCTGCAAAGGTTATGTTGTCATACGTGTGCGTCACATGCGAATGGCTTAAAACTCTCTGGCAATCCCTTCATCATTGCCACCAGCCGACCGCCCCCCAAAGTTTCTCTTGCATTTTTCAGCGCACCTATGGCGGTCTCCGCTCTAAAGATATAGTCCATTACACTTTCGTCGTTTGCCTTCTGAAGTGGTTTTCCCTTCCCTGCATAATATTCTCTCAAAATCTTTAACACCTTTCTTCCATCATTCTTCACATCTCTCATTACCAAAGACAAACTTTTGTCATCTAGCAATAAAATGAACTCTGCATACGCATCCGCATTTTTCGCAGGGTCTGCTGCTATTTCAGCTTCTGTTCGCGGCTCTCTTAACACAGTGTCTTTAAGCCCCAATAAATGAAAATATCCCAAAAGTTTCATTTCCCAGATTTCATACTTAATTTTGTCTCCGTCGAACGTCGATTGAAGTAACCTGCTGCTACTTGTCATTCGTTGCTCCGCCATGTAAGCTTTTTCCTCAGTACACGGTCTGTTGCAAGTTTTCTTTACTTCTCGGGAACCGTTGACTAACTTCTCTTCTTCCAAATGATTGCTGGGCCCATAACCTGTTGAGGTTGACTGCAGAGTTGTGCTACTCACGGTACATTTAGAAGAAAAGAAGGAGCAGATTTTCTTCTTTAGCCATTTTTGGCAACTGATTTATTTGAAAAACAGAACACAAAAACCGTGGCTGCTCACTGGAACAGTTAGGCTCGCACACACGCTCAAACATGCACAATGCAAATTTACATACATTCACTCTGTGTTCTTGCGCCCTCTTGTGACACAAATAAGAATAACAACTGAGGACATATTTTTCCATTTATCTCAACATAAATTTTACTGGTTTCAGAGAAAAAACTATGTGATTTACAGTTTGTGGTTTACATGTATAGTCGGATGTGTTGTTAGGCACTCGTATTGTACTCTTTGTCGTTGTGAAGAGTTCTACGCTTACTTTCATTTCAAAGTTTTAAAGAACACTGCTACAGAATCTGAGTTGACAGCTAATGCTCGATGCTTAGTTTTAGTAAAAAGTAGTGCTGTCAAATGATTAATCGCGATTAATCGCATTCAAAATAAAACTTTTTCTTTACATTATATGCTGTGTTTTTTTTGTTTATATAAAAACACACGTACAGTATATATTTTTTAAGTATTTAAATGTAAATGCAGTTATATATGCGTTTCCCCCATCCCAGCCTATTCAGGACCCAGCCTTTCGATGTTGCTGTGTGTTCAGCTCCTCCATGTACAGCCCAGGTCCTTTCCAGACTAGGGACAAGGATGATAATAATAATAATATAATAATAATAATAGTACTATAACTACTAGATTTAAAAATAACCCCCATAATAATAATACTCTTTATATTCTATGAATTAACGAGTCCTTTTTTGTTATGTGTTTTGTAAGAGTAGCCAACACAACAATAAATGATAAAATAAAAGGTCTACAAAAGTACAAAGCCAACTGGAACAAAACAAAACAAAACAAACAAATAAGAACTTCATAGTATAATAAAATAGAAAATGTGACAGTAGATGACAGTGTCTCTTTATAGCGCCCCGAGTTTGAACTTATAAAACACATTTTAAAAGCAGAAATGTCAAATAGTTGTTTCCAGAGCCACCCTGCTGAATGACTGATAAAACAGTTGCTTGGCTCTACCTAGTGGAGAAACTATCTGAGATGCAGAAAGGAAATCAAATTTGATTATGTAATATCTAACTTCTATCCTTGTCTCCAATGACCTACTAACATAATCAGAGCTACCTCAGAGTATACTGTACCTCAGGAAACAAACTTTGTTAGTGAAATATTTCAAACAGTCTTATCTCATAAAAAGACAACGTAAATGAGGAGATATTTTTGCAAAACAAATATAGGCCTGTTGAGCATCAGAAATGCAAAAATAAAAAAAGAAAGAATTTTTAAAAAGCGCTTAAAATGTATTGTAAACTTATTAGCTTGAGTTGTGCATGGTGTTGTACTTGAAGCTGTTTTGTGCCAAAATGACACTCAAATTGTGTGACACTTCTTTCATTGGTTTTCCATTTAAATCATTATTTTTCTTTCTTTTTTTCCTGTAGGGTTGCCTCTTATGTTGTCACATATTGTCAATTTATTGTCACTTGTTATTGTCAATGTTTGCTACCATTATGGTGTTTTGTTTGTATGTGTACTAGTGCGCCTATAGTTCATATATCAGTTTATGAAAAAGGGAATTTTATCACAGTGTTGATGAAAGAGAACGACTTGTTATGAATGACTTTAATTCCTATTTTGCCTTTATCTTTTTGTGTTGGTTGTCAAAACCAAAAAAATTGTCAAAAAATTTGGTGCAAAAAAATGGTTAAAAAGCAGGAATAAGAAAATTGCAAACTGCTCACAAACGGTCAGATATATTCAGTTATGCAATGTATAATCGAACAGACATTTTATCTTCAGGAGTCAGGAGTTCACAGTCATTATAGAAAACAGCTTTTATTTAAAGAGGGTTTTTTTCTATTAAATGGTAATTGGAAAGGTAGCACAGTCAATGAGGAGAAGATTGAATTTACAGATCCTTTATCAGTTGAAGAACATTGTAGCAGATTAGTAACTGCTGGAAATCCGTGAGAACTTTATATATGACCATGAAGCTGTTTAATTTATTTTAACTATGCAAAACACATGCTTATATTTATAATAGGACCACTGAGACCATCAAATGACTGGAAAAGCCTAGATGGATTAAGATCTAACTACTCCCTCCTTAATATACCTAATCCTACCTATCTCTTACACACCTACCATTCTCCACCTCCTTAATGTGTATCCAACAACGCCCCCTGGAGGTTGTGGTCTTGCGGCGAGCCCTGCTGTGGCTGTGCTCCTGTAATCGACACCGCCATCTAGCGGCTCGGCAGCTGAACGACAGAACTACAAACGCAAACAGCCGCGGGGCTACGGCCATGGTTGCCAGGGTAGCGGTTTTCCGCACAATTAGGCTATTTTAGAAAAGGAGTTGCGGGGAAAAATACGGAGTTTGGGGCTACATTTATAATGTACTGCGGCCTGGAAAAAAATGAACAAAATAAAATAATTGTGGACAGAGATAAAAGGGAAGCTTTTATTAGAGGGTGTTGATCCCTGGGAATTAATACGTGGCAACAAAAGCTGCAGCTCGCGAGACGCGAGTAGGCGCGCGCGCCACATGTGCTTTTGACATCACAAATCAAGCCTCATCATCATGTCACTCCATGAGAGAGTTGTAGTCAGAAGCGTCGGTTTGATTGTCTTTGCATGAACAAGCAGCATTCTAAAATGTCAGGTAAATGGGGAAAGTATGGAAAGAAGCATCGCAAAGAATGGGAGACAGAGAAAGGATTAAAGGAGTGGATTAAAAGTGTTCCAAATGATGATAGAAAAGCGTTCTGCAAATATTGCAAATGTGAAGAGCTCACCACGGGGATCTGGTAGCTCATCCTGCGACTGAAAAACATTTTTAAAAAAAATCTCAAATGCCAGAACATTATTTGACACAGGCAGTTCCTTATAATGCTCCTGTGAAAGAGGCAGAGTTGAAGCTGGCTGCCCATGTTGCTTGTCACAGTCTCAGTTTTCATTCCATTTGGGCGGATTTTTGAGTTGTCATTGGGCTGGAAATATTTCTGGGACCTGGCAACCCTGGCTACGGCATCCACAAATAGACAATAGTCTCCTTTATCGTAAAAATTGCTTGTAAATACTTCGCGGATATACGAAGGGAGTCGTTTAGTCTAATTGCTAGTCCACATGTGCTTCTTTTGTCAATGTTTGTCAACAAGAGCAAACAAACTTGTTCGCATGCAAGCTGACAAACTAGCTGTGTTTTAACCGGAATCCTAAAGAACGAGTTAATCAAGTTGGACAGAATAGGGTTTAAATACAATGCACTACCTTTGTACTGTCATTAGTCATCCCAACGAGTCTAAAGTCTAGAGCAGTTTGATCAATTAGATCAGCAAACACAACTTTTTGTCTTTTTAAGAAAAAAACTAGTAATTAACGTGATGTTTTGTTTAACTTGAATTACTTCGCCTTGACTTCAAGTGGAATACTGTTGGCGTGAGGAGAGCAGAGCATAATTTAGTCATGATATACATTCGGAGAGGTTGGTTTTTCTTCTCTTCCTTATTTCTTTCTGTCTCTTTCCCCTCTCTATTTTATGTTTATGTCGGCGTTTTTATTTCTAGTTGGTCCCCTTGTGCTACACAAGAGACAGAGAGACAAAAGTAAGTTAAGTTTTTGAGGACCTAGATGCATTCAGAAGCAAAGTGTAGTGTTTACTTTCCTGGTTACGTTGTTTTGTATCACAGTGCAGTGCCATTAAAACTGGAAAGGGACTTTTAATGCAAATGTTACCTTTGCATAGTTGACAGAAGATAAAAGTGATGTATTTTCATCTTTTAAAGTTGTTTGTGATGCAGAGACTACTGAAATATAAATGTAAAAAAATAAAGCCATCTACAATGATGACCAAAATGACAAAAAAAATTACATTTTGTTTGCTTAAACTGGTCAAACTGGTTTTGTGAAATGGTAGCTTATGTTTTGTTACTGGTCTGAGGTGATCTAACATCTTAATTAACCAAGTTGATCGCAGGCCAAAAATTACCAACATGGTTTAAAAACCTGTAATGTGTTGTCTTCTGTAATTGTCTTTTTTTTCTCACCATATTAGGAGCAAGATAATATGTGGACATGAATTCTACAGTCAAAGATGAATATTACTATATAATGAAAATTATATATAATCACACATTAATTGTTTTCACAGAAAAATTGAAATTCGTTTTCATGGTGGCTGCCCTCATAATATCTATAAGCCTTGTCCTCAGACTCCTGCAGATGAATCCTGATTTAACGTTATCTGACTTAGTAGGTGAGTTACTTTTATTTATGTATATACTGTAAAACTTAACTGATTTTTTTTAATGCATATATTAGTTTTTTTATAGTTCCTTCTGAAATATATAAAAAGCATGTTTTATGTGTTTGTAAAACACAGAAAGGTCAATAGGGGGAGCACCTTCTTTTGAACAGGAAGCCAGTAATCACAAATATGATGGTAAGCTACTATTAAATAATCTGGTCTGGTACAGTGTAAAAAAAGGGAGTGCATTTAATGTATGCTTTTTTTATCAGGTCCTAAAGGCAAATGTGGCCTTCCAAAACCATGTCCCAGAGATGATTTTACATTTAAGATGTACAGCGGTGCAACAAACATCATTGGACCTCGAATATGTTTTGAGGGAAAAATGTAAAGGCTTGAAGTTGTCATATTGTCTGTACTTCTAATGAATAATTATAATAATGTTGAAAAGTGCTATTTAACAGACTTTAAACAAGTTCTGCCGTTTTGTTTTAGGATAATAGAGAGAGACAGACGAGGAAACAGACAAGGAATAAATATTGTTGTTATCAATGGTAGTATACTTTGTAATTTTTCTTTAAAAAGGTATTAATGTTTGCTTTAAGCTTCATTATTATTATTATTATTATTATTTGGTATTTTTAATTAACTGTATTATATATATATATATATATATATATATATATATATATATATATGGGCGATTGTGATACTACGCGCACTGTTAT
>JAUCMT010000059.1:9684309-9704490 GCA_032357475.1 Enteromius thamalakanensis
AAGATGGGTGGTGACCATGGTGGCCATTTTATTATTTATTTATTAAGGTGTATCCATATAAATGGCCCACCCTGTAGTATAGAATTTGAATATTGGTCACTTGTTATTAGCAATTACATCAAAATAATGATCAGTTCATAGCATCAGCCAGAATTTCATATCAGCGCATCCATGTTTATTTGGACCGTGGATTTGAGTCAGATGTGCCAAAAAAAAACACATTTCTGCTCTGTATGAATAAAAAAAATGCTTTTTGACGTATATGATTTGTTTTTCTTTATTTCTGAACTTTTTTTATGATCTTCAGAGCTGTTCAGTTATAACCAGGAGGAAAGATTTGAGTGTAAATCTGGAGACGCTTATGGAAACCAGCGAAGATTCCCTCAGCCAATCTTCTGGGATTATAAGGTTACACATTTATCATCAATTATTTACAACAAATTCATATTTTAAAGTATATTTTACTAATATAGAAATATTAATATTATATTAATATAACGAATATTAGAAATATTATATTAAAATAGAGATAATACATTTAATATGACATTTAAAAATAAAACATTTTAATAATTAATAGCATATTTAAAATGAGTGATATTTGCTCTTTTTTCAGCTCAACTTGATCGGATGTAAAGATGATACTCCAGTTCATTTTTGTGACAAGTGTGGTCTGCCCATTAAGATCTATGGGCGAATGGTAAGAAACATTCTTTATACTGCTAAAGATCTTTAATTGAAAAAAATAAATACTTTTTTTTTTTGTTTCCTTCAGATTCCTTGTAAGCACGTTTTCTGCTATGACTGTGCAGTGCACTACGAGAAGAAATGTGATAAGATGTGCCCTGGGTGAGTTTCTCCTACAATAATTTGTCTTGTTCTGTTGTTTGAGGTATAGGCGTTCATCCCAGACATATACTTTAAAGTTTGAGTGACGGTAGTGTTTTGTAAATTTCTCCAAATGTTGTCTCTGGGATGCAGGCAAATCTGAAAATGTTTGTATGTTCCGTTTCCTTGGTAACGTCTGTAGGTGTTAAAATAAGAGGATGTGGTTCAAATGCACAAGCTTTCCTTAAATATCCAGGGTTGTTGTGGGGGTTGTATATATAGAATGGACAGATGTTAATTTTGATATGACAACAATACTCATTCAGTAATTTTTAAGTAGAACATCTTTATTATCATAATTAATATCATAAATCATATCATAAATATTTTACTTATAATATTTCAATTTAGTTCTGTTCAATTTAGATGTGTATGTAAGTCCACTTCCCATACTAAATCTTAAGTACAGTTTGTCCCTCTACAGCTGCTCAGACCCGGTCCAGCGCATTGAGCAGTGCCAGCGCGGCTCCCTCTTCATGTGCAGCATCGTGCAAGGCTGCAAACGCACCTACCTCTCACAGCGAGACCTGCAGGCCCACATCAATCATCGCCACATGAGAGCCAGCAAGACTGGAACCTCTCGCCTGGATCCACCACACCCGACTCCAGCCTCAGATCCACCAGAACGCTTCCGGTTTCCACCGCCCCCTCACCTGGCCAAAACACACCCTCTCATTCCTCCCTCACTACAAGGCCACGATACCTACAACCATCCACATCCAGCCTCACCCTCTGATCTGTGCCCTTCCCCACGACCCCTCCCCCCGGAGACCTTCCGAATCTCCACAGTGACTACACGTAAGCATAGCAACCTCATCACGGTGCCCATTCATGATGACTCGGGGAGCTCTGGCCACTCCCGCCATGAGCCACACCCACAGACCCCTCCCGGCCTGCCACCACACCATCACCCTGGAGACTACTCCAGCCAACCAGTGGTGTCCCACCCGCATCATATCATGCCTCCACCACAACAAACACATTACGGGCCTCCGCCGCCCCCACCACCCCCTCTCAGCATCCCAATGCAGCACCCGTCACAGGGCTCAGCTACACCTCACATGGTTTACAACCAAGCACCTCCTATGCCGACGCAACCTCCACCCGGACACATCATCAGCCAGTTACCACCCTACATGAACCACCCTCCACCTGGACCCATTCCCCCGGTCAGTGCGCACCACTACAACCCAAACTCAATGCCACAGGACCAAGGCACACTTAGCCCACCTTTCACCCAACCAGGCACCATGAGCCCGGGGATGTGGCCTAATTCCCGTGGCCCCCATCCACCTCGTATGCAGGGGCCACCACCACAGGGACAGATGCCAGGCCCTCACCACCCCGACCAGTCACGATATAGACCATATTACCAATAGCATCCTGGCTTTGTCAGTTCTATCAGACATAGATGGATAACCATATCTAGTGTGAAACAACACTAAGCTGCCTTGTTGCTAAGTTGTCTTCACTGAGAACTTGAACTATGATGATCCCCATTGCTGGCATTTCTGTACTAATATCCCTCATTCAGGGAGGTTCTATTGAATATTGAATTGTTGAGTGGGGAAAAAAAAAAAGTTTTTCTGGTTTGAAAGATTTAACAGTTTTGTTTGAAACATTTTCATAATGTTGTATCCAACAACTGCAATAAATAAAATTTGAATTCTGTTTAGATTTTTGGTTTTATATTCATTACATTTGGGCACAAAGTTTGAAGCTAGTTAAAGTAATATTACGGAGGTATTTGGGCAGAGTTCTCTTTATTTCTTTCTTCTTTTTTAGGTGAACTGTGCCTTTTATTGTGCATTATTATAATTATAATTTGGGTTTATTAAGGCTGGAATACATTACATCACTTTTACAGTCTAGACGAGTCAACAGATTTCACAGAAAAGCATGTGGTGTATGATGGTTGCAGAATCTGTTTTTTTTTTTTTTTTAATTCGTTTCAAACTTTGATTTGATACCAAACATTAATTTGAGCCATTTCTAGTACACTTTTTTTTTTTTCATGAGTCATGCATCTCCTGATAATAAGATGCATGTTTCTGCATGTGTTCAGAATGATCTGATGTCTATCAACATGTGATCCTAATTAATTCTATGTATAATGTCATCTTAGAAATATGCTTTTAAAAGTTGTGTAGTGTAGGCTACTCCAGGCTCAAGTCAATTTTCATTCAAATACAGTATGTGAATATTTAGTTTAGTGCACTTTCTATTGGTTGTGCTGAGAGAAAATCACTTTTGTAATGGTTTGTGTGTGCCCCCCTACTACTTTGCCATTTTTCCTCTCCTTATTTCCTCCACAAAGTTAGACACTACAGCAACAGATCGATACAATGTCAAATAAATTATTGTTGAGCTTTTGCTCAGAAATAATTTTAACTGATTTAGCCATTTCACCCCAATTACTTTGGGACCAGTGCTTTGGCAGGAAGTTTGTTCTTCTCAAGTACTGACTAGCAGAGTAACCACAGAATGTCTCATCATATTAGACATCTTCCGCTATTTGTCCTAGTTTTTGTTAAAACAGCAAGTCTATATATGTTTTATAGAAAAACCGTGCAATATTTTCTTAGTGTGTTCTATTGTGCTATTTTACTTTATTTTACAATAATTACTAAATAACAGAAGTATCCACAAGGGGGCATACAGTACTCAACCAAGACTAGATCACTGCTATTATTATACCAAACACTGTTATGTCTTATGTGGGTAAATGTAAACTAAATTCCATTTCATGTCGTGTGTGAGAAAGAAGAATGAAACATGAAATCTATTTTCTCGGGATAAACTCTTCAGTAAATCAGTAATACATATCAATGAAAAAAGTATAACCACTAAAATGTTTTTTTTACGTATTATACAATAATATGATTTTAAAAATATTGTGCACATTGTTGTACAAAACAGTAAGTTGCAAAGTAGACCTTAAAATATTTAGGCTATATGATTATGGAAATTTTAAAAACTATAGTGTGTAGCCTACATAGCAAGTGTTATTTTTTATTTTATTTTTTCAAATACATTACAATCCTTTTAAATTAGCACGGATTTTAAAAAAGAATTTACAACAGGAAAAGTTGGACATGTTTAATGGTTTACCTTTAAATTTAAAACACTGGTCATTGATGGCCAAGAATGAAAGCTTTTCGGTTAAGCTCATTGGATAGCCTATTTCAAAATCACAATGCATCAGTAGGTCCATGCAAATAGTTGTGGGAGGGGAGGGAGAAGAGCCGTCTTACTCATTAAAACTTATCAGTGCAGCTCTCTGGTCTCTGCTGCTCAGCACACAGAAACATGCCTTGACCCAATGTGCACTTTCACGTTACAGGAATGGTTGGAATTTTGCGGATTGCAGACGTTCTGGGTCGTTTGGAATAATATTCCCAATGAGATGCGCGTGAGCCATGGAATTACCAGTGATATGGATGTGCTTTGGATTACTTCTTCATCTCCCACCGTTTGGATGCGTGGATTTACATCTATCGGGATCCCTCCTGCCTGGTGCAACACTGGCAAATGTATCAGTCGGACCAGACTGGACGTACAGAATCGACAGAAGTCTGACAGATAAGTCTTTACGACACTTTGTGAAGCTCGGGAGAAATGATGGGCTGCTATCGGTCGCGCGCAAAGTTGACTGCACTCGTTTACCGAGAAATCCTGTGCCGCTGTATTTGCGGATCAAGTCCCTGCTTTCGGAAAACTTCATACTGCTGCATTTCAACACATTCGTGCATGGACAGAACTGCTTCATCAAATACAAAAGAAAAAATCTTAATCCAGATGCCTACATGCATCTGTTGACTGGGTATGAGACCTGTTTTTCCTTGGACTCCTTACCCATAAACATTTACGAACGTTTGCCTGTATCCATGCGGGATTCCCAAATGTTTCGCGGTAGGTGCGTAGAGAAAGACCAGCGGCGCGTTGTTTCCCTCACAGGCGCGAACCTCTGTTTACCTCACAAGCAGCGAGATAAGGCAAATTTGCTTTGTTTAATGCCTAACTCGCTAAATAGCTCTTTATTTGTAGATGTTAAGTTACATTTAAGCAGAGAACACACAGGCAGGGAGTTAGACCCATGGGCTAAACGTCAAAAAAGAAACGTGAACTCCGCTCCTCAGTTTCAGCTCCCAAACTACCAGGTGTCAGTGCCAGAGAACGAGCCCTCAGGAACGCGAGTCATAACCCTCAAAGCGTTTGACGCCGATGACGGAGACGCCGGTGTTCTCGAATACGATATGGAAGCTCTTTTTGACAGCCGCTCTAACAATTTATTTCAAATTAACCCTGAGACTGGGGGTATAACCACTTTGCAACCCCTAGATAGGGAAGTTAAAGACACTCATGTGTTTAAAGTTACTGCCACTGACAGAGGAACCCCTAAAAGATCAGCTATCGCTTACCTAACTATTACAGTCAGTGATACTAACGACCACTCGCCGGTTTTTGAACAAAATGAGTATAGGGTTAGCATCCGAGAAAATGTTGAAGTAGGATTTGAGGTGATGACTATTAGGGCTACAGACGGAGATGCACCTTCTAATGCCAATATGATCTATAAGATTATGAATGATGATGAGGTGAACACTTACTTTGAAATTGATCCAAGGAATGGGTTGGTTAAAACCAGAGTCAGACCAGACAGAGAAGCCAAATCCCAGTATAGGCTTCTTGTTGAAGCTAACGATCAGGGCAGAGAGCCCGGGCCACGTACAGCCACAGCCACGGTACACATTTTTATAGAGGATGAGAACGATAACTACCCTCAGTTCAGTGAGAAGCGATATGTAGTTCAAGTTTCTGAAAACATAGTTGTGAACTCTCAAGTGGCTGTGGTGAAGGCTACGGATAAAGATGCTGGAAATAATGCGAAAGTGCATTACAGCATCATCAATGGGAATATAAAGGGACAGTTTTACATACACTCCCCCACGGGGGTCATTGATGTTATAAGCCCTCTTGATTATGAGATGATTAGAGAGTACACACTCCGAGTGAAAGCTCAAGATGGAGGACGGCCGCCTCTTATTAACAACACAGGTATAGTTGTAATTCAAGTGTTAGATGTTAACGATAACGCACCCATGTTTGTCAGCACACCTTTTCAAGCCTCAGTGTTAGAAAATGTTCCTGTAGGTTACTCTGTGTTACACATCCAAGCTATCGATGCTGATTCAGGTGACAATGCTCATTTGGAATACAAGCTGACCGATACATCACCTAGCTTTCCGTTTATTATCAATAACAACACAGGATGGATTACAGTTAGTTCTGAGCTGGACAGGGAGACTACAGAGTTTTACAATTTTGGTGTTGAGGCCAGAGACTGCGGGGTTCCTACAATGTCATCTTCAGCTAGTGTAAGTGTCACTATACTAGATGTAAATGACAATGTCCCAACCTTTACGCAGCACTTGTATAACCTAAAAGTCAATGAGGATGCGCTTGTAGGCACCAGTGTGCTTACAGTCACTGCTGTAGACAGGGACGTAAACAGTGTGGTCACGTATCAAATATCGAGTGGGAACACTCGGAACAGGTTTGCCATCACCAGCCAGAGTGGAGGGGGACTTATTACTTTAGCGCTACCTCTTGACTACAAGCAAGAACGGCAGTATCTTCTAACAATCACTGCCTCGGATGGTACTCGCCACGACACAGCTCAAGTCTTCATTAATGTGACTGACGCCAACACCCACCGGCCAGTATTTCAAAGTGCCAACTACCAAGTTTTAGTGAGCGAGGACCGTCCTGTAGGCTCCACCGTGGTGGTCATCAGTGCCACCGACGAAGACACTGGCGAAAACGCCCGCATCACATACGTAATGGAGGACAATGTGCCACAGTTCAAAATTGACCCTGACACTGGTGCCATCACTACACAAATTGAGATCGACTACGAAGATCAGGCCTCCTACACGCTAGCCATCATTGCCAGAGATAACGGCATCCCCCAGAAATCGGACACAACCTATGTAGAGATAATCGTTCTTGATGCCAATGACAACGCACCTCAATTCCTTCGGGACATCTACCAGGGAACAGTGTTTGAGGATGCACCGGTATACACAAGTGTACTCCAGATATCCGCTTCAGACAGAGACTCTGGATCTAATGGACGACTCAGCTACACCTTTCAGGGAGGGGATGATGGGGAAGGGGACTTTTTTATCGAGCCTTACTCTGGGATCATCAGAACGGCCCGCAAGCTGGACAGGGAAAACGTTGCGTTGTATAGCCTCAAGGCGTTTGCAGTGGACAAAGGAGTTCCCCCTCTCAAAGCAGCTGTGGACATTCATGTGTCCGTGCTGGACATTAATGACAATGCCCCTGTGTTTGAGAAAGACGAATTATACTTTTACGTGGAGGAAAACAGTGCAGTAGGATCCACTCTGGCCCGCGTAAGTGCCACAGACCCAGATGAAGGTACCAACGCCCAGATCATGTACCAGATTGTAGAGGGCAATATTCCTGAAGTCTTCCAGCTCGATATCTTTAGCGGAGATCTAATCGCCCTTACGGACCTAGACTTTGAGACCAAGATGGAGTATGTAATAGTGGTCCAGGCCACTTCGGCCCCACTTGTCAGCCGGGCCACTGTACACGTCCTCCTAGTAGATGTCAATGACAACGTCCCAGTTCTACAGGATTTTGAGATCCTTTTCAACAACTACATCACCAATAAATCCAGCAGCTTTCCCACAGGAGTCATCGGGAAGGTGCCTGCTCGGGATCCAGATGTGTCTGACAAGCTCCTCTACACGTTTGTTGAGGGAAATGAGCTCAACCTGCTGATTCTCAGTCAAGACACTGGGGAGCTAAAGCTGAGCAAGGACTTGGATAACAATAGGCCGCTTGAGGCTACAATGAGAGTGACGGTTTCAGGTGAGACTCACATGATACCACATTATTTAGGCACAGTTTCTTTTTTAAAAAGCGGTCCATTATTTGGCCAAAGATTGAGTAATTTCCAAAATCTGCTTTGCAGATTGCCTTGCTATAGTAGAAGTGGATTTATGCAAGCTTTATTCTTTTCACACTGCATTAATTGGGTTTCTTTGATGCTCTTAGTGATAGTGATCTGCTTCCTCGTGTACTGCCTGGTATGCTTTTCTCTTCAGGCGGGTTCTTAGTCCCTGAATCCCTGAATTAATTCTATATCTTTACTCTGTTCATACTTAACAATTGTTGGTACTCCCCAGTGAGCACATCCTCAGCAACAATGATCATGCTTATGCTTATTTATTTGCAGCAATTCTAAAGTGGCCTTCAATTTATACATTATTGACAGCAATATATGATTCAGTGAATATGAGATGTTAAAGCCTGTTTGCACCTCAGAAAACTAATTGCCACAATATCTCATAATCATTTTTTTACATCTTTTTTCACCCAATTGTGACTTTTATTACATTATATGACCTCATGGGTGAAGGAAATTTGACTCTTTCATAGTCTCTCTTAACCCAGTATAGTGACTGTGTTAGATAGTAAGATGTCATTTTGTCTAAATTACTTTTCTCCAGCCATTTTCATATTAATTGTTGTTGATCTTCCCCACATTCCTCAGATCCTTATATCCTAGAACATATTCCCACTAACAACTATCATGCACAAACATGAATAAAATTTAGTCAGCCCTACTCTCTTTCAAACTCGGAGAAATCAAATGTCGTTCTTACCTGTCAGGTCTGTTCGTTTCATGTATATTTTCCCAGGAGCCAAAGCTTACAGACCGTCCTGCCTATTAGACAGTGACTGATCATGTGTCAAAAGAGGTTTTGACTTGACTTATGATTTGTCTTTATTCACATTTGGCATCCCCAAGCTGTAACATGTCTCTTGGTTAATTTAAGTAAAAATTGAAAAAACTAAAATAACTGAAATCCATACATAAGTTGAAAGCCATGTTACATGTCACAACAAGATATCACGTGATCAGGATTAGAACTGATGTCCACGGAGTGATAGCTTTTCATAGATTCACAGTGATAAAACTTGTTTGTCTTGTATAAGATGTCACATTTGACAAGAAAATGCAGGGGATTAATTGAAGAGCCTTTAAAACTACTACGTAGGCTGGGTACAACTAGAGTTTGTTTTGTGTTGTTTTGATTACTTTTGTTTAATGGTTGTCACAGCTTACAGAGGATCAGGATCAGCCAGATAGCAAAGATGCCCCTTTATCATGTGGTTCCAGTGACACACTGTGTTGCTGCTTAGTGGTCTGACACATAACTTCCTAGTACACAGTGACAATAGAGGGAGAACACAAGCTTTTCTCAAAGCAGCTTATGATTAATACCATTTCTGTGTATACCCTAGTGAAAAATAAATGTATTTGAAATGTCATGCTAAGTACTGTACAAATACATAATTTACATAATTTATGTACTTAATTAAAAACATCCTGCAATTGTGCTTTTGGTGTACTAAACTGGTATACTTAAAGTCTGCTAAATTGGAGCTAATTTAGTACTTAACGTGTTTAAATTATGTGGAAACTGTGCTAAGGTCCAAATAAACATATACTGATTGTGCTTAAATGGAGCTATTATAATTATACTTTAGGTAAACATTAAATATCTTGTATTTAAATCAACAGTGAAGAAATGTCTTGCACACAAGTAGTGCTTCAAATAAAGTTTAATTATCATTTTATATCAGTAAGTCTCGACCGACATGTCAGTAAATACATATATTTTTTTTTTATTTATGGACATATACATTTTTCAAAGCATTAATATAAATGCAGTTTTGTAAGCACGCTCTAAGTTATAACATTTACAGTATACTGTATGAAGCATTGCAACATCTACATTCAAGTTGACTCAGTGCTTCTTCATTCCTAACATAAAGCCTCGTCTCTAGTTCTACTAATTTTGCATCATTTTACGTTCACTCAATAAACTTGACTGAACCCCAGGGATGCATTCCATTCATAACAGTTTGTCAAGATAACTTCTTTAGCCTTATCTATAGAGCGCTTCTGGATTTTGAGTGATAATTCGATATCTAATTTGAGAGAGTGAGCTGCCAGGAAGAGACCATCTGTGGTTAATTCTTCGGCCGTACTTTTGATCTACAGTTTTATTTTAAAGGTAGAGTACCTCTCATAATCTTTGATCTTTTCATCTTTATCTTTTGAACCTTTGATGTATTTCATCCGTCCACTCTTTTTCTAAGTGGAATCTTACTCAGCGGCTGATGCAAAGCGTGTGGCGCACACATTTCTCCAGTTAATGGCAGCGCATATGTCTCTATCCGCATTGAGGCACATTCTAAATCATCATGTATGGAATCTTTATCTCGTATCAGCATTTCAAAGCATCTAAACCATGCAGGGAATCTGTGAACCTTTTAGAGAAAAGCAGAGATCAAGCTGTCCTATCCGATCTCATTACCATGCGTATAAATAGGTAACCAAATAATAGTATTCTGACGATGTTCCTACTTTTCTGGATCTTGAAAGCGCTCATTACTTGTCCAAATCCTCCATATTTTCATCTAAAATAGCATAATTTGTGTGCAGGTTTGGAACGACATGGGGGTAAGGGACAAATTACAAAATTGTCATTTTGGGGTAGAGTAGCCCTTTAATTCCTTGCTGGTTTGGTGAACACTAGACCAGAAGATCCAAGAAAATCCTGCTAGTTAAGAAGCCTAGTGAAGGACAGCAACCAAATCACAACATATGCCTGTCCTTTCAACTGGCTAACTTGCATTAAGCAAGCTGACCGCCTTCTAAATCCTCTGGTAATGGAACCGAAGCGTCCTATTGGGTTTCTTCATGGCCATCCTCTGAAGGAAGTCTGGGAAAAAGAGTTTTGAAAAGCTCTGGCTCTCCGTTGTTGTTGCCATGGAGAAGGGGGGAGCATTGTGGAGGTCTTAAGCATGTTGCGCCAAGCTGGGGGTTGAAGCACGGGCCCCTTTTGTGAAGTGGGGTGAGAAGCAGGGTAGGGGGTGAAATGTGGGGGGGCTTCTTAAATTCGAGGAGGAGGGAGGCATTGTCCACATGCAGATTTCTGTCAGTGAAGACAAAGCTGTTTGTGTGTCTGAGACCTTAAAGGAAGAACATTGCTGAAAGAAGAGAGTTTTTTTGCGCTCACTTGGTGTCTGTCTGGTGAAAGAGCAGAGATCAGACGTGGATCAGAACAACAACCGCACAAAACTTGTCACTCGTGCACAGTGTGTTGTGACTGGTGTTCTTGCGTGACAGTAAAACACCATTCTCCATCACTTGCTTGAAGCAGATTTTTTATTTCAAAAGACAACTTGTGGTAACAATTGCAGAGTCGAGTTACTCATAAATAGAGCTTTGCAGTATCTGTTCTTATTTCCTAGACGCAACCGGTTGCTATTGGACACCGATGACTATTTAACAAAGAGTCAGGAATGGTGTATGGAGGTTTTTCTTTGGACTGCACGAGTACAAAGGGCAAACTGGGCATTATCTTCTCTAGTGCTAAGGCTTTGCTCCTGAATTCTTTCCTTAACAATGAAATTAAATGATGATGCAATCTAGGCCAATTCTTTGTTTCATCTTAAGAATCTTATACAATTATTACAGCCCAGCCAATCCAGTGTTTTAAAGCTGCTGACCTGAAAATAAAATGCCTGTCATCATTTGCCCGTGCTCATGTTGTTCCAAATCTATATGGCTTTTCTTTTCTTGTCTTTCTATTGAGGAGAAGAAAAGGAGAAATTCAGCAGAATGTTCACACTGCTCTTTTACATACAAAACAAGCCTCTGGCTGTCAAACTCTAAAAAGTTTGAAATATATTATAAGTGTGGTCTATATGACTTGTGCTACTATTTAAAAGTTTCAGAGTAGTTATAGGACATGTTACATTGATTTAAAGTGACAGTAAAGATTATTGCTTTCCTACTTATTTTTTTTTATTATTTTTTTTAATTTTCAACAAAAAATGCCAAAAACTATTTTAAAATAAATGCTGATCTTTTGAGCTTTTAAAGATTCACAGAAAATCACAGTTTCCACAAAAATATTAATATTATTTTTACTGCATGAGTGCAGCCTCATGACAGACGTCTTTTAAAAACATTAAAACATCTGGCCCAAAACTTTCATAATTCCAAATGTTTAACCTAAGAAGCTACTTTGTGTTCCACAATTAGGTTCTGAAATGACATGCAAGTAGCTAAATAATGAGAACTTTCATTTTAGGTGAACTGTTTATCTAAGTTTTGATTTGAAGTCTAACTCAAGCAATCTCGTTTTGAAAGAGCTCATCTAATGCAGAGTAATAAAGCCGGAAGCTTCCAGGCTATTTGGTGGCATCTGCATTTTACTGCATTTTTAAATAAAGGCTTTTAAGGTCTATAATGTATTAATATTTTATATAAGTGCTTTAATCCTTGATACTAAGACAGAGGAGAAGCACCTTCACATGTCTCTTGGCCTGGGGCAGCATTAACAGAGCTCCCCATAAAATCCACACCTTGCTGGGTTTCATTTGACTGAGCTCCCCTCTGTTTTATGTATGTGCTTGGAGGGATCAAAGCAGACCTGCCACCGATGATGTTAACAAGAATCACAACAGATTCATGAGGGAGGCCGGCCGAGGTGTGGTCTCCATTATCAGGCACTTAGTCGGTGCACTCTGTGGAAAGAAGCTTTGCTCATTAACTTCTCAGTGCAACTTACCACATTCCACACAAGCCATGCCAGGGTGAAAGCTTTTAATAGGCCTTAAAAAGGAATGTGGAACTTGAATGGAGGAAAGATGCATAAAACAAGCAAGAAACAAACAAATAAACAACTGAAACTATTTTAGCAACAATGTTAGTGTGGCATCTAACTAATTTTATTTATAATTCTAATTTAGTATGTAGTTATTTTGCCTTTTGTAAATCTCATAATTATGACTGAACATTTAATAATTTCAACTTTAATCTTTTATATCATACTTGAAACTTTTTGTATCATATTTTAAAATTTTTATATATTTCTAATTCGATTTGTCAAATAATTAGATTTATAGTTTATAGTAGATTTTATAGGCTTTATCTCAATTTAGACATATAATTTCAGCGTTTCTGTTAGAATTCATAACATGTTATCGTATGTATGATATATATATGTATATCTTGACATTTTAATCTCATAATTATGATTAAATATATAATTTTTTATATCATAATCTTATATTTTTCAGAATTTTAACTTTTTATAGGCCTATATCATAATTTAAATATCTCAATTTAGATTTGTTTTCTCATTATAGCATTTTAAACTTTTTATGTAAAAAAATGTGTCTTTTTATCTCAAACCTATGACTTAAAATTATTTAATAATTATGGTTTTTAACTGTATAAATTTCAGCTTTTTATATTATAATTCATACTTGATATGTTGTAATTTTTTACTTTTTTTTTATCTCATTATCATTTACAGTTGTAATATTGTGACTTTTTATGCAATCTCAGTTTCTACTTTTTAAAATAAATTTAATTTATAGTGCAATTTATATTTAGAATGTCATAAATTTAACTTTTTATCTCATAATTCTGACTTGGTTTATTTTCTTATGTGATAGAAATGGGATTTAGAATTTTCAGAGGGGCACATCCCTGCCCTCAATGCCTTGTGCACCCAGTAGCCCGTCTCTCTCAGCTGTGCCTATTGTGTACCGGGCACCAGTTGGCTCAGCATCGCACATATTTAGGTCAGCCATCAGCCGTGATGTTGCTGTGGTCACTGCTGGTGAAGCAGGACATGTGTCTTGGCGTTGGATAACTGATGCTTTGGCAGGAGGTTTTTGTCAGTCTCTGCTACTGTTGCACCAGCCAACTGCCAATCAGCTGTCCAAGTATATGTTCCCACATGCTTCTTGAGGAGTGTTTAAGTATAGATGACTGAAAAGGGAATAATAAGTCTGGTGTGTTTGTATTCTGGACTTTGTATTCTCACTCTGCGATACTTCAAAGTTAACGCATTAGATCATCTATAAATGATTTTTTTTCATAATTAATGCGCCCTCATGCTGATCCAAACCCTTATGGCTTTCTTTCTTCCATTGAACACAAAAGAATGGAAAAAAACAAAAAAGTCGTATGTTGTATTTTTCGTACAGGCTAAGTTACATAATCTCAGGATTTTGTGCAGACAGTGTGTTTAAAGAGAAAGAGAATTCTGTGATTCATGCTAACTTCATGGTTGGTCACCAGTTGGTAACCAGGAAACCGAGATTGGCATCATCTATAGGACAGTTTAACACTTAGATGATAACCTCTAAATCTCCCACTGTGTGTTCGTTTGCAGGCCAGCTCCCGTGAGGGTGTAAACTACACTGAACGTTTATCTTTCCACAGATTGTTTGGTTTCTTCCCTCGGAAAACACCATCTCGAGAAGCTTTCCCGTATGTTTGCCTTCGTTCTCAGATAGTTCCAAAAGAAAACCGAACATGACACTTGCTCTTTGCAGAGGCTGTAAACACTGTCACAGCTCAGTGGTCCTGCAAAGGAGTGTGTTGGCAAGTGAAACTGTGAACATTTCAACCTAGTTTACTTTGCTGGTGTCATAATCTCCGCCATCGCTTTTGAGGGATTCGACGAAGCCCGGGCTTTCCTGTGGCGCAGTGGTATCTAGGCCGCTATTCCATTGAAACATACAATGTTTCGCTTTGTTTTCTTGTTCAGCAAACTCTGGAATTAGTCTGTAGTGTATCTCCTCTGGACCACCCACACTTGTGTATAATATTCGTGTTAACACAGCGATTCCTATTTGATCGTATAGACAGATTTTGGAGTTTATCATTCTTTTGTGCAAGCTGTTTTCTGTAAGCCATCCAAGATCACACCTGTAGGCCCATTTATCATATACGGGACAACTGTGAGAATGATGTGTTTGTTGAACACATTTTCTGGTGGGAAAAACTAGGCTTGGCATATTTGTCAATGCAGTTTTATCATGACTTTTATATGATACTGTACATATATTGGTTATCATAATAGCGTTGTTATGTCTGGATAAATTAACTATGGGACATTTACAGCAGCAGTGCTTTCTTCAAATTCTATTTAGGGGAGATTTCAAGTGCCTGGATCAGTTTTCATCAGTACCTTATTGTAAAGTGTCTCTGTAATATATTATCATATGCCAGAGTGTTTGTTATGCTTTAGAAGCACTTACTGGTAAGAGAGAGACTTAATGCATTTCAGAGTGGCTGCAATATAGAAAACGTGGGGTTTTATTGCTGACCTCATTAGGAAAGACAAAAAGCAATAAAGCACTTAGCATATACATTACTTGCTTCTTGTCAGTATAAAGATCAGTTTTCTGCCATGATTTAGCAAGTTTATTAAGCATATTTAAAAGAAACATAGTTTAGTAGTTTATGGGATTATTGAGTATTATGAACACAATGGATCAGAAAGTGGCCTGTTGTTAGGCAGAATTAGGATTAGTATGTGACAAATGTGTGATTTGACTGCAATATTAATAATTATTTGCCAGAATAATTTTTTTTTTAAGTTATTTTTAGGCTGTGAATGAAAAACGCCTCCAATAGCACATAAAGTCATGTTTTATTATTTTTTATGTGCATTTTTATATATATAATCTTCTCAATTATTAGTTCTAATGAGAAAAATGAATTGTTTAACACAGCAGTGAAATAATGAAAATGACAAACAAAGTGCAACACATTTAATTGAATGCGTATGCATGATATTTTGAGTGCGTGTGTAAATGTGTGTGCGTACAAGAGAGGAATTCCTTGTTGTGTCTGCAACTGCGTGTCTGGCTTGGCTGACAGTATGTGAAAGGACAGTGTAACAGTGTGGAAACATGTCCTCATTGTTCTGCAATTATAGCTCTCTACGTTCACATGACAGAGGGGCCCTTTACACCAGGAGCTCGCAATTGCTACAAGAGATACTGAACAATACCTGTCAATCTAAAGGACGGAGAAAATGTGACACAGTGGCCAGACTAAGATGCTTTTGCTCTTAACCATTTGGTAATGATAAAGTGGGGAGGAATGAAATTGATATTTATTCGTTTTTGCTCTGCCAACATTTCCAATGGCTCCACCACTAACTTGCTTACTTATAAACATGAATTAATAACAGAAGTTATAATAATAATAACAAGAGTATTTATTTGTTTAATTTTATTGGTCTGTTCATTTATTTCTTTGTTTCATTTTCATTCATTTGTAATGTATCAGAGTAATGATACTTTTAAAATAATAACTAATAATCACTAATGATAATGATAATATTTGTTAATGATTTTTGTACTGTTACTTGCCAGATTATTACATCATTACATCGCATAGGGCGAAATGGCACGCAACAAAAAGCGAAAGTCGTGTGTGTGTGATAGCACTACTGACCAATCAGCAACCTTCATAGGTTAAAGAACAAAATAAATCCACATTAAAACATAAATGAGAGGGAAAATTAACATGTTTATTGTGAAGAGGCTATTAAGAGGGTTTAAAAACTTCAAGAAGGGGCTCAGGCCAAAATAAACAAAACATATAACTGGTAACTGAATCTAACTAACCTGCCGAAAGAAAAAGAAACAAAAGTACCCCCATCTCCTTAACTAACATAAACGGGGAAGAAATAGATTCAAAACAGAAATAGCACCCCCTCTCTACTAAACCCTAAACTAAATTAACAGTTACAGAAAAACATAAGGCCTCATCTCAAACAAAGATAACCTTTACTGTTAATACTGGGTTTCTTAACTATAAAAATAAATGTAACACAAAAGTTAACACAACTCTACTCAAAAAGATCCAACTTAATAAAGATACAAATCACCAAAAAAGGTGGGTAAGGATCCTTACAGAGTTGTGTGGATTTATTTTGTTCTTTAACCTATGAAGGTTGCTCTCTCACACACACAGCCACACTGGGCAGTGTTAGCAATGCTGTTTAAATTCAACTGCTCTCTTTCATCCTCCAATCAGTGGGCACAGCCAATCATTGATGTCAGGTGGTAGTCATTTTTCCCACTTGTGAGTAGAGAGGTGAAACAGAGAGAGAGATAGAAAACAAATACGTCCAAGGACGTAACAGTATATTTTTATAAAATGTTTTCACATTTAAAAATACATTTATTTATTATTATTATTATTATTATTCACATTTATTTGAAAAGGCACCATGTACAGTTTTAGCATAAATGCTTCCCTTTCATGCATTTTCATAATTATATTTTATAATTAGTAGTAGTAGTAATAATAATTATACACTTTTATTTAAATAATAATACTAATTATAATAATAATACGCCATCATAATATTTTTTTTTATTATTAGTAGTTATCATAATAATAATAGATTTATAATGATTTTTTTATATGTTTTAGGAATATAAAAAAATACTTGTACTCAAATAAGTATCAGAATTATCTATTTGTATTTTTACAGGGGGGAAATTAAATTATAATATTTTAAACAATGGTAATGGTGAACGTTATTTATTTATTATTATTGATAATGTTATTAATAATAATAACTTTTTTTGCAGTATTTTTTATAATATCAGATAAATTAAAAATGCATTCTTAAATCTAAATAACTATATAAATAATATATTCATATTTTCCCTGATAAAAAAAAATGCAGCAGATATTCAGCACCTCTCCACACCACACTTTTCAAACATATATTTATTCTTGTGTTCACAGTGATGTATTGCTTGACAGGAAGCTGGTTGTATGGCTGTTCAAACAGTGTGAATAAAAGATCACAACTGTGAAGGTCGTAATGCTTGGTGAACAATCACAGAATTAAGCTCCAAGTTCCAGCATGTTCTCAGAGTTCATCTCGCTCACAAGAATGTAAACTTACCACTTGCCAGCCACTGCCATGCCATTCATCTGAGTTTAAACATTAACTGAGTCTCTCAATATCCCTTTGTGTCCTCACAGATGGACTCCACCAGGTCTCGGCACTCTGCACCCTCCGTGTGACCATAATAACGGATGACATGTTGACGAACAGCATCACGGTTCGTCTGGAGAACATGTCTCAAGAGCGTTTCCTCTCCCCTCTGCTGTCTCTCTTCACTGAAGGTGTAGCAGCAGTCTTGTCCACCAGTTCTGACGGTGTCTTCGTGTTCAATGTCCAAAATGATACGGATGTTAGCGGCACCATTCTGAACGTCACTTTCTCGGCCTTGCTCCCGGGTGGAGCTCCGGGACGTTATTTCCCGTCAGAGGAGCTTCAGGAGCAGCTGTACCTAAACCGTACGTTGTTGAGGCTGATCTCGACTCAGCGAGTCCTGCCCTTTGATGATAACATCTGTTTGCGGGAGCCCTGTGAGAACTACATGAAGTGCGTAGCTGTTCTGAAGTTTGACAGTACGGCTCCCTTCGTGGCGTCCAACACGGTTCTCTTCAGGCCCATACACCCCGTGAATGGGTTACGCTGTCGATGTCCTGATGGTTTCACTGGAGATTACTGTGAGACGGAAGTGGATCTTTGTTACTCAGGTCCATGTCAGAACAACGGGAAGTGCCGCAGTCGAGAGGGAGGATACACCTGTGAGTGCCCACAAGATTTTACAGGTCAGTATCTGGTAAACTATTTGTCTGTCCATCCATCTGTCCTTCTATCTATCTGTTTGTCTGTCTGTCTGTTTGTCCATGTGTCTGTCCATCCTTCCATCTCTTTGTACATCCTTCTGTCTGTGCATCTATCTATCTGTCTGTCTGTCTGTCCTTTCGTCCATTTCGTCCATATCTTTCTGTCTGTCAATGTACCTTTCTATTAATCAGTATTTTTATCTGTCTGTCTGCCTGTCCATCTGTTATTCTAAGTAATTTCAGGTCATTATCAGCCAATTAAAAATTGCAAGAAAAGTACACTTTTTCTAAAATTTCATGACTTCATGTGTTATGTCAAATAGGTTGCACGCTGACAGATGATGGTTTCTTCACATCCCTAACCTAATTCCAAGCAATAGTGAGCTAATACACTTTGTGTGTGTTTTGTATGGATAGCTGATTGTTGCAATTGGTTGCAAATTGTCCCCTTTTAAGTTGCTCAGACTCTTAAGAGCGTCATTAGTTTAGCTTCTGTCATAACTTGAATGAGATCCGCTCTTGGGGGGAAGAATTATCCTGTGTAAGTTTGACAGCAGGAATGGCATCCAGACCCTCAGTCCCAAGGTTCAGAGTTCCTGCACTGGATCATTCACTTTGACAGTATCTGTCTGTTTCTCAGCTTAGGTTTCTGGACTACAGTAAAAAGTAGTGAACCTCTGCCCTCTCAAGCCCTCAGGTAGTATGTGGTCATAACTAGAGGTGTTGACAGTGGCCTCTGTAGTTCCTCTCATGGGTTTCTCTCATTACAGAGTAATGTATCCCTGTAATTCCTCTAAAATGAGGGATTATCTGACCGACATTTGGATCATTACCTCTTTGGAACCTCTTTTGTGTGTCCCAGTCGACATAGTTCCTCTGGGCCCAGATCTTGTCAAGGTAATGGCAGGTACACAATGGTGTGCACACCGAGCTGGCCGGGAACCAGAGATACAGGATTACAAGCGCAACAAGGTTAAGTCCTCCAAGCAAACCTCAGATGTTTGTTCTGAGGCAACTGCATTTGTCAGCATGGTGAAGGATTTTCGGGGAGATTGTTATCGGCATGTTTGTGTGTCCTGTGTGGATATGTCAATCTCAGGTGAAAGGAAAACACACACATCTTGATACACACACACACAGGGTCCAAAATAACACATAGGAAGTGACAAATATAGATAAAAATTGGTTGTGGAGAGTAAAATAAAGAATTGGGTATATGAAGGGGGGTATATGATCAAAGATATGAACTGTCTAATTCTAACAGCTTTTACATCAGTGGAAAATTTGTCCTGTTCTGTTTTTTAAGGACGTTGAAAATAACTGAAAATAAACTGCTAAAATATAAAAATGTAGAACAATATCAGAATGTGTTAACTAATGTAATGTATGAAGCTCATAAAAATGGTAAAAATGTTTAAATAAGTCATTGTTAGTTAATTTTTTTAAACTAACAATATTTATATTTGTATTTATTTATTTGTGTGTGTGTATAAATACATATATTATATTACAGTTTTTCTCAGTTGCTTTGGTGCATCCCATTGTTTATGAACAGGATAGTTAAATGACTTTGTCATGTTTTCATAATGGCAGTTTACTCTGTAAATGTTTTCCAATGCGAAAATGTCGGATTTTGGTGACACTTCCTGAAAATGCTCAAGACTGCACTATATACTATTTGCACAGCCATTTGAAAACTACAG
>JAUCMT010000059.1:9715813-9731310 GCA_032357475.1 Enteromius thamalakanensis
TCTATCTATCTATCTATCTATCTATCTATCTATCTATCTATCTATCTATCCATCCATCCATCCATCCATTCATCCATGCATCCATCTATCCATCTATCCATCTATCCATCTGTCTATCTGTCTATCTATCTATCGTCATTCTATCATTTTATCATTCTATTCATCTACAGGACATTACAGGTTATATGTCACAATCTTTTTCCACTCTAAACCTGTTTGAATAAGTGTATTATAATAACAAAGAGCATCTTTTATCAGTACATTAAGATTTGAGAGCACAAATGGGATTGCAGCTGGCTTAACATTTTCAGTGAGCTTAGTTTGACCTAATTTTCTGTAGGGAAACCTGTTTGACCCTGCATTTTTTAAATGATTTTTGCTTATCAATTGGATGGAGGAACTATGCCATGTCATGTGACTTCAAAAGAGCATAAAATTCATAATACTGCCTATGCAAGTACAGTAGATCTAAATCCCTCATATTTGCCCCGAAACTAAACTACTTTCTTTATTCAGTGAAAAACTGTAAAAAAGCTGTGAAGAGAAGCATTCAGGCTAGTGTACATCTACAGCATACTGAGATCAGGGACTTACTCTGTTCTGAAGGTTTAAAATCTCAAGGCTGAAGGTTGAGGAAAACTGAAGAGAAGGTCCAACATATACTGGTAAAATTTTGTCAACTGATAAAGAGATTTTGTGCTATCGTCTCTATTGCAGTTACATGCTCATGTAATGTTAATGGTCATAAAAAGGGTTTGCATGCTTGTAAGCACTGCCATTGAAAAGCAATTAGCAAAAAAAGAGAGAATATATTGCACTTTATGCTATACACATAACTATATAATATATGTATATATGCCACATTCTATAGGCCTATACATACTGTATATATTTTGCTATATACATACACTTGGATGTGTCGAAATGCATCTTTTCAAATAAATTGTAAAATGTAAACGCACTAATTTAGGGCTTACGTGAAAACAAACAGCTGAAAAAGAAAACACATGTTTGACGGTATATAGGATTCAGGCAGCTCTTAAAGTGACAGCAGTCTAATATCCCTGCTGTCTGTCATTAATATTAATCAAACAACTATTCGTGTCAATCACTTTTGTAACTTTGATTATAAGAAATATGTTTAATTTACAAATTGAAAAATATGCTGTGTTTTATTCATTTAATAATTTTATTCAAACTATATAGCATTTCTTATTTATTTGTTCTACTGTAGGATTTTTGTTCTATTGTTTGTAATTTTTTTGTTTGTTTGTTTAATCACTGACTGTTTACTTTCCCTCAGTGAGCTTTTTTTGTTTGTTTGTTTTTTGTATTTTGTTTTGGCTAGTATTATTTTTTTGTGATATTAACACTGGTGACAAGAATTAAGACATTTCTACAATATCAAACAATTTGACCATAAAGTCATTATTTAAAGCAAAAAATAAAATAATAATAATAATAGTAATATATATATATATATATATACATATATATATATAGAGAGATATATATCAATGCCATGAAATAAAGTCACTCATATCATGATATAAGATTTTGGTCATATCGCCCACCCCATAGGCCCAACTATAAATATCACCATCATCACTGTCACGGTTTAAGATACACTTGAAGTTCAGCCCTCACATATATAGAGAAAGTAAAATATTTGCCCTGAAGACATTGGTGTGGAAGAACGTTTCACATTCCTGATTAAGAAATCTCCTGGTTTAGTGGGAAACATTCCTCTGTGTGTGAATGATAGTGATTATTTGTGCCTCAGGACAGGGGGGAATGCCAAAGAATCAAGTGGCATTTATTTAATTCAACAGACTGAAATCTGGATGTCCTCTAAACTGTTCTTCTTTCTACAGTTATGCCTGCACCCCTGCATTTCGATGGCCACGCATTGGTGTCATGGAGCGAGACAGACATCACCATCGCCATTCCTTGGTACATGGGTCTTATGTTTCGCACCCGAAAAAGCACAAGCGTTCTACTGCAAGCCAGCGCTGGAGATTTTTCCAAGATCAGTCTTATGGTGAGTATTGTGTTTCAGTAATACACTGCATTTAATCCTGTTTTCTATGATAGCCGTGCTTTAAAAAAAGCTAATAAATGAGACTTCTCATCCTCTTATTTTCTATTTCCAGGTAAACAATAGACACCTTCGGTTCCAGGTGTTTCTGGGGGTCCGACGAATGGCGCTCTTAGATTTTCCTCAGGTATGCGTGGATAACGGTGAATGGCACCATGTGCTCGTCGAGCTCAAGAGTGGAAAAGATGGCAAAGACATCAAATATATGGCTCTCGTCTCTTTGGACTATGGCATGTTTCAGGTATATGATTTCAGGGTTTATTCACAGTATCTAAAATTTCTAAATTAACTGAAACTGCAAAAATCATAAAAGCTGTATGTGTGACCCTGGACCATAAAACCAGTCATAAATCCCGTGAAAGCTGAATAAAGAAGATTTACATTGATGCATTGTCTGTTAGAAAAGGATAATATTTGGCCAAGATACAACTATTTGGAATCAGAGGGTGCAAATTAATCTAAAAAAATCTCAAAAATATAAAAAAAAATCCTAACCCTAACTTCAAATGAAGTTCTTAGCAATGCATATTACTAATCAAAAATTAAGTTTTGTTAGATAATTTACAAAATATCTTAATTAAACATGGTCTTTACTAAATATCCTAATGATTTTTGGCATAAAAATAAAAATAAAAATATATATATATAATTTTGGCCCATACAACATTGCTAAAAAAAAACACATTTGTGACTTAAGACTGTTTTTGTGCTCCAGAGTCACATATATATTAAAAAAATAATAATAATAATAATGACAAAATAAAAACAATAATAATGACAAAAGCACACTGCAAAATAACTAACACTTTAACAAAATGTAAAATATAAAATTAACATACAAATTTACTTAAAACTACCAAAGCTTTTTATAAACTCTAAATACACACAATTATGTGATATTTTCACAGCTTTTTTTTAATCCACACTTATATTTCACTCATATTGTTTTGATTTATTATATTGTTTTGTTGTCTAGAGGACAGTGGAGATCGGTAATGAGCTGCCTGGACTTAAACTGAGGAACTTGTTTATTGGTGGACTGCTTAAGAAAGACAACACTGTACAGGCTGGATTTACAGGCTGCATGCAGGTATACTCACATAAACACACATTTACATTGTTTAAAGCTGTGTGTTGTCTTATTCACACGAGTATGGTCATCTCACAGGGTGTACGAATGGGCGAGACCTCCACCAACACTGCCAACATCAACATACGGCATGCCACGCGAATCCGTGCAAAAGACGGATGTAACATACCCGATGCGTGTCAATCCAACCTGTGTCCATCTCACAGCCGCTGCACAGACAACTGGTCATCCCACACGTGTGTCTGCGAGCCAGGTAACACCAATAGTGCAACAGAGTGAATAAAAGGTTTTGGAGTATTTATATAGTGGGGTGCAAAAACTTATGACCCCTTTTAAATTAAAATGACATGTAGTTTAAAGCAAAAGTACACTTACTATTCAAATTTGCAATAAAAAACAACAAGATTTTGATTTGACACACACGCTTATTCTCTCTTTTCTTGTTCCCCAGGTTATTTCGGCAGGGACTGTGTGGATGCGTGTCTCTTGAACCCTTGTGAACACACTTCCTCCTGTGTTCGTAAACCCAGGACCAAACATGGCTACAGCTGTGAGTGTGGACACAATTACTACGGCCAATACTGTGAGCACAAGTAAGTATCTCTCTGTGTCTTTGATTCATTCATTCATGTTAGATCGTTTTTCATGCATTTATGCTTCTTCAAATCTTACAGCTCATTCAACAATGACGTGTACATAGTTTTCTAAACAACCAAATTTATCATTTTTTCCCCATTGAGTGAAAAAAGATTTTCTTCTTTGAAACACAAAGATATTTTAAGAATGTGTTTCAACTGTATTTGCGCATTAAGTAAAAGTCAATGAAGTTTAAAATAACACTGGACCCCATTGACTTTCTCTGCATATACAAAAAACACTGTCTTAAGAGGTTTGGAAGTAATTGCACAACATTAATTTTTGGTTGAAGTATCCCTTTAATGTTTAGATTTGGTTAGGATTAAGAAAATCGCTGGATTTTTAGTTAAATCTCGGTACTTGCTGAAACACGCTGACTGACAAAGCTTTATTGTCTGGTGCTCTGTTTCATGAACTGCCAAGGTTTGTAAGCGGCGAAAACTGTGATAGCAGACGCTGGCAGTGTTTGTGATGGTATTGTTATGATGATCCCTTAATTCTGGTGTTTGCTTTAATACTCGTAATTCCACATGTCTTTGACGCCCACACTATAAGGCTTTTATTTATAATGCAACAAGTACAGTATTTCATCCATTAAAGATAAACTAAAGTAAAAAAAACTGAAGCGTGGTTTCTTTTAAATGTAACTTTTTTATTGAATAAAATAAAATAATAATGACCGTTATTAAAATAATAAAAAATAGGAGAAAACAGATCAAAGAATTTCCGGAAAAAGAGACTAAAATAACAGTTCGTTTCTGTTCCTTTCTTTTACCATAAAAAGGATTCTCTTTCAAATGATCACAAAGCTTAGAATGATGTATTGCTTTCACACAAGCAATTTGGTGTTTGCCTCGCAGTCAGAATCGACTGCTTTGATTTTACAGCAGAATTTCATGTCCAATTTCAAAGCAAATGCCCTCCGTTTCGAACTTCCAACCAGTCTCAGTCCCCAACAGAAGCTGTTTTGAGTCTCATTCTGTGAAGTTTGAAATTGAAACTATGTCTTTTGCAAGTCACTATGTCGTTGTTGTATTGTTCTCTTACTTTGGCGTTTGCGCACACACACAGAGGGGACCAACCTTGTGCTCACGGCTGGTGGGGATACCCGACCTGTGGGCCCTGTAACTGTGATGTCAGCAAAGGCTTCAAACGGGACTGTAATAAAACCACAGGAGAGTGTAGCTGCAAGGTAAGCTGCAAGTGATCACATGCTCCAGATTCTCAAAAGGCTTCTAGTTGTTGTCCAACAGATAAAAAGGTCACAATTACGTTTTGTCTGGGGGGAAAAAACTAAATTGCAATATTTAAACATACAATTCTGAGTAAAAATTAGAATATATAAAGTCACAAAGTTTATGTCTCACAATTCTATAAAAAAGTCTTATATTAAAACTTGCAGCTGCTGTTGAAGAAGAACAAATTAGTTTTCTGTATTAATTTCAGGTTCACAAAATTCCATTATTTTCTCATCCTTTGTTTTTCAGGAGAATTACTTTCGACCTCTTGGAGCAGACACTTGTTACCCATGTGATTGTTTTCACCTTGGAGCACATTCGCGGACATGTGACCCAGTAACTGGCCAGTGCCTCTGTAAGATGGGTGTGGTGGGTCGTCAATGCAACCGTTGTGACAACCCCTTCGCCGAGGTGACAGTCGGGGGATGTGTGGGTATGTGTTAACTGTTGTTATTCTCCTTCGGAAATGCTTGGACAATTGAGTAAATAAGGCCAAAAATATAAAAGCTGTTTTCGATTTTAGCTTACATTTCCAAGTGCAGTATGATGAAATATAAGTGTAACACACTCCAGCCATGAGCAGACTGCTTTTATGTCAGCATCAAGTGTCTGCACTGACTGAGGTTTAGAAATAACGGACATTTGTGGTTCCTAAAAAGGTCTTATCATTAAGACAGAACAACAAACCTTGTTAGAGGTGCTTAATGGGTCTGTTTTGCAAGATTTTTCTTCTCTCTCACTCTCACTACATTTTTTGTTATCTAGTGGTTTATGACGGTTGTCCCAAAGCATTTGAAGATGGTATCTGGTGGCCCCGCACCATGTTTGGTGGCCCTGCAGCCACAAACTGCCCCAAAGGATCCAGTGGTACTCTCTTTACTCAAATCAAGAATTTACAGACTATCAAAAGTTTAGACACCCTTGACTGAATCTGAAAAGGTAGAATTTTGTCTGACAGCTGTTTATTTATTTTAAAAAAAATAATAAAAAATGTATGGACATTTCTAGTAAATTTCACAAATCATTATACAAAACTGGCAAGTAACAAGTCCAATTAAAAGTGAAATTTTGTGAAGTTTTTTTTGAAGGTTTTTCCAAAAATAATCTTCAATAATTTTTTTACAGTTCATAATTCTGAATATAATTTAATAATAATAATTTACATGTTATTTACATGTTATTTTTATTATTTTTTTTACTTTACCCTAATGAAAAAAATGTAAAGCACTAACAAAAACAAAGTAGATGTTTTTTAATGTTTGACTGGTAGTCTATGTAAGAATTGTTTACAGATCTTTTTATTACATCATTATTACTATCATTATTTGTTACTTGACAGGCACAGCTATCCGTCATTGCAGTGATGATAAAGGTTGGTTTCCACCTGAGCTCTTCAACTGCACCTCCCTCAGCTTTTCAAAGCTAAAAAAAGAGGTTTGTGACTCCTTTGCTTCAATTTGGAATTATAGTCATGGAAGAAACTGTGCAACTGACTATTAAATATACTACTCCATCCTACTTAATCCTAGAAGTGACTAATGTTTCTTCCTTCATGTGTGACTTAGAGTGAGGATCTTCATGCTAATGCTTCTCGAATGAATGGAGAAAGATCAAAAAGCCTGGCGGGCCTGCTGCACTCTGCCACCGACCACACGGATCATCTTTTTGGGAATGACGTGAGGACTGCCTACCATCTGCTGGCCAGTGTGTTGGAGCATGAGAGTCTGCAGCAGGGCTTTGAGCTCACCGCCACTCATGATGCCGATTTCAACAAGGTATAGACCTCAAAGCCTTCGCACATGCTTCCAGAATGCAACAGGATTTTAGTATCTCCACATTTAAGCTTAATCTGATGAGTCCAAAATGATCGATGTTAACCAAGATGGTTCAACTAGTGTCCATAATTTTCTTGTCATTATACATTACCATTACTCTGTTGTTCTATTTAATAATGTTCAATGCTTTGCTAAAATCTGTATTGTTAAAAGCGCTATATAAATAAAAGTGACTTGACTTAATTGACCAGTTTTAACCACTTAGAAATCATGGAAATCTAGCCTTGCATTGAGAATTATCTTCCACCTACAGTAAGCTCTTCAACTGAACCTCCCTCAGCTTCTCAAAGCTAAAGAAAGACATTTATGACTTCTTTGTTTGTTGACTGATGTTGGGAACTTTATGGAACCCAAATGCTTATTGCTAAAATTGGTCAAATCGTTTTTTGGTGCGTTGTATCTGAATTTTGTGCTGGTCCAATATGACCTACTAAACCAGGCTGGACCAACTAATGGACATAAATAACCAGCTTTAGCCATTTTGAAGGCATTTAAAACATCAGATTGAATATCAAGTACTGTATATGTCGCCTATCCAATTATAGATCTTGTTTTACTCTCAGACATATATATATATGTCTGTTAACATTTAAATGTATTAATTTTATTGATACAAATGTTTTACAAATACCGTAAATACTGTATTAACCTTTTCATATATTATTTTATTGATCAATTTATAAATTCATTAATTTACATACATTTTTTGGGGAACCACAGTGGATGGTAATAGTCCTGTATTAATAAAAATGACTCTACTTTGTTGTGATAGAACATCATTAAAGCTGGAAGTGCCATCATTG
The DNA here is from genome assembly GCA_032357475.1 of Enteromius thamalakanensis. Taxonomy (NCBI): domain Eukaryota; kingdom Metazoa; phylum Chordata; class Actinopteri; order Cypriniformes; family Cyprinidae; genus Enteromius; species Enteromius thamalakanensis. Next base: position 9,723,514 of record JAUCMT010000059.1, read on the forward strand.
ACCCAGTCAACAAAGAGCACTGGGAGAAGATCCAGCGCTCTGATGGAGGTACGGCACATCTGCTGCACCACTTTGAGGAGTACGCCAACACTCTGGTGCAGAACATGAGGAAGACATACCTGAGACCCTTCACCATTGTCACTGATAACATGAGTTAGTATTGGCTTCTCCATCCTGTAGCATCTAATCTGCTCAATTTTGAGTGGTTGATGTAAAAAAATATATTGTTTTGCTTTACAACCAGTTGTTGCATTGGATTTTTTGGACTCCACCTCAAACCAAGACAAGATTCCTAGATTTCAGGAAGTTAATGAGGTGTACTCAGAAGAGCTGGAGTCATCTGTCCTGTTTCCAAACCTACTCACCATGCCAAAAAAGAGCAAAGGTTGCTACAAACTTGTTTCATTATATTACCAGTAATATTCATGGAAGTGTGCAATGATTCAATTTAATTCTAACCTTTCTTATGCCTTATACAATATAGATGTTTTTACCACAGAGCCTTCAGCCCAAATTGAACCAACGGAGTCTTTCATTAGTGTGGACAGATCAGATACTCTTGATTTAACACCATCCATTAAGAAAAGACGCCATGCAGAACAACCCGATCCACCTGTTGTTGTGATGGTGATGATCTACAGGTCTCTGGGTGGACTCCTTCCAGAGAGTTATGATACGGACCGCCGCAGTCTTAGGTAGCACTTGATTTTACATAGAGTACAAACAACAGGTTTGCTAAAAAACAGTATCAGTTAATATGAGTACTATTTAAATGATAATTAGGGATGCACTGATATGACAAGCTGATACAGTAATTGTTCTCATTCTGATAAATAGATGATATTAAAATTCGATACCATTTTTTCTGAACAGATTAAAACTAAAATACTCAATACATTTAAAAGTGACACAGTGACATTATAATGTGAAGTATGATCGATGTATATTTATTTTGAGATTTGCTAAAAATATTTTAAAAATGAGTGTTAGATGACAGCAAAGGTAATCTAAATAGAGCAACTTAGCATGAATAATTAAATATCTAATATATATGAAAGCCTATTTTTGCCACATAAGAAATAAACATGCTTTGGTAAATCATCATTAGGAAAAAATTGGATTGAAATTATGACATACATTTATTTCAGGACAATATTGAGGAAAAAGGGATAATTATGAGATACCAAGTCATAATTATGAAAGGACATAATCATGAGATAAGTTGAAATTATGAGATAAACTTAAAATTAAGGCACAATTATGGCAGAAAATGTCATAATTAAGTCAAAATTATGATTTTGTTATGATTTTTTTATGTTATTATGCCAAAATTTTATCTAATAATTATGACTTAGTATCTCATAATATAATTTTTTGTCATAATTATGATTTATGAAAGTTTTTGTTTCGATGTTTTTTTCTTCTGTAAATATCAGCTAATACAATTTAATAAAAAAAGGTAACTCTAATACTGGCCGATACCAATATAGTACCGATATATAACAATGTATTTTTTCATATCTGGTACTCTACACATTCCCAGACTGCCCACTCGTCCTGTCATCAACACTCCTGTAGTGAGTGTGGTGGTCCACAGAGATGGAGAGCCTCTCCCCACCCCTCTCCAAAGACCCATCACCCTGAACTTCAGGCTTCTGGAGACCCACGAGAGAACCAAACCTGTGTGTGTCTACTGGAACCACTCCATCCCGTGAGTCCCTAATGCATGAACAGACTATATTTATATTATATCTCTACTTGTGCTGCTATTATAGAGTAATAATTAATCATTTATTTTTTATTTGTGTCGTCCCTGCTCTTTTGATTTGATAGGGTTTCTGGTGGAGGCGCCTGGTCTTCTAAAGGCTGTGAGCTGGTCTTCAGAAACTCGACTCATATCAGCTGCCAGTGCAACCACATGACCAGCTTTGCTGTGCTCATGGACATCTCCAAACGAGAGGTAAGACACAGCCAGCTAGTTTGGTTCATATGGGTTTTTTCCTAATAAACAGCCAGCTAACTGTACTCCTTCATATTGTCCATAGCATGGTGATGTTCTTCCTCTGAAAGTGGTGACCTATACGACAGTGTCCGCCTCTCTGGTGGCCCTTCTCATCACCTTCCTCCTGCTGGCCATTCTTCGTAAGCTGCACTCCAACCTACACAGCATCCACAAGAACCTGGTGGCCTCCATCTTCCTCTCTGAGCTCATCTTCCTCACGGGCATCAATCAGACTGACAGTCCGGTGAGCAGCCTTTTTAGATTTGGATAACAACAAATTTTATTTATCTTAGATTATTCTATGTAATACTAATAAACCTTTCTGTTTCTTATCTGATTTGTAGTTTGTATGTACAGTTGTGGCCATTCTGCTACATTATTCGTACATGTGCGCATTTGCCTGGATGTTTGTGGAGGGGCTGCACATCTATCGCATGCTGACAGAGATGCGTAACATCAACCAGGGACACATGCGCTTCTACTACGCTATCGGCTGGGGCATCCCTGCTGTTATCACTGGTACTGTATGAGGCTCAGTCGCTCACTAACTCATAGTTTTAAGTCATTATAGGTAAAATGTATAGTTAATAAGGGACTGCAGTTGAAAATTTGCCTGAATGGTTAAATTTGGCACATTTACATTTTAGGCTTTTTCATGTATATAAATTAATGTGTATTATCCCTTTCAAAATAAAAAAATAAACAATAAAAAATATGTTTTGTATGCATTAGTGCTGTTAAATAGATACAATTAATTGCATACAAAATAAAAGTTTGCATTCACATATATGTGTGTATCTATGCATATATAAATATACATGTATATTAATATGTATCAAAAATCATGTTTTTTCATTGTGCATACCAATAAATCTCAATCAAACTGCGGTTGGGTTATTTTGCTTAGGATAAATAACTACAAAATACAGCTTACTTACTTAATAAAACATGATAATATAAAAACAAACATGAACATTTTTAAAAGCTGAGTTATCTGTTTTTGCAAAATGACAAAACTCTTTATATGTAATTTATATATATGTATACAGTATATGTAAACCTTTTTAAATATACTGTTTATTGATTTATACAATATAATACACACAGTACACAAACATATTTTGTAAACACAACTGTTTATTTTGGATGTAATTAATTATGATCAATTTGACAGCACTAATATGTAGATATACTGTGTTATATGCAACCATTTAAAAGTTTAGTGTTGATAAGATAAATTAAAGAAGTTAATACTTTTTATTCAGCAAAGGTACATTAAAATACTCAAAAGTGACAGTAAAGGTTTGATGTTGCTAAAGAATTTTATTAAAAAAACTTTGCATTCATGAAATGATCCTTAAAAATGCATTATGATTTTTTACAAAAATGTGCAGCAAGTAAGCATATTAGAATGACTTCTGAAGGATCTCGTGACACTAAAGACTGGACTAACGATGCTAAAAATTCAGTTTTGCGTCAAAGAAATAAATTATATTTTAGAATAATATTAATGGAAAACCGTTATATAAAAATGTACATTTATACAGTCATATTAAATAATAATCAAATTACTTTTTACTGTTTTACTGTCAAAAAAAAATGTAGCCTTGGTGAACATCACAGACTTCTTTCTACAACATACTCATCAGTGTATGCATACAGTAGCATTTTAGTTTAGCACTTCTGTGTCTTTATACATATTTATATACACAAACACAATTAAAATCTACTCTATCCCCATATAAATCTTGATTGTCTTTTGCCAGGTCTGGCTGTGGGTTTGGATCCTCAGGGTTATGGAAACCCTGACTTCTGCTGGCTCTCTGTTTATGACACTCTTATCTGGAGCATCACAGGACCCATCTCCATAGTAGTGCTGGTCAGTTTGTGTATTTGAATCTTCTTTCCTTTCCATTCCAACTGATGCATTTGGTTTTGAGTAAATAATGCAAAACAAACCTCTGTGTTTAACAGATAAATACGGTCCTAATTGTGCTGGCAGCCAAAGCCTCGTGTGGACGGCGCCAGCGAACAGAAAAGTCAGGAGCAATGTAAGTTCAGCGGGAAACCAAACCAAACCAAACAATATAGAAATTCAAATGTCTCGAGGGAAGTAAAAGCAAATCTTTTTCATCATTCTCATTTGCTCTGGTGCAGCTCAGCTCTTCGAGTGGCCTTCCTCCTCCTGTTGCTCATCAGCGCCACCTGGCTGCTGGGTTTAATGGCAGTCAACAGTGATGTGTTGTCCTTCCACTACCTCTTTGCCATCCTCAGCTGCTTACAGGTAGATATGGTCATGTGCTGTATATATATATATATATATATTTATATATACCATTTATTTAATGCAAATTTAAAGCATGGGGCTCTTTTAAGCAAAATGTCACAGAACATATTTTATTGTTGGATCTTTTCTTTTATTCTACTTATTTTTTTTATTTATAATATTATCCTAAAACTCAATAATAAAGATAACCTATCAAAGTTTCAGACCGATCCTCCTAACGGGGGCGCTACAGTGCAAAAAAAACAAATTATTGAAAAAATGTTAAATTGAATATAATCAAGTCAAGTCAACATTCACAGAATTGTCAGGATATACAATAATTAAATAATAATAATTTTTGTTCTTATTGATGATACTATATAAAAAAATACATAAAGAGTTAGACTAAAATAAAAAACATGAAATGAAAGTTTAAATAAATAAGACGAAGTAAAATATTAATGAAAATGTAATATTAAAAGCACTACAATGGAAATTATTCAATGGGACTTTTTTAATGTGTTTATGACAAACCAGGATTGGATTGTTCTTTTTAACAACAGTTTTGCGTGTGTATTATGTATATTTCTATGTACAGTACTGTATGTAATTATTCAGTAATGATGTGTATTTTTTAAATCCAGGGCATTTGCATCTTCTTTTTCCATTGTATTCTCAACAAAGATGTGAGAAGGAACCTGAAAAGTGTCTTTACAGGCAAGAAAGTACCAGCTGAGGATCCCAGTACAACACGGGCTACCTTACTCACAGTGAGTCATATCCATTAAACAAGGGATTTAAAGATGTAAAGATTCATGTATAATCCCAGTTTATTTACTGATGAATCACTAACAGTGAGTCTCTTCATCTGTCATCCCAGCGTTCTCTGAATGGTGACGTCTACACGGAGGATGGAGGTCTGTACCGAACCACCATCGGAGAGTCCACGGTTTCTCTAGAGAGCTCTATTAGATCAGGCAAGAGTCACGGCAGCAGCTACCTTGTTTCCACACTCAGGTAATACACCATGAATTACGAATTGAGTTATTTGATATTTAATACTACAATTGACCAATTTAGAATCAATTATTATTTTCAATGCTAATAACCTCTTCAAACGGGAGTCATGAATCATTTGAACTTCCACAGACCTTGGTTTTTCCTTCATGTATTTATGGTCTAAATATATCTGTATTTATGAACTCATGCGGTATTTCCCTGCAGATGTTTCACTAACCTATTTGAACCAATAATGACCTGTTATATTGTGCGTAAATGTCTCAAAGGGGCTTTCGTTTTTTAGGTCACTCCGCTGAATATGTTTACTTGAAACTAAGTTCATTATGACTATCAATGAGTGCTCTTTAGCCATATTTATGACTTATATTTGTTTTACCATAACCACTGACAGCGCCCCGCAGTCATATAATTCAAAGCACAGTGTCAGTGGTAAAGCATATGACATTTACTGAGAAAATGTCGTTAAGTAATGAAAGAAGAAATTCTGGTTTTCATATATATAATATTGCTATATTGGCAGCTGCATTTGTGAGCATTTAACATGCAGCTGAATAAGTTTGGTGTGACTCCACTTCATGTAATAGTAAATAATGTATAGATTTGATGTTGTCCCTTCTCTGTTACTCAGGGAGAAGAAACGCAGCATGTCTTCTAATGGAGGAAATGTGGGGCATGATGAAGGAGACTCATCACTCTTCTTCCACAAAAGTAAAAAAGCCGAAGGTGAGGACAGACGTAACTCTTTGAAGCATTTTGTAACTATTTTGAAGCCCATTGAAGGCTCAGATGGTGTCATAACGTCTGAATGATAATTTTCTGTTATTTTCAGACTCAGATTCGGACAGTGAGCTCTCAGCGGATGATCACAGCAGCTCCTACGCTTCCTCCCACTCCTCGGACAGCGAGGACGAGGCCAAGCACTCCAGAACCAAGTGGAATAACGAGAGAACGCCCATCCATAGTACTCCTAAAGGTGCCTAAAGGCCTCTTCTCTGACCTGCTCTTTTATTCATTTTATTTACATTTAAACTTGGATTTTTGATAACTTTACTCATGTTGTTCTGCAGCTGATGCTGTGTCCGGTCAAGGGAAGCCATACTGGCCGCAGGAGCCGCCCACAGCCAGTGAAAGTGAGGAGCCGGGTGGTCCAGAGAAACTGCGGGTGGAAACGAAAGTGAATGTGGAGCTTCATCAAGGGAATAAATTAAATCACAATGGAGATGTGTCTCAAAGTGAGAGCTCACCCAGTCAGCCAAACAGCAACCAGTTACCCAGAAGAGGTGAGTGACAACTACTCAAACTAGATAAAGTATTATTAAAAAGTAAAACTATAACATTTCACTTTTATTAGGCATTTTAAAGAACAAGATAACATATCCACCCCCACTGACGGACAAGAACTTGAAGAACCGCTTGAGAGAGAAGCTCAGCGACTACAACCCACCCCAGATCCCGCGAAAGACTCCATCGGTGGGGTCAAACGAGGGGGTTCGCTCAGGAACCGAGGCCAACAGCATCATCATCAAACCACCTCCACTACCACCCCTGTCTGCACTGAACGGGAAGACAGTAGAGCTGAGCACGAGCCCCGTCACCCTGGCGGACGAAGACTTCGATTCAGAGTGAGTTGGATGTCAAATGCTGATTATTAGGATTTATTTGGTCACATTCTGATAGTAACACCTCCCTTTCTTCTTTCTCTTGTTAGTGGGAGCAATGAAACATCAATCTGAGTCTTCACCTTGAAGGACGCTTAATGAACTGGAGCGGGTTTAAACCAGTTTCTGTGTCCCCACTAGTATTAAAGCACAACATTGTCCTGCTCGAAAGTTGTTTTTAGTATTTATAAAGATTCCGGGCATTAGCTATCCCAGCATTCCAATGTGCTGCATTGTCCAAGTTGAGCAAAAAAGTTTTTGGACATCAATAAAGATAAAGCTGATCTGGAGTTACAGGAAAAGACTTTGATATTATTTCACTTTTGTACAGTTTATTCCAGAATTCATCAGTCATAAACCTGTAAGTAATGTTAATAGAGACATTTTGTATTTTAGATGTGTAATAGGGTTATTTGTAAAATTGTAAATTAGGATTTCATTGTGATGCCAATATTGAATATTTATGTTTACTGTGGTCTTTTATACAGCACTGTTTTGAATGTTTATATTGTGTTTTTTATACTGTGCATTTGTAAGCATATGTAGCTAAATTCATTGTTTACCTTTTTTTTACTTACTTTTTTCTTTGCCCCAAATACATTTCGGATGAATTATGAGTATGAAGATGGCCGTCGTACACACTGTCTGTCATTGGGTTCAAATGGGCACTGATTACCTTTTACAGTATTTTACAGCTTATGTTCAGCATGCCTTAAAATTTCTGCCAGTGCTATACATAGAAAAACAGTGTTTTGTTTGTTCTGCATCTAAATTACCAACAAAGCAAAAGATTCCTAAAGTGCCTGTCGACTGTTTTATAGCTCTGCCAAACCTCTTGTGTAAATAGTAAA
>JAUCMT010000059.1:9736369-9748080 GCA_032357475.1 Enteromius thamalakanensis
AGCAGAAGTGCTCACTATCACACATTTAGACTGATTTGTGAACAGTGTTTGAGAGAAATGGTAATATTGTGTATCTGCAATGAATTTTAGATCTTTAAGTCCATCTCTTGAAATATCGGAGCAGAAACAAAGGTGTTGCGTTTATATTTTTGTTAAGTGTATATTGTGTAAACAAAATGGATGCGATTAATCACAATACATTTTTTGACAGCACTAATTTATTTATTTTTAAGTTGACCAAAAAGTAGTCCATAAGACATGAATGCTATGTTCCAAGTCTTCTAAAAAGTGTACAAGCAAACCCTATTCCTTTGAGGTCGTGTATAATTTTTGGGCAAGTTGTTCCTTTTAAAGACACTGTGCACAAGAGAGGAAAGGATGTTTTTTATTGTACTGTAGGCCTGATTTATTGTAGCACTTTTTTCCCAAGCAAAACTTTTATATAAAAAGGACATGATTAGTTTTGATGTTTAACACCCTGTCCTGCTCATAAAACGACGCATTTTAATGAGCTGAAACATAGTAAATCTGACAAACCTAGACACGGGTGATAAATAACATCCACTCAAGCTATTTCCCTTTCCCTTGTGTGAGCTGCATGAAACGTCTGTTTATTGTCAAAAAATGGTCCCTTTCTGATTCACAGGATGCCAAACTCAGGCTGCTTAAGAACAAGACGGCTGGTGTTAAACCTCAGTCCTGTCATTATCATGTACAGCATGTTAAAGCTCTAGAAGTGAAATTAGAACTCGGCTGGAGGTTTTGAGTGTCTAGGCACGCATACGGCCGCTTTGTTCCCAGGCCTGCTTTGTTTGCTGTAAGGTCAACTAACTGCAGGGAATGCAGAGTTTGGAACATCAATAGCATTATGTTGTACAACAACGTTTTTTTTAGGGGTAAATAATCCAGTCACATGTTGCAAAGCTGTGTTAGTGCTTCAGTCTCGGCATTCTCAAAGATTTTTTTTTTTACATGCACAAAGACATTTAAGACGTTGGCTGAGGAAGAGCACAATAGTTCATGACCTGCAATATTCCTTGAGTTTAACAACTGAATGTACATTTTTAATTGCGATCAGAACATGGACAGATTTAGTCATCATTTACTAACCCTCATGTCATTCTAAAACTGTATGACTGACTTTTTTTGGGGATGTAATGTAAGGAACACAAAATTAAACGGTTTAATGAATGTACTGGCTTTTGTTTGCAAATAGTTTAAATGAATGCTCAAAAATGATACAAAAGTGAAGTAAAAGTATTTTAAATGAGGTGCTTTCTTCTAAAGCCATATGTGTGAGTTTTTAACTAAAACTAAAATGTTTATTATATGAAATGTTTACATATTACTTTTGCATAATACTAAAAAAAAAATAAAAAATACATGAACAGAACACAATTCCTATTCACTTTCCTAAAACTAAAAAATTAAGTTAATATATATATAAAAAAATACTATAATAGTAAATAATGCTAAATAACACAGTTGTAAGGACCCTTATTATGTAGTGTTTTGTACGGCCTGTCCTGTCCTGTGTTTCCTGTTCATTATTCTCTGTGTACCGACCTGTATACCAATAAAGCTTTACAATTGGATTCACGCGACCCAGTCCCCTTCGTTACAATTATAATGCACAGTGATTGTTGAAAGAAAAATAAAATATGCAATATCAATATGTACAATATTTATTTACATAAAGTCAAATCTTTTCAAAGAATCAGTTAATGCAGTTCTCAAAAGCAGTGTAAATGATTGTTTCTGTCAGCTGGAAGAAATTGCTGGTCATACAGGTTTCACTTGTTAGACCGGAGAAGTTTGAAATCAGTGTCTGGTTTTCCTCATGCATCAAATGGTAATGATCAGCAGTGTACAGGGGTCTCGCTTTGAGCAGAAATGACCGCCAGGATCGTGGGGCCTCTGCCTCTGACCCACATACTGTACAGAACAGGGTCCTGCGTCACACTAGTCACACATCAGCTGATCTCTTTGAGATTGTAGCAATTTCTCACAGCCAGTTCAAGTGGCCCATTATTGCCTCTACGGTTTACAGGCCTCAATACCCGCTGCAGAGAGACTATTATTGTGCAAGCGAGTTACTGTCAGTTGCACATTATGTCTGAGCCGACTTCTTTTGCAATGAATGGCAGGCTTTGTCTTTCTCCACTGCTGGGTTTCAATTGGATAATAAGATGGCATACTAAATATAGTTTGTAAATATTTAATGGTATTTTTTTTTTGGTGCAGGCAATTAAGAAATATATAAATGATGATGATGTATTGTGCGTTTCAAAAACCACTTTTGTCTTTACAGGGTTGCCACCCGCCATGTTAAGATAAAAACACAGATCTCTGTGTTGAACATGCTAAAGCGATTGGATAAGATAAGGTTCAGAGGACCAAAGCGAGATGAGTTCCTGGACCTTGCAGAGTCCCCCAACGCATCTGACAGTGAATGTAATGACGACGTCCCAGTAAAACACCGGAGCTCCATCAAAGAAACAGAAGAGCAGCGAGACCCTGTAAGTGACGCTTTTTTTTTCATCTGTGAGAAATATCAAGGGAGAATCTGTCAGAAAGTGCTAAATTTATTTCATTTTTTTATTATTTTCTTGTGGTGTTTGTCTCTGCAAAAGAAAAGTAGAGATGCGATTTAAGATTGTGAAAAATGATTTTGTAACACCAGTCATTGAAAGCCATTCAGTTCAACTAGTGCTGTCAAACGATTAATCGAGATTAATCGCATCCAAAATACAAATTTTGTTTAAAGAATATAGGTCTGTATTGTGTATTTATTATGTATATACTGTATAAACACATATAAAGTATATGTTTTGAAAATATTTACAGGTAGATGTTTTAGTGCTGTCAAACAATTAAACGCAATTATTTTCATCCAAAATTAGTTTTTGTTTACATAATACATGTATTTGTACTGTATGTTTATGTATGTAAATACACACTACAGTAAATATTTAGAATATATGTATAAATTTATATTCCTATATTTTATATTACATACAAATATATTTTTAACATATAAACATAACATATTTTTCTTAAATAGATACATGCATGTGTTTGTATTTATTTACACACACATAAATATATATATATATATATATATATATACACACACACACACTCATATATATTATATAAGTAAAAACCTTTATTTTGGATGCGAATAATTGTTTGACAGCACTAATATATTTATATTCATATAATTTAAAATTTTATGTATTTCCCAGTTGTAAGTTGCTTTGGATAAAAGCGTCTGCAAAATGACTAAATGTAAATTAATATACAGGTGCAAAAAATATATATAAATTCAGATCTGCTGATTCTGGTATGCAAGGCCTACTTTTCACCATCCAGTCAATTCCAGAAAGGTAAAATTGACAAAATAAAGGTTTTCTTTTTTTTTGTGAATGAGGTTTCACTTTTTTTGCTTACAATGGGAGTTCATATTAATAATAATAATAATTTAAAAAAAGTTATGCAATTGCAGTTGGCTGCCATGCAATAGTTTCCCATAGACTTCCACTGTAAATGCATAACTAATTTTAATTAAATTAATTTATTACAGACATATTTATATTATATAGCAATTTGATTATCAATTAAATATTCCTTTGAGTTTTATGAACAGATACTCAGGGTTAAATTAATAATAAAAGCATTAAAAACAAAACATGTATTCGAGTGACTCTCTTTCAGCCTGCATTTAGTTTCTGCCCTTTGCCATGTTTTAAGGCAAACAGACAAATTCCCAACAGAGTTTCAGCCCAAACATCCATTTGCTTCAGTGTATTTCATTCAGTCTAAATGCGCTCTTCCTGTTGTTGGAGCTGAGATTGCCCTGTCGTTCACATCCACGGGCTTCACAGGCCCTAGTCTTAAAAACAATCTTTGTAAAGCTGCACTATCTTTTCCTGTGCTCGTTTGTCTCTGACGCCACACTGTGTTGAGCACTGACCTTTAGTGTTTCGTTTGACATTTTACAAGAAAAGGACTGATTGGAACCCAAGTTCAGACAAAACCATGTTATAACGGGCTTTTATACAGGGCGGCGGCGTCCGAGCACGTTTTCAAAGAAATTGCATTTGCTGCGCCTAATGTGATAAGCACAGGATAGCTCACCTAAGAGATCTGTTGTGTCTCTGTGAGCTCATGAGCTGGTTGCTATGGTTACCGCTGCCACACTGGCGTCCGGTTGGTGACTAGAGCAGTGATTTGTCGAATCCTGGTCATGCTGAACCTCTGTGAAGACGATGCTGTAATGTCTCTGGCAGGCTGGAGCCACAGATGCTAATGGACTCTCGTTTATTAGACTGTAACGTGTCCATATACAGTATTGTTCGGTTAAAGAGAACGCCCATTAGACGATCGTCCTGATGTTTAATTGAACCTAGCTATTTAATGTTGTCATCGCTGTGAGCCTTTATGAACTTCTAAGGTTCTCTTATTTTCTGTTTCCAGGCTGGTTCAGGGACTCTCTCCATGTCTGCTGCTCCCATCCAGGACTACAAGATGAGTGATGCTGACGGACTCAATGATGTCAAAGGTCACCTGGAGATAGCCTTACTGGAAAAGCACTTTCTTCGTGAGTCACAGCCTCCTTATTTTACATGGTTACATCTTTTTAAATTATTACCACATCTCCTCAGATAAACGCCCTGCTCTGATACTGATTTTTATTTTCTGACAGATTTAATAGCTTATTATGGTGCCATTGTTATTTGACGCATTGTGCTATAAGCTCTGATTCTTAGCAAGTTAGCAAGCTACCTCACTCCATACTGTCTGCAAGTCACATGGGATTGGTTATGTTGATATTGGACTCAATGAAAGTGGAAGCAGTGATTCTAATATATAGTAGAGGCCACTTTCAGTAAATCTGTAAAGAATTCTGAGCTGATTTTATATTAATTATTGATATTCATGAGCCAGGCCAATCTTTTGATTGATAGACTAATAAAAGTACAATATTTATCTCTATTGTCAATCAAATGAAGCAAGAATGTTAAGCCTGGTATTATTATTCCATTCTGGAAATGTGTTCAAATTGCATTTAAACACAAAGTTCATATTTAATTGGATAATGGCTGATTTGCGTATTTAAACTTTGAAAATGATAAAACTATGTTGATTTCTATTACAATAAATATGTAGTCTCTATACTTGTAGTGCCCTACCTTTAATTATTTTAATAATAATTTATTAATTATTAATTTACCTTTAATAAACTAATATGAAGTATTTATAAGTACATTTGAAATGCTTTACCTAAATGATGTTCATTGTCCAGGCTGTGAATTTTGTAATTTTTTTTATATGTAATAAAAAGTAAATAAACAACACTATAAAATATATTATATATATATATATATATATATATATATATATAATTTTGTTTTAAATAAAATATATTCTTTATAATTGCAATTTTGGTTATAATGTAACCTAAAACCACACCTATCTATATATCGTGAAATGCTTTATATATTGAGAAGTTCTCAGATGTTTCAAAATGAGCTTTCAACTGGCATCTCCAGAATTTGCTAGAAGCAATGATTTGTAGATGTGTAATATATCACAAGCTAAACAGGTGATGGCTCAGGGTGTGTGTCGGTTTATGTCCCTGAGCAGTGCAGTGAGATCACTCTCATTAATGATGGAGCTACGTGCACCTTACGGCGATAAACCCACCATGTCTAATGCTGATCCTCCGACCCGAACCACTTCTCAATTAGTGAAACTCTCAGAAGCAGAGATTAGCTCTCCACTGGGGTTCACACACACATACACACACACGCACACACACACACACACGGCTTTACTGGAACTCTCCATAGTCATAATGGTTTTTATGTAATTTCTATCCCCTTACCCTAACCCTACCACCCTTAATGCATAAAGCCTTCTGAATCTTTAGGTCAGTCTGTATGATTTATAAGCCGTTTTCCTCGTGGGGGCCAAAAAAGGGCCGGACATTGACTGGTATTAGTAAACTAGTGGGGATATTTGGTCCCCATACTGTAACATGGGGAATACCAGGGCACACACAGATCTAGTATACTTTTTTTTTTTGTTTGTTTGTTTATTTGCAGAAGTATCACATTTTTGATGTATGATATTATCTTGTTCACCACATGAGTCAATTTCCCTATTCATTATATGGGTTTAAACAGAACATTAGATAGGCCTATGTATTACAAGCTTGGGAGTGTCTGGTTTATTTTTAGAGCCTGTGTTTGTGTTTATTTGTATGTGTGTGTGTGTGTGCGTGTGTCATTGCCCTCAAGCACTCGAATACTGGAAAGCAGCAAAAGGTCAGATAGGGACCGCCAAACTGTTGCTGCCCATAAAAGCAGACTGGACTTATTAATAGTTTGTTATACAACTGAAGCATTCCTATTTACAAAAAAAGGGAAAACCTGATGAATCCCTTTTCTTGAGTTAGCAAGAGAGCGTAGAAGTGATTCAGAGCAGTGCATGCTGCTGCTTCAGGCTTATATCAGATGTTGTATCCACTTTTTTTTTTTTTGCTTTTTCACATCTGAACTGTCCTGTAGATCAGTGGGTTGTGACCCAAAAATGGTTCACAGACCTATATTTGAAACAGTATTTAAAAAAGGCAATGGGAAATGTAAATAAGAAAATCCACATAATCATTCATAGCCGTGTTGCTTATTAACAATCCTGATCATAAAGTCCAAAGAGCTCATAAGCAGTGATCTTGAGTAGCATGAATCTTGGATTGTGGGTCTAGTGGCCTGTTACAAACAGTTTTAAGATCATAAGACCGATCTTCATGCTTCTCATCCTTCATGTCACTGGTCTTGGATCATATGACATGACCGCTTTGGAAGCTGCAGCTGTCTCCGTTTTACAATAGACTTGTGTTGACAGCTATTGACTCCTTCCTCAGTCAGAATATAATAAAGATATACACATTGTCAATTATAAAGGGCATTCAGTGCAGTATTTTCTCACACTACTGTTAATCAGATGACTGTGTGATGAGCTAGCTTTGGATTTGTGTAGCCTCCACTATTGTGTCCATGCTCTTTTTGGCAGAGGCTGATTGTGCAAAGGATGCTGTCTGTCAGTCAGAAAGGCTTTCATATGCTTAATTGCTTTGATGTAGATGGGCCATTAGATGCTATCTTTTTTCTGCTTTTCCAAGTCAGTGTGAACTGAGGCCCAAGTTTTCTGTGTCAGCCAGACAACACGCAGCTTCAGCGAGGAAAGGAATCTGGCAAGCGCAATAAACATGTCTTTATCAAGCCATAAAAATTGTTCATATTTCTCGTTCCTTCCCTATAGTTACTGCCTGAACAGTTTACTGATTGCTTAATTTAATAAAATATAATATATAACATAATTATCTATTTAGTGTGATATACTAGACTAGATGCACAGAAAATGACACCTTTACCTTTAACACGAGTGTAAAAGTAGCCAAAGTACAGTGTGACTAAGCAGCTCCTTAATGTTTAAACACTATTTTGTTGCACTGAGGTTTTATTACAAGGTTGACCTGTGGGTTGTTAGATTACAGTTAGTTACCCTTACGTTTACAGTGCCGTTTGAGTCCAGTGTTTCATGATCTGTACTTTGCAACAAATATGTTTCGAGCTTCTAGCATGGCAGGGATTAATAACTGCTTACATGATTATTTCTGCCACATTTCACTGACTGTAGAAAGTGAGGCTGAGTGCCGGAGCGTACAAAGCTCACACAAAAGCACAAATCTGGCAAATGTTCCCAAAAGCATTATTCATGTAAAGCTCCTAAACATGTCCCTTGCACAACGTGTAACGGCAGATTAGGATTTCTGTAAGTGACCTGTGGTTTGTTATTTTACATATTGTAAAACAAGAACATACTGTATGTACATACTGTATACTGTATGTGTACGTGCAGTTTCTCATAACACTCATTTCTGTGATGTTTTAAGCTTTGTACAGTGTTTTTAAAAATGTTTACAGCAGCTTTGATTAATTTTGTTTTGTGGGTTTTTGTTTGGTTCTTTTATGTTTGGCTTGTTGTGGTTTGACTTTGTATTGTTTTGCTTTTGAATTTGTTTTTGTTAGAATTTTTTTTTTGTTAGATGTTTTTTTGGGGGATGTTTTTTTTTTATTAATTTATATTTTTTTTTTACATAATTTTTATTATTTATTATTTATTTTGTATATTTTTTAATTTATATATAAATATTTTTTTTTGTGTTTGTTATTGTGTTTAACACATTTTACCATGACGTCTTTTCTAGTAAATTTCTCCCTTAACTGGCATAGAACATTTAGGAAAAAAGTGTTGGTTATATATAAGTGTGGTCCGAATGTCTTTATTTTCAGATTACATTTAATACTGAAGGATCATATCTTTATATTATAGTGTTTTAAATTAGTTAAACTAATAAAAATTGCGCCATCCAACTGTAAAAATGTAAACTTGCATGCTTTCTACCCTCTGAACAGGCTGTTAAGTGAGGCAGCGGATGAGAGATTAGATTAGGCTAAAAATATTCATTTGAGTCTATTGTTTTAACGCTGTGAAACAGCTTGTTGACCGCTAGCTGGGTTTAGCGACGGCCCCTGGGGTCTGCACTGATCATCTGGATTCAGAGGTTTTCTCTTTAGCACACCTGCCCTTGAGTCAGCGGCAGGGGGTCTTTATCGTGACTGTAGCGCCTCAGCGGGAGACGCAGGATCTGCTGAATTATAGATGAAGATGGGCTTGTGTTCCAGGCAACCTTGAGGCAGGTATTGTGTGCGATAGAGGGCAGGTGGAAAAACCACTCGATCAGGACTGTTGTAAGAGTCGAGAGGCAGAAAGGTGTTTTCAGAAAACATGTTGTGAAGGTGTTTTTAGGAGTGTTAAGATATGTTTGACCTTTTGTTAGAACAATATGTCCTGCGTTGTCTTTCACATCTTCCTCTGGCTGTTCTGCTGAGCAACCTGTCCTGTGAGAGGGCTTAATTTAGTGTCATCTTTGTGATGTTATTGGTCTTGTTTAGGCCTTGCATGGCTCTGCAACCGCAGGATTCTGCAGAAAGCACAACGGGTTTCCACAGAATCTGACTTCTGTCAATAGCAGAATGGCAAACATCTCTGTTAATGTCATGTTAAGTCTTTAGCTTTTTCTTATTATGACAGCGTATTGAAAGGTTTTTGATTAAGTGTAATTTAAAGTGGTAGGAGGCCAGCTTCTAGTTTTCTTAGTGACGAATGCACTCTGGCTGCACTCTCTGATTTATATTTGTTGTGTTTAATAGTTTTTGTTTAATTATAAAAATGCTTTCAGCAGCTTCAAATCATTTATTTATATATATATGATTTGGGGGCTTTTTTATTTTGTTCTGCTGTTTAAAAAAAAAAAAAAAATTAATTTAGTTTCATTTTGTTTGAATTTTGATTTGGTTTAAACAAATTTTAGCATAACATCCATTGCTATGAATTTTCCTCACAGCTCACACAGAAATTGATTACACAGTGTTTTATCATCGTGAATACATATTTTAACTTCAGTTACATTTGGTTGTTTATATAATCAATTGATGTCTTGTCATACATCACTATTATTACAGAAATACTTGATTCTGATTGGGCAATCACGTCATTGTGATGTCAGATAAATCTTGTAATAGATAGCTTTCATCACTCTGCAGTCTTTCTTTTCATAAAAAAATCAATATTTCACATTTTTGGTTTTGTTTATACAGAAACATATAATAAGCAATATAAAGTACATTAGGCCAGTCATCATTGCAAAATAAACCCAAACAGGGGGATAAATGATCTTGACCATGCTGTCAGGGTTTATTTTGCAATGATCACCTGACTTATCTTTCTTTCACTTGTGTAATGATGTCTGTGACTAGAAACCTCAAGCATGCTGAACGTTTCTTTTCTTAAAGTCTTCTCTTCAGCCTTTCAATCATACATATAAACAAACTGTTTATCTTTTGTGTGTTGCCTACAGAGGAGGAGCTGAGGAAGCTCAGAGAGGAGACAAATGTCGAGACTCTGAAGCAGGAGCTGGAGAAAGAGAAATCAAAGAGAACTGATCTTGAGCAGAAAATGAGTGAAATTCTCAGATCCAGGTATGAGAGGCGACGCTCTTCCTTAATACAGTTTCCCACAATGACATTTGGCTACACTGTTCAGTTTTAGTTACGTAGATTTTTTTGCAATATGTGTGCTTGATCCAGACTAGAAGATTCACCTCCTCCACCTCCAAAACCACAAGTCACTTCTGTCAATGGAACAGGTAAAGCTATAGTTGAGACTTACACATACATTCATTTTAATCTCTGAAAACAATACTTTAGCATTTTCACTTTTGCCTTTTGTTGTTTTAACCCCTATAGGCCTATTCATTATTCACATGGTTGTTTTGTTTTAGTTTTTTAAATTCATCTCTATTCTCTAAAAATACTAATATGCATATATTATTTAAATGAAAGCTACATGAGGTGTAAAATTAATGTTTACACAGTAGAGTAAGACCCCACAATAAGTCCTATACCTGAGTAACAATAATAATATACATTATATTGTAATATGCATCTTTGTGAATATTAAGTTATTCCGATCAAGAGCGATGATCTTGTTTTGGACAAGTATTTGGGTTTCATCATTTGTGTGTGTTGTCACATAGAGATGGTTTGATGTGTATTGTGTAATTAGTAGCTGTGGACACACAGTCCCTCATTCAGAATAATCCGGATTCATCAACATTAGAACAAATTGAACTGCAAACGCACCTGTTCTGGCTGAAGTTTAGTGTGGCAGTTTTGTAATGTGTGGTTAAAAACACTTTATTAGTGAATGAGAACCAGTGTCCTTGTTCTGTAGTTCATTCGAGGAGCACGATTATAATTTATCCATCACTTCCGCTGATTAATAGAGGATTTAGCTTTTGACAATCGCTTTCATTCATGCTTCGGATATTTTGCTGAATTTTATTATTTTGAACAGCTTTTATATTTTATTTTACCTGTAATGAAACATCTGTAATTAAAAAAAAGTTGTTTTCTTTGTGCAGTTCTTGCATGGATTAATGTTTTTGGTTATGTGCATTGATTTCTGACAATATTCATAATTGTTTAAAAATCTGTTTCATTGAGTTTTGCTGTGTTTGTGAACTGATAGGGGACAAACAGATGGAGACCTTAAGATCTCGGCTGTGGAAATGGCTTTATGAGCGCTTTGGTGTTTATATTGAAGATTTCCGCTTTCAGCCTGAGGAAAATACAGTTGAGACTGAGGAGCCACTAAGTGCTAAAAGGTAAACGGACCAAACAAAGCCTCATTTGGTTTGTTTAGATTAATAATTACAGATTTCAAAGCGAGGTAGAACAGAGAATCATACAAGCCATGGACGGGTCATTCCTGTAGTACTTTGTAATTTAGGATCATTTTAAGGAAGTACACCAGACTTGGGTACGGGAAATATTCAGACCCCCTTAAATTTTTCACTCTTTGTTATTTTGCAGCCATTTGCTAAAATCATTTAAGTTTTTTTTTTCTCATTAATATACACACATCACCCCATATTGACAGAAAAACACAGAATTATTGACATTTTTGCAGATTTATTAAATGCTGTCCATTTCTTCTAAACATCCTTGAGATGGTTCTACACCTTCATTTGAGTCCAGCTGTGTTTGATTATACTAATTGGACTTGATTAGGAAAGC
>JAUCMT010000059.1:9748180-9783050 GCA_032357475.1 Enteromius thamalakanensis
GTTACCCCAGGTGTAGTAACCGGGTTTTTAAAAACCCTGTTATGAGCATATCCGGGTTTTTGGCGGCGTTTACATGGTCTTGCGGAACCGGGTTATTGTGAATATCTGGGTTTTAAAAGGGTTACTGGCTGCATGTAAACGCACTCATTGATAATAGTATTGTAACGACAACAGCAAACAGGCAAGGTCGATGACGGCAGAACAATAGTGGCAGAGACAGAGCAGAAGAGTAGTCAGAATCCAGGCGTAAGTCGGTAACAGGAAATCCAATAAACGAGACAGGAGAATACGAATACTAACGAGAAACAAGAACCAGGTGTACAGTGCAAAGGGCCGTGAGAAACAGACAAAGACTTCCGGGTTAAATACACAAGAAACTGAGTCAACGGTGGAGCTAGACAATGAATCGGTATGGTGACTGATGAGTAAGGCGGAGACATGAGTGAACACACGTGACAACACAGATACATGAATGAAAGTCCGGGATGAAAACAGAATGAGTTTGTGAGCATGAGTCCAGACATGAAAACAGACATAAAACACAGAGTTTGTTGGGTGCTGAAGTGCCATCCCCAGAACTGGGCTGGCACTTCCAGCTGACTGTGACAAGTATTTCATATTATTACTGTTTGCTGTTTTTATGATCAAATAAATGCAAATCAAATATATTTGGTGGGCCTTTAAAACTATAAATTAAACTACAAAACTCAACTTTGTTGCTTTGAGAAAATATTCTACTGAACGATAATAGAATAGTAGTAACAATAGTTATAGTAATAAATATCGTTTTTGAAGAGTTGTAGTGAAGACCGTCAAGTTTCTGTGTTGTATCAAATGGGGTGAAATGCTTGTGAAGTCACTCTCAGAGCAGCTCTGGAGATGACATTTATGTGGAGCATCTTAAGAAAGTGAAATGCTGAAACCAAGAGTATGTCTGAAATAGATAAATCTGCATTAAACACACAGAATATGCAGACATTTTATGCTTTATAATTCACAGACACAAGTCCACATCAAGTGTAAAATCGTACTTTTCATTTATTAACCCAAAATTGTTCCAAAATCTGTTTGTTACGATACACATATTACTAGGTCAAGGGGTGGAGTAAACAATCAAACACCAAGGCAACTGACAAGCAGGGTGGAGAGTGGCAATGAGTCCAAAATAAACACAAAACACACATAGTCTGCTGGGTGCTGGAGTGCCATCCAATGGCCTGAGCTGGCACCTCCAGCTGACCGTGACACTGTTACATATCCTGCACCAAGTAAAGTTATAGGACCCTATATTATGTTTCTGAGATACACCTGTTCAAACAGTTCAAGAATAGTGAAAATTGGTGCTGGATATGGTGAAATTTGAACAAACATTTCTGAACCTTTAAACAAACATTAGGGCAGCTGGAAGCGCCACTTCCCTTCAGCTTAACAGATGTGTTTCAATTACTTTTATGAATATTGCCCTCAAGCACATTAACTGGAACACACAAACCAGCTCACTGCATGTTTGTTGATACTACAGATAATGCCTTAAATTGCTGGTTGCCATAGAAATAACAAATCATCTCCTAACACACACAGAGACACTTTAGATCGGTCAGATAGTCCCCATAAAATACAGTGGATACAGAAACTATTAAGACCCCTTTAAATTTTCCACTCTTTGTTATATTGCAGCGATTTGCTAAAATTGTTTAAGTCAATAATAATAAATATAATAATAATATTTTTTTTTCCCTCATTAATGTACACATAGCACCCCATATTGACGGAAAGACACAGAATTGTTGACATTTTTTTGCAGATTTATTAAAAAAGAAAAACTGAAATATCACATGGTCCTAAGAATTTAGTGATCAGTATTAAGTAGAAATACCTTTTTGTCCCTTATACAGCCATGAGTCTTTTTGGGAAAGCTGCAACAAGTTTTCACACCTGGATTTGGGAATTCTCTGCCATTCCTCCTTGCAGCTCCTCTCCGGATGGTAAACGTTGGTGGACAGCTATTTTTAGGTCTTTCCAGAGATGCTCAATTGGGTTTAAGTCAGGGCTTCAGCCCAGTCTGAGGTCCTGAGCACTCTGGAGAAGGTTTTTGTCCAGGATATCCCTGTGCTTGATATCCATGCTTCACTGTTAGGACTGTATTGGACAGGTGATGACCAGTTCCTGTCTTTATTTACCGCTTAGAATTAAGGCCAAAAACTTTAGGGCAGAGAATCTCATTTATCACCATCTTGGAGTCCTTCAGGTGTTTTTTAGCCCACTACATTCAGGTTTTCATGTGTCATGCACTGAGGAGAGGCTTCTGTTGGGCCACTTTGCCATAAAGCCCTGACTGGTGGAGGAACTGCAGTGATGGTTGACTTTCTACAACTTTCTCCCATCTCCCAACTGCATCTCTGGAGCTCAGCCACAATGATCTTTGGGTTTTTCTTTCCCTCTCTCACCAAGACTGATAGCTCAGTTTGACTGGACGGCCAGCTAAAGGAAGGGTTCTGGTCATCCCAAACGTATTCCATTTAAGGATTATGAAGGCCACTGTGCTCATAGGAACCTTAAGTGTAGCAAAAAATTTTTGTAACCTGTCTGTGCCTTGCCACAATTCTGACTCTGAGTTTTCCAGGCAGTTCCTTTGACCTCATGATTCTCATTGTGACCTGTAAGGTCTTATATAGACAGGTGTGTGGCTTTCCTAATCAAGTCCAATCAGAATAATCAAACACAGCTGGACTTAAATGAAGTTGTAGAACCATCTCAAGGATGATCAGAAGAAATGGACAGCACATAAGTTAAATATATGAGTGTCACAGCAAAGGGTCTGAATACTTAGGACCATGTGATATCTCAGTTTTTCTTTTTTAATAAATCTGCAAAAATGTCAACAATTCTGTGTTTTTCTGTCAATACGGGGTGCTGTGTGTACATTAATCAGGGGGGGAAATTAAATTAAATGATTTTAGCAAATGGCTGCAATATAACAAAGAGTGAAACATTTAAAAAACTAGTCAAAAGATTGATCACATCCAAAATAAATGATTTTGTGCCTGTTGTATGTATACATATATAAACAAATATTTGTATGTATATACAATTATATTCAAAATATTTATATACATTTTTTCTTAAATATACAGTGGGTACGGAAAGTATTCAGACTCCTTAAAACATTGACAAAAAAGAATTCATTAAAATAAATAAAGCAAGTTAGTTTGAAACCTTTTTATTTATAAAATTTTAGTAGTACATTTCAGAATTAAATTATTTATAATTCAGTTAATTTTGATTTTTATGAAAAGAAAACAAAATGACAGCTAACATATTTTGTCCAATATAATCAGATGGAGCTGCATAATAGCAAGGACTCAGCAGCAATTTTAAAGCTAGGGTGATAAAATATATTTTTCTTTTTTTATATGTTGAAATATTTTCATTTTGTACATTTAAGTGAAGCATTGAGATGTGTAGGATTTTCAGTTTCTACTGTCGTCAGCCCAGTTTAGACTCTCAATTTTCATGCTATTTCTGGCTTTATAATTCACCCTCCCAACAGATCTCATTAAATAATTAATTTTCTTTTCTCCTCTTTGCAGATTAACTGAAAATATGAGACGACTCAGTGAGTATTTTCATTCCACATCCCAGAAAAACCCCTCCAAGCCATAGCACTAGATATTTTAACCGATTACAGACCAATTTAATTCCCAATTAGCCTCTGTTTTAATTTCCATTTCCTCATAAAACTGTGCTCTGGTCTCTCTCTGTGTGTGTGTGTGTGTGTGTGTGTGTGTGTGTGTGTGTGTGTGTTTTCAGAACGGGGTGCTAAGCCTGTAACTAACTTCATGAGGAACCTTTCTGCCTTATCCAGCTGGCACTCTGTCTACACGTCAGCTATCGCCTTTATTGTGAGCACAACCCACACAATCCCCTCAAACACTATTCATCACTGATGATCATATTTATGTAGCCACCCGGTCCAAAGTGTCTGTTTTACTACCACAGTGAAAACAAATAAAACATGTCGCCAGCTCATTGTTATCTGTACATCATCAGACACAGAAAAGCCCCGCCTCAGGCTAAACTAATACATTAACGTGACCAGTTACACTGTTTCATGTTTAGTAGGTCAGTGGGATAAAAGTTATCTTAAAACACAAAAGTGTAAATGACTAATGACACCCTTTTTTTCTTTATGATGGCCAACATGGATTTAACATGTCCTCGACATGCCATCCTTCATTTTAATGTCTTCTTTCCTCTCATCTTTTCCACAGATCTATATGAATGCTGCCTGGCATGGCTGGGTTATACCCATGTTTCTATTTTTAGCCATTCTGCGGTTGTCCTTGAATTACCTCATAGCAAAGTACGTCCAACATAATCTATCACTGGTTCAATTCACAACTAGTTCACAAACCCATGTGCTGGTTGAATGGCATTATAATTGTATATCCCTTTAATTATTATTTTGCCTAAAATGCAGCTAACATATCATTTAAAAAGAGATGTAAAAAAAATATGTATGTGTATATGTATATATATTTATATGTATATATATGCATGTACGTGTATGTATATATGTAAGTGTGTATGTATTTATATGTATTGTTATTGATTTAAAAAATGTTACATTTAAATTCTATAGTGTAAAAATGGGCTTCAGGTTTTTTTTTGTTTTGTTTTTTTATCCAATGTATTTATTTATTTATTTTTGCTGACACAATATACATATTAAAAACTGTTCTGTATTTTTAGAGGGTGGAGGATACAGTGGAGCATTGTGCCTGAGGTCTCCGAACCAGTGGTAAATATATGCCTCATTTGTTGATTCATTAATATTCATTGTAACAGTTGAGAAAAAAAAAAACGTAATTATTTTTTATTAGGAACCTCCGAAGGAAGATCTTACAGTCTCAGAGAAGTTTCAGTTAGTGTTGGATGTTGCACAGAAAGCACAGGTAAGAGATTTGTAGCCTTGTTCTGGCTGTGATAATAGTGCTATACAGACACCTTTTGCTTTGCTTCACACATAAAGCTGTTGATGCACAAGGAATGTGTTTTCACAGAATCTATTTGGAAAGATGGCAGACGTATTGGAGAAGATTAAAAAGTGAGTATGTTAGATATTGAACAGGTGATATGACTGTGTAACGGTTGAGAGTGAGACGTCATTCGCTTCTGCTTTCCGATTTTTATCTAGCTGCTTTTTAAACCTGCATACAAAGAATAGTCTCTTCTCGTTGTTTATGAACTTCTTTATGAACAGTATTTTTTTAGTGCTGTCAAACAATTAATCGGCATTCATTGCATTCAAAGTATTTTTGCATACAAAGTTTTTGCTTACATAAAATATGTAATGTATATATGTGTGTGTGTATGTTTAATTACATTTTTACATGCATATGCATTGTTTATGACTGTTGCATACGTTTGGGTTTCACTGCAGCCTGTTCATGTGGGTGCAGCCTGAAATCACACAGAAACTATATGTTGGTTTGTGGGTGGCCTTCATCACTTCCTGTTTATTGCCATATAAACTCTTGGGCTTCATGATTGGTGAGACATTCAGTCTGATGCATGACAACATCTTCAGTTTTGTTGGTTCTTTGGTTCTTAAATCTCAAATTTTCACCTGCTGTTATATGCAAAAAAATTTTAGGGATCTACGCCGGCATCAAATTCTTCATCATCGACTTCATCTTCAAAAGCTGTCCCAAACTGAGGGACAAGTATGACACACCCTACATTGTATGGACCAATTTACCCACAGACCCACAACTCAAAGAGCGTAACAATGCCACTCTGAGCAGACGGGTGAGTGAAACTGTGTGTGTGTGTGCGCCATCTCATTGTTCCCATTCGAAAAGCGTGTAAAATATTAATCCTGGTTCCTCTTTGTCTCTTTGTGAGGAGGAACCCGTCAGTTAAGACTGAAAATGAGCAATGACTTCCTCTTATAGTTAGTAGCCTTCATTAACTAAGATACAGCTCCTGTACAAGAACGACTTGGCCAAGATGATGTAGTAACGCATTACATAATATTAAGGTTTATATAGATTAAGAGTTTTAACTTGCATCTCAGATTAGTTAAATATAATGCTCAATGAGATTTATTTTTTAAATAAATAATCTAATAAAAAATAATAATAAATAAACTACAGATCAAGACATAAAGATGTCTGCATGATTATTAAACCAAAAACAGGCAACAGGGGATGCATAAAGTTAATTAATGGTAGGATTTTGGTTTGTGTGATGGTCTGTCACATGTTTATTCTGTTATTTTTCCTCTCTCAGCTGTCTGGGTTTGAAAAGGTAGGGATCTAGTGTGGCCTTTGGTTTGATAACAGTGCCTGTGTTTGCCACCAATGGCTGGTCCTGCGAATGTGTGTTTATATATATATATATGTGTATGTGTGTGTTTCAGGAATATGCAATATGACAATGAAAACATCTGTGGCGATTGGATCAAAAATGATTGATAAAATAATACATCTTCTCATTAAATTGTCCAAAAAGTCAATGAGAATGTAACCAAAAAACCAAGATGTTTTTGATCCATCGTCAACAGACAGATAGTGTACATATACTGTGTGTGCGTGTGTGTGTGTGACATGCAGGGTTTATATCTGAAAGTTTCTCTGCTGCAGTATAGTATAGTGTTTTCAAGCAGTGACTACATCAGAGAAGTCAAGCTTTCACATACCTATTTTAGCAACTTCATGGAGACATTTATGGAGAAATAAAAGGAAACAATCATCTCTGCATTCATATATAACTTTAGCTTTTTTTCCACACGATTGTATAAATATCTTGAGTAGGTGGCTAGAAACTCTGAAAAGCTTGGCTCTTCTGGTGTTGCCACAGTGTCGTTTTTAATTAAGCTAGTTGCTTAAGTAGAGATCAGATTAATTATCTAAGAAATTCAATGGTATGTGCGGACGTTTAGTTTTGCTATGGTTGGTATTTAAGTCATGTTGGATCCAGTTTCTGTCATGTTTGAGAGCTGGCATTGAACAAGCTGCATTTTAGTCAAGTTGTGTCAGAGTTAGTCAGCATTTCTTTTACAGATGTTGTATTTGCAGACGCACTTTCTCTTTGCACGATGAAGAATAGTTTTCTGCAAATATAAGGGTGTTTCTTTAACTCTGGCCACTTGAATTGTATGTTTAGCAAATAGTAGTTTATATATTTTTTTCTACAAACAAATTAGACATGCACGATAAGACATGGTTTTTTTTTATCAAATATTTACATAATCAGAGTAAGAAATGGCTTTGTGTTCTTTATATTTTATTATTAGTAGTAGTATTGTATTAGTGAAAAATAGATGGTAATTTTTTTTTTTTCAGTCTTTATGTATATTTTTTATTACTAATAATTATAGTAATAATAATGTATCAAGGATTTTATTTAAAAAATGTATTTAAAATATTTAAATTAATGCTGTCAAACACTTAATTTTAAATAATCACATCCAAAATAATTATATGTAAATACAGACACACACACATATACATGCATGTATACATTTAAGAAACAAAATTGTTTATATATTAAGTATATTATACACTGTTAAAAAAAATGTAGTAAACACTAAAATAACACATCTTAGATCTGAATGAATGAAATATTATTATTATTATTATTAAATACTTTGTTCTTTACATAGTTGAATTTGCTGACAACAAAATCACACACACAAATTATTAATGGAAATCAAATGTATGAACCCATGCAGGTCTGGCTTTGGAGTCACACTCAAAATTGAAGTGGAAACACACACTACAGGCTGATTTAACTTTGAGGTAGTGTCCTTAAAACGAGTCAAAATGTGGTGTGTGTGGCCTCCACCTGCCTGTATGACCTCCCTACATATTTTCAAAATATATACTATGTGTGTGTATTTATATACAAAATAAATACACACAGACACATATAATGTAAGCAAAACCTTTCATTTTGGATGTGATTAATGGTGATTAATTGACAGCACTGATTTAAATCTATTCCAACAACAATCATTTTTAATCTTTACTATTTATTGCATGCTAAGATTTCATTTTTTTTTTTTTTAATAATTTCTGTTAGTTTTTTTATGGTTAATATAATAATAGCAATGCTTTTTTATTTATTTTTTATTTAAAACAATAAAATCTATTCTTATGCAAATAAGATTATAGCAAAAATCATGACAGCATTAAAACGTTTCTAGATTTTAATGTGAGTAAAATTATTAGTTTAAATGTGAAATAATTTTATGGTATGTAACAATATGTTCATATTGAGAAAAATTGACCTAAAAGTGCCCAAAGTTGAAGAAATATCCATAAATCTTTCTCAGATGACTTTTGCTGTGTTGTTCAGCCCCAAATTCTAACACATAAATAATCTAATATCTTGGCGATGTGTTGGTGAGTGGTAATACCTATGATAAGTGGCTGTTTAACTCCGGCTTTGAGCTTTGCACTGGTCCTCAGCAACCTCCAGGCATCCCGCGCTACTGTTTGGCATCCAACCCAGAGAACTAAATCTGGCAGCAGCTGACTGCAGGAGTCCACATGCAGCTGAGCCACTGATCATCCTTCACTCTGCTTGGCTCAATAACATACACTGGTTTAAAAACCATTGACCAGCTTCCCCCACATGGGTGCTGCTGTTGGGGGCCTCAAGTGCTGATCTAGGATCAATTCTGTTCTTTATCTGGTTTAAAGGATGGCATTTATCCTTCACCAGCACACAGGAACCTTGCAGCTCTTAGGCTACACTTACACACGTCCTGCTCCTGAATTAATGGTTTGGCTTGTTCCTCATAGCAGATCCAGCCAGTGGTGGCACGAGGTAATCAGTCAGCCGGGATGTCGTGCGGGATCAGCCGTGAGGAGGAAAGCGGACGGGCCTACAACACCAAAAGAGGGCCTTTTCATGAAGTCTTCAACTTGTCAGAGAATGAGCGCCCCCTGCAAGGTGGGAAAAGAAACTGCGCCTGGCAACCTATGAACATTTTCACATGTGTTTGCTGTTGTTTAGCCGTAAAGCAATGTGTGTGATTTGATTCGCAGTGTGCGAGAACGGATGGCGGTGTTGTTTGATCAACAGGGACAGAAAAATGCCAACCGACTACATCCGCAACGGTGTCCTCTACGTCACAGAAAAGTATGCATGTTCAGATAGACGGTTGCTGTTTTTTTTTCTCTCAGAATCAGCAACATTGCATTAAATAGCAATGTATAAAAATCACGTTTTCTCCTAACAATGTTGTGGTTAAGGTACAAGAGCTGTAGGCTTTGTTAGGCCAGCATAGTACCTGAAGAAAAAACTATGTGTTTTGTGTTTTTAGTTATCTGTGCTTCGAGAGCTCCAGCTCCAGGGCGGCGTCCTCGAAGAAAAATAAAGTCATCAAGCTCCAAGACATCACAGATATTCAGAAGGTTTGCTAGATGTTTGTTGACTTATTTTTATTGAATGCTTAGTATCTTACTGTATTTCTCCGCTCTTGTTTACAGTACAAAGTGTTGTCAGTATTGCCTGGATCTGGGATGGGGATCTCAATTACAACACCATCCACTTTAAAGGTACTGCCTATCTGTCTGCATGTGTGTACATTTATGGGGACTCTCCATAGGCGTAATGGTTTTGATGCTGTACAAACTGCATGTGCTATTGCCCTACACCTAAACCTACCCCTTACAAGAAACTGTGATTTTCATAGAAACACCATTTTAATGTTTGTTTGTTTGTTTGTTTTTTTCCCCAAGTCATTTGAATTACGGGGACACTGAAAATGTCCTCATAAGTCACCTTTATATTGTAATACTTATGTCATACTCATGTCATTATGCAAATTTGTGTCCTCATAAACCACATAAACATGCACACATACATATAAGCTTCATTATTTGGATTAAAAATACAGTAAAAATAATAATATTGTGAAAATATTATGTTTTGTCTTGTATTTTAATGTATAAAATGGCAAAGTGGTGGCAAAGTTGAATTTTAAGCATCATTCCAGCAGTCTTCAATCTGCTGCTTTTTTTTTTTCAATTTTAAAAAAGCTTATTCTTTATTCTTTTAGGGTCATTTGATGAATACACACTTCTTCATTTATTTGAAACAGATTTTTTTGGAACGATTTAAAAGTCTACTCTTTTCTTAGAAAAACTAAAAACTTTGAGTATCTTTGCACACATTCAAATTAATTCATTAAAAGAGATAGCTACCCATTTAACGTTTTCTTAGCTGTGTTCTAACTTTTATCACATGACTGGCTCTTAATATTAGGATATTAGGTTTATTTAAGGCCATTTTCACACTTGCTGTGAACCAGAGTTCTATTCCACCCCGTCTTCCTGCCAGGTTCCTCTGCACATTTTATTATTGGCTCCACATCAAGGTACATTTGTGTCATCAGCTCTAGTCCCTCAGTGAGGACTAGCAGCAGCTGTTCACCACTGTAGCTAAAGCAGCAGCAAGTAGGCTAATTGTTTCTCTTGCACACTAACTGAAATAACTGAACAAACTCTGCATTAAAGGAACATTCTGCATTAAAATGAACATTTTGTTATTAATCACTTACCTCCATATTGTTCCAAACCTGTAAAAGCTTTTTTTGTTGTGTCTTGTTCAGAACACAATTAAAAATATTTTTGATTAAAAAAAAACAGGTATTCTCGTCTCTACATAAAATCTAGATCGAACCACTGATGGCTCATGGACAATTTTGACAATGTCTTTCATACTTTTCTTTACTTGGCAGTCAATGGGACAGTCACAACCCTCCCAATTTTCTTCCAAAATATTTTAAATTGTGCTCCGAAGATGAACAAACTTCTACGGGTTTGGAACAACATGAGGGCAAGTGATTGACAAAAATTTTCATTTTAGGGAGGTGGCCCCAATACTGATGTCAGACATTGTCCAACGTGAAAGCACCAGTTAAGAATTTTGTCACTTGTCTCTTCCACAGCCTCTAGTGTTTGGTGCCATGATTCATCGGGACGAGGCCTTCGATGCCATTCACATTCAGTACACAAAGATCATGAGTTCCACAGCAGCTACCACAGTGACAAACCCAGAGACATAGCCTCACCTGGATCAACATATGACGTAAGGTAGTCCATAAGGCAGCCCTAACCTTAATGTAGCACTATCCTAAACCCCTACACGGAGACGATGTCCTCCAGAAGTCGTCCAACCCAAACCGATGGAGAAACTGCAAAGGAACTGTTTTTTCATATTCTCTTTTAGATTCTACGAGTATTAGGAGGAGTATTTTATATAATGTTCTCTCAAACTATAATCATACACAAGTGTTTGTCAGGATGGGTCTTGTTTTATAAGGTTAGGGTTCGTTGTGCTTCTTACTTGTGTCAGAACAGGAGCTGGTACTCCTTTTTATCTCTTGGAGGGCTTTGTGTGATCCGTGTTTAGTCAGACCATATAACCGTCTCTGAACTTACCGCCATTTTCACTTAATTGCATCACCGCTGGCCTTGCACAAAGAAACACTGCACTTAGTGTTGCTGAGAGCTTTTAGATGTGATTTAGGGGGAAAAGGAACAGACTTAACGTCAACTGAAATCCATATTCGCAAAGCAGCTCGTAACTGCCGGCCACATTGTTCCTTGGGGCGCGCCAATTTTCAGTATTTGTGATACTTGTGTTCACTAGAAAGAAACCTCATATTTTAAAGGAGTAGCGCACATAAAAATAACAATTACGCAGTTCACTCTTCCTTGTGTGGGATGCAAAAGAAAATATTTTTAATTGTTTTTGTCGATTCAGTGAAAGTCAATGGGGTTCAAGTTGTTTATATTCTGCAGAGGAAAGTCATGCACAATTTAAATTTAAAAAACTTAAATTAAACTTACATTTTTGGAATAACATTAGAAAGATTAAATGACAATTCAGTCATTATTTAGCCCTTTTTTTTCTTTTGAAACTTAAAGCACAAAAACATCACAGGTTAATTCCATAAAACAAATGTGCACAAATAAAGGACTGTTCAAAATAAACAGGAATTAGCTGATTTTGGTATTATTTTCCAAATTCTCGTCATTGAGCTGAGGTTATTAAGTATTTATTGCCTTTTTGAATATGTTGGCAGAGAATGTGTCTCATATGTTGCTTAGAGAAATGTCTTCGTTTACTAATATTGTAGCCCAAAATAAGATGCAAGTACTCAAATAGAACCACAGACTAAGTTCTGCAATGGATGCAGTATGATTTTTCTAAAGGAATTCACATTAATTAACATGCTACATAAAAGTTCTGCTTCCAAACACTGTTTTACTCATTTATGCATTTTATTTGATAACTTTTGACTATGCAGCCTTTAATAGCCCCTTTTGGAATAAAAACAGGGCTTTTCTTTTTTACGAGAGGAGAGTCGTGTAATCTTTCGCTTTTTTTTTTTTTTTTTTGCATATTGATCTCCGACACTTTTCTTGCTTTTCTACTTTTTCAATTCCAAAATTTGCTGTGTTAAATTGCACTTTTGCTTTTTCATTTGGTCTATCAATTTTAAGCTATGTTTCTCACCTGCCTTATTCTGCCTTATTTTATTTCATTCTTTAGAGCAATTGGACACTTATTATTTTTTTTATCATTTTAAATCAGTATGTGTCTGTTGGGGTTAGACTCCAGAATTTTTGATGCTGTTTACCAAGTTTACGAAATAGCACTTTTTGGCTTTCAAAATATATAGCCACTTAAATAGTGGAAAACTATTTAGTTAGAATAAATATGATGCTAATATTGTCTGTGCAGAAGTATTTGTGAAACCCATAAACAGTGCACCTTGGTTTATTAATTTCACCTTTTAACATTCAATTCTAAAAACAATCCATTAATTATTGAATTTAAAAGTAAAAAAAATTGACCACCAATGATTGTCGTTTGCCAAATAAATGTGTATTGTTGCTTATGCTCAGTTTCTGCAGAAACAGAACAGTTCTGTTTACAAACATTTGTGTTCCACAAAAGGCTATTTTGATCCCTGGATCAATAGGGGCATGAAAATTAGCCTTTTTTTTGTGGTGAATGTTAAGAAGCTGCAAAATCATGGATTTTAAATGCCTTGTTAAACCATTTTCTTATTCTATTTTTCATCCAGCTTTTGAATTTCAATTATTGTTGTTCCCTGGAAGTTGTTGGCTATAGCATGGAGGGGTGGTGTTGTATTATTTCACTGTGTATTTCTCTATTCAAGTCGTTTTACGTTTCAGTCAGTTATCTGTTTAGTTGGATAACACACAGTTGTCACAATCACATTTGGTACGGCCATCCAACATTGGGTTTAATTAACTTTGCAGAGGAACAACCACCGTAAATTGGAGTCCAGTTACTCCGAGTGAATCTCATGTGCTGAATGTGATTGGATGATTGGTTATCAAACATTTGTATTTACACTGGATGTACATGTCTGGTAAACTCTTTCCTGCTTTCCTCTGATTAGTCTTCATTGGGGAAAAAATAAACAGAGTTCTTTGTAACCTTTATTGCTCTTTTTTTCTCCCAAACTTGTAGACATACCTACACAGTGATATATATGCATACATTTACACAAATGTCAGTTACAATATATGAGAGTGCACACATAGTGTGACGTTTCAATAGAGGGCACCACATGTAGCTTTTAAGAGGTAACCATGGGGTCTTCACTACTGTATATCCTTCTAATTTAATTAGTTATTCCAAGAGATATTATACAATTACTAGAAACACATGAGCAAAAACAGAAATGTCTGACATTTGTTAGATGGTTTGGTTCAAATATGCAACTTTTTTTTGTAGTGATGTAACTAAAAAGCATCTAAACGTGCGTTAACATTTAACGTTAACCATTTAAATCCATTTGTTACTAAAAGGATTCATGCATTCATAAATTTGGCACATAGGATGCGTGTTGATTTCGCAACTCATTCAGATTTTGCAGGGTTGGAAGTGATGTCTGTGTGAACAATATTTATAGTTGGATGTTTCTGCCTGTAAAGTTTTTTTCAGTGTGAACACTATTTTTGAAGAAAGATTGCAGATTAATTTGAGTGGAAAGTCACTCCTGAGCTATTTATCATCAGTCTAAACAAACTCTCAAAAGAACTTTTCTCAGCGGTCACCTGTTTGCCTGTTATAAATGGATGAATCAGCCAAAGGAGCACTCCTCTTACAGATCAATATTTTATACCTCTTCATTAAAACGAACTATTGATTTTAATGCAGACTAATGACAAATTGCATGTACCAGGGCATGTTTTTTTCCATACAGTTCTTCAGAAAGTGCTGGAAGGCTATTAATACTAGCTGTAGTTCCTGGCAGTCCAGAGGGATACTCGTGGGGCTGGATACAGTTTCAGCTGCATCTGTGGGTAAAACATCTGTGTCTCCCAATCCTGTGTACTGAGGCGATTGAGACATGATGCACACAATGTTCACTTGTATAGCGTATGTCAACATACCAGCTGCAGTATCAGTTTATTAGAGGCTACATGATTTATGGGCGTTCCAATTTAAGAATTCTTGAGGAATGATATTTACTTGTGTTCAATTTCACTGAATTTTCCTCTTAGCTGTCACATATTTAAACTCTTTTATCTACCACTTTGTAGTTTTGCTTCTAAAGAAATTTGCAATTTAATATTTTTTTTTTTATTTTATCACTTTTTTTATGAAATTTTACTGCTTAGACATAACTTGCATGTAAAATATATCCATGTTTAACCATTTTTGCATAATGCTTCATCCACACCACTAGGTGTCACTATAAGCCCAATACGACAGCGTAGTCAGTTAAAGAAATTAAAATGGCCAATTGCGTTATAAAAACACTTCAAATTTAGTCTCAAACTTAAGATTTTGGCTTAGAATTGTTAGGAATGTAAGCCTTATTAAAATTACTTTCAAAAAGATTGTCTTTGATGTTCATTCACTCCCAAAACCAATGCTTTATTGTTTCACAGGACACTCTTAAAGGCTTCCTTCCAGCAAATCCCACCGCAGCTCGACTGCAGACATGTCTGTGACTGAAAAAGGGCAAGTCTTAATCAAGGCCTGTAATCATAATCCGGAAAGAGTCAGGAGAGGAACAGAGCATGCAGGAGATACCTTCCAACCTTCCGGATCTCCATTCTCAGGTTTCACCCCCTTGCTTCAGGCTGTGGTCGCCTATCAGCAAAAACATGCTCATCAAGCTCAACTGACACCCTGCTAAAACCGGTGACCATCAAACCCCGAAAACTGGCGCAGTGCCTTGCAGTCGTATTCACTTTCTATGGAGGAAGCCTTGATCTGTGGCAGCTAAAGGTGTCGAAGTCAGCAGCAACTTAGCACTGTCTCACTGTCTCACAGCTCCAGTGGCAGGTGTTTCTTAGCTCGTTTCGACAAGGATATTTTTCACCTTAATTGTAGTAATTAGATGTTGCTACAAACTATTCTCGTGGGCCGTTTAGATCGCGTTAGAATACGTGTACCTGGGATAAAAATGTTTAAGAGTTTGATGATTTAAAGGAACACTTCTCGGCAGTCCTCCTCCTGTCATCACCCATAGTCCATATATCAACCCGTGTCACCTCTGGCTCAGAGGCCACTGCTATGTGAGCTATAACGCATTAGCTCACTGGTAGCAAAGTCTTATAGTTACTACAAATCAATAATAATAATTTTAAATGTCCAAATACCACTTAGAAGTCATAATAATAATACTATTTTTTTTCGCAAACTTATGTGAAATATGGCACATTTGCTTTTAACTTCTATATAATATCAGTTTGATTATTTTGATGGTACCCTTTAGACGTCCGTTGATAAGTAGCTCTTCAGCTACATGTCAACTAGCCTTCATTAGAGTATTAGTAGTGTGTCTGCTAAATATGCACTAACTCTTTATTTTGATGGTTCCTCAACAGACAGACTGGCCATGGGATACTTGACAAGTGCCTAAGGCTATTAATACTCTTAGGTTAATCTAATAAACATTGGATTTTTTTTCAGTTGAAAATATTAGCTAGCTTACATTAGCCTCATAAAAAAGTTAAAAAACAATAACAGCACCTAACCAAGATGTTGTAAATTAGGCAACTGTGCAGATCTTAAATAATCAATGTCAAGCTATATAGTCCATTAGAAATGAAGTAGATTTAACATGGTTTTTGTTTCTTTTGTTATATCTGGAACTTTATAGTCCAACTCTCATTTACTTTGGCTGTCCAAGAAACAGTAAACAATATCATTTTAGCTATCCTTTAGCAGGAATGTGACCTCACATGCAAATCAACTGTGCCAAAACATACTTAGTACGTGAATGGGTACGAATTTGTCCCACTATCACACACACACACACACACGAGTTTTTAAGGCACTATCACACACAGGGGATGGGGAAAGTATTAAGCTGCCTGTTAGACATGAGTTTGTAATATGAGCCGATAGACGCTAGCGGGTAAACTCATCAGAGCTTTATTTAGCCACGGGGAAGACTCTACACAACTACACAGAAGCGGAGAGTAACTTTCATTGAAGATTATCAGCGCCACTGGTCTCGGCTCCATTTTAAGGTCTTTGAAATTTGAGGGCCTTGGGGTTGTCATATCTGAAAACATGTTAGATTCCATGCATGTACCATTACACCGTCACACACGAGGTGGAACGTGAACCCAGATTCCTCAGGATCCTGACGCCATCTGAACATTACAGGAGTTCCATGCTGACGTTTGGGTGTGAACGGAATGATGATATCTCATCCCATTGGTCCGTCCCTCGCATGCCATAATTATTAAGGTGGCATATTGCTTACTGTCAGCATTTTCCCCTCGTGGGAATCCCTGGCCTTTTCTGCCCTGGCTCAAGGGATTTGCCTGTTTATCGGGTCCATCTCCAAGACACAAGTATGCTGTTACTGATTGCTTGGAAGTGCCTTAGTGATTTATCAGTCTGTTTATATCCAGTTATTTTTAATGGCGGAACGTATCTGTTGTAAGCTTCATTAATAAAAAAAAGTTACAGTTAGTACCCGGTAGGCTATGTTTCACATAACTGCATACTGAACATATAATTCTACATGAAATCATAAAATAAAATAATTAAGAATCGGTTAAGAGAGGAAAAAGAAAAACATTTTCTGTATATTTTGATGTTAACATAAGTTGAAAGTCTAAGAAATCTTTTGGTGTTAGTATGTATCAGCCTTAAATATAAGTTCAGATGACCAGTGTTGGGTTAGTTGCTCAACAAAAAAACAACAACAACAACAACAGTGTTTTACATTACATAGTAAATCCTCTAAATGTATTACATTACATACTAAATCAACATTGACCAAGGATAGACATGAAACTGCTTTCAAATAAATAATATAAAAATAAATACATTATTCTTGAACTGACAAAATTGAAATGATAAGGTAACTTTCAAAACATACGCTTTCATAATTGTTAAATTCTGATTAAGCTACTACTAAATCCACTGATGTTACAGAGAATTGTTCTAGGCTATATAATAGTATATAAAATGTATTACATCAAAAGTAGCCCAACTAAATTAAACAATTAGGAGTAATCCTTTACTTTACGTTTTCAATTAAAATACAGTGATTAATTACTTTATAATGTATTTCACTCCACTTTGACGAAGACTATAACTAGCTGGCGTCCTCACCAACACACAATTCTGCGCGCGACACCAGCTCTCTAGTCTTGTGGATTCTGATTGGTCTGTGAATGTTTTTATCGTTTATCAGCTGAAATCGTTCTGAAAGTGATTCAAACGATATTTTTCCTATTTGTCGGTATTGATATAAACAGTATGCCACATTAAAACGAAAACTCATGGTTTGTATAGGCAAAAATGGACTTTGGCGTGGGCCTATGACACGCACGTGTTAGGCGTGCATATAAGAAAGTTTTCGATTACATATGACACGAAATATTTTGGCTTGCACATGATACACCAAAGTCCATTTTTGCGTGTTGTTTATTTGCACATTCATGAGATTGGGTAGCGCCTTCTGATAGAAATACAACAATTAACCTATGAAAACTTTATAGTAATCGTTATTTCTTAACAGGCTCTTATCCTACACTTGTCTTATTTAGTGGCGTTAATTAATAGCCTAAGAATCGATCCTTATGTCGAGGAGCCAGGGGGCAGTAATAAAATGAACAAAAATCAGTGCACTGGTCCAAAATAGACCTAAATACATAAACAAACATACAAAGGAGAAGACGCATTACCAAGTAAGTTGATCCAGACAGCTTTCAGCACACAGGTGTCTGAGGTGTGGTGATTGGGTGATTCTCTCCCTCTCTCTTTCTCCATATCAATCCGCACCAATGAACCTGAGGCATCATCACATTTCTGCTGGGGGCCTCATGGTGTTAGTTGTAAAGTCGGCCAATGTAACCGCTGCTAATGACTCTTAAGGAGTCGCCCTGCGCGGGTGCTCAGGTGTCAGTCACGCCAGCATTTTCAAATTCAAGAGGCCCAGGCTGGAGCAGCGCTTTACGAGAGTCTTTGGATGTGGGAAATAAACAGTTTGGAAGCATTTATGAATGCGCAAACTACTTAATAAGTTAATTATGAGCAAATGGGTCATTCCCGAAAAAGCGGCAACAATTGTTTCCCAAACATATAAATATTGGCTTGTAAATTAGGCAGGACATATTTACAGGTAACACATTTGACAAATACAATAAGCCAAAACAACGCCTATATAGTACTCAAGTCTTCTTCAAATTACAGGTTCTAACCTCGTGCCACTAAAGTTCAAAACACCCGACGCGCATTGCTTCTGTGTGCCAATCAAAGTCAGCCCACCCTTTGCTGTCTTAAGCAGTCTGTGTGGTACTATATCTGTTTGAGCTCTCGGCAGATCATGTTGTCAGAATGACTTCTATTTCATTACATTAAACTAGTTCTAAAAAGTTTTTAAAAACTTTTAAACGAGCTAAGTAGCTTTTAGAAGTTAGTATAGGACCCAAAAACTCCGTCAGGCTGGAGCTATCAGATCCAAAAAACTGGTGGAGTGGCGGAAAGTCGAGGAGGCAAAACAGACAGCACTCTCGTGGGGCAAAGATGTCCCGAGAGAACCACGATGAGACCGTGGACCACGCTGCCCCCTTGCAGGACGTCTGTGAAGTGGAGCCCCCTGACCAGGAGTGCTGCAAGCTAGTCACCATCAACATTTCAGGTCTGCGTTTTGAAACTCAACTTAAAACCCTCGCAAGATATCCCAACACGTTACTAGGAGACCCAGTTAAAAGGATGCGGTTCTACGATCCGTTGAAAAACGAATTCTTCTTCGACCGGAACCGACCCAGTTTTGATGCCATCCTCTACTACTATCAGTCAGGCGGGAGGCTCCGAAGACCCATCAACGTGCCGGTTGAGATCTTTATGGATGAAATCAAATTTTACGAAATTGGCGATGATGTCATCGACCGTTTCCGAGAGGACGAGGGTTTGTTAAAAGAAGACGAACGTCCCGTTCCGGTCAGTGAGTTCAAACGACAAATCTGGCTGCTGTTTGAGTACCCCGACAGCTCTGGTCCGGCCAAAATGATCGCTATAGTATCTGTTATGATCATCCTGATATCTATAATTATCTTCTGTTTAGAAACTTTGCCGGAATTTAGAGAGGATGATCGTGTGTTCAACAACCATGCGCCGAACGGAACGACTACTGGGAAAAAATCCAGTATATTAACGGATCCATTCTTCTTGCTGGAGACCATCTGCATCATTTGGTTTTCCTTCGAACTTTCTGTAAGGTTTCTTGCATGCCCGAGCAAACCCGCTTTCTTCAGGGACATCATGAACAGCATAGATATTGTTGCTATTCTTCCATATTTCATTACTCTGAGTTTAGAGCTCAGCGAAGTCCAGTCAAACTCACAACAGACCACGTCTCTCGCCATTCTGAGAGTTATCCGCTTGGTGCGCGTCTTCAGGATTTTCAAACTCTCGCGGCACTCCAAGGGTCTCCAAATCCTCGGTCAGACCTTACGAGCGAGTATGCGAGAACTTGGACTACTAATATTTTTCCTTATTATCGGCATTATATTGTTCTCCAGTGCGGTGTACTTCGCCGAGGTGGATGACCCGGAGTCTTCTTTTACTAGTATCCCAGACGCGTTCTGGTGGGCTGTTGTTACCATGACTACTGTTGGATATGGTGACATGTACCCAGTGACGATAGGAGGCAAAATTGTTGGTTCAATGTGTGCCATTGCGGGAGTTCTTACAATCGCCCTGCCTGTACCAGTAATCGTGTCGAATTTTAATTACTTCTATCACCGAGAGCACAGCGAGGAGGAGCATGTGGAATATACGCATGTAACTTGCGGTCGTCAGCTGTCTGTCCTGTGTGACGCAAATAAAAGCGACAGTAAACCCTCGCTCCTGAAATCAGAGCATTCAGATGAGGACGACTGGAATTCAATAAGTGTATTAAATTTCAACCCTTCAGAGGAATATACAGGCAAACTCACAGATGTATAAGAGCACCAAAAAAGACTGTAGGCCTGCCAAAGCGCGCGCATCTATGTGAGTATTAGTTTTACTGTACAAATACTTTGGGTTTCTTGTTTCTAGAGTTACCCAAGATTATTGCTGGATGAACCTTTTTCAGAGCTGTTGTAAATATGTGACCTCACACTTGAATTCTAAATTAGCTTCTACGTTGCTTGGCAACGGTAAGCGGCCAGTACGTAAGCACCCAAATAACCACGTTGCGTTACGTCATCTCAGAATGTTTACTAACACACAAGACGTGTCAGTTCTCTAACTTAAGCACTATTCTATTCCATTTGGTAGTGTTATCGCTGAAAATCCACTTTATAGGTTACTTGCACTTCGTAATAACTCCTATTTTTTCCTATTGTCTTCACCGGAACGTTTTAGATTTTTATTAGGCTATTAATGCCATATAAAAAAATTATACAATCATTCACAAAATCACAAAACATTTTCAATTAAATATAATCAACACTTGCTTACCTTTACAATCATATTTTACAGCAATGCTTTTTAATAGGCTAGCCTATGAGAAAAAATGTCCCATTAATAAAACTGTTAAATATACAAAATATTTTTTAACCATACTAATTCCATGGCCACTGAAGATTGTAAATGTGTCAATTGTGTCCTTTCAGGCATAACTCAACTGCTTCTTAATTAAATGTTCTCTATCAATCCAGAATATTTGGGTATATGATGTTGGGCACCTCATTAGGAATTACAGGAATTCCATAGGGAAAAGGGACAAAAGAAAAAGAATGACAAATATACAAACATAGCCTACATGAAATAAAGCAAAACAGTCAAATGAAAACACATTTTAATAAACCTATAAAATCGTAGCATTATTCTTCTTATTTGTCTGAGGGATGAAATTCAGAATTTTCATTTAAGATTAAAAATTGAAAGACACAATGAAGAATTAGCCGTGTCTTTTTGTAAGATTTTACATACAAGTTGGTAACATACTGAAGAAATAACCATTCAGTTTTTTGTATTTAAATATATGTATATATATAGAGAGAGAGATATAAGAATAGCAGAATGTGTTAGTAGGCATATAGCAATAAACAGGGTATAGAGAAGAGTTTTATGTAAATATCAAACTATTTATTTACTTGTTACTCAATAGGACCAACATAATATTATGAGTATCGATCGCCCCCTTGCGGCGGGATTAGAGTTCTGTAGAGACTACAAGGCTACTTTACGCTAGAAGTAACTCTTTTGTAAAGACTAATGCAATGACAATTGCATGACTTATTATCTGTCACCACATTGATGTTACTTCTAATTACAGGAAGCAGCAGCTGTATGAAGACATTTCTTCTGTAAAAGAAGACAGAAGCTCATGTTACCTGCATTAACATGCCATACGTGTGTATTTTTGTCAGTAGCGGTCCGTCAGAGGAGAAAGAGGTGAAAGGAACAAACAGACTAACCGATACAATCAACTTTTCAAAATACCCATTAATGTCCATAATGCATATGATGTGAATATTGTTACCACGCGTAAGCATTTGCCAGTTTTAAACACAGCACTATTGTTACAAGAGGCTGACAACATAAACTGACCAACCAGGGTATACATTACTTCTGGTCAAAATGCGAAATGAGGCTAATAATAATAGGATTCGCTTCTTTCCGCAAATAACCAATCGTTGCAAACATTCAAACCAAATAGATTTCAGTATTGTATTATTGCGTCATCAGGCCTGCTTGTTGTCAGATAACAGGTGAACAAGAACTTTAACAACTTTAGCCAAAAAATCTAATAAATAGAAATGAATACTCTCATTCAAAATCTAAATGTAGCCAATGTATTTTTGTATAGGATGTGTGCATATCTGTATATGGCGCTGCAATTATTTTCCCGTTTATTTATTATTGCGATTATAACGCATTTATCAATGCTATTTTTATATCGAATGTATCATTTGTGTACATAAGCAAAATTTCCCGCATATAGGCTAGGCTATATTGGTTAATTGATTAGTATTACTTTACAAAATAGCCTCTCAAAAAATCCTCTCAAGCCGCTACTGATTTTTGTTATTGTAATATAGTTGTAATCTAGAACAAATTTGCATATGATTTATAAAATATTGTAAGCTTTAAGCTTTCATGTCATTGCCTTGTGAGATAGTGTTCTTTAAAATATCTCAATCATCTCTGCCTTGTGTAATCCGGGTTCTTTAAACATGCAAGAGTTGTTCTTTGCATATGTTGCCACTTCTCAGGATAAAATATAATATGGTCTGACTCTCCTCTTAACATCTTGGCTGGTTAACCTGCCCACATGACAGCTGCAGACCACAAGCAAGCTATTTTTGTTACATGTTAATGAGGTATGAATTGTTAACTTATTTTTATAAATAAATATTTTGTCACATTCATAATCGAACGTTGTTTGCATCATTTCTCTTGAAAAAATGGGTTTGAAAGATTTTAAAGTAAACCTTTACATTATGGACAGTAGGCTAATAATAAATGATCAAAAGTATAATCCTGTAAAAGATAGGAGGTTTTAAATACTAACATGCTGATGATGTATGATCTACTGTGGCATTGTAACATAGCCCAACAGACACTTGAAATTAAACTGAATTTGTGCTTGGATGTACTTTACAAAATAATAATTATGTTTAAAAAAATCTAGATAAAGTATGGTCATGGTGAGTTTAAACAGAGCAATGAAACACTTACAAAACTGAACAATTACTCCATTAATAATGTAAAGCAGGTGGTATCTATGACACTTCAGACAGCTCTGATTAATGACTACTGATGCATTTATGTTGATTGAACGAATCACTGCTCACTGAAAGTATCCTGCATACTGAGGGGAAGTCATTGAACGGTAAAAAGTGAAAAGAGGAAAGGGCTGCCCATTTCTTATTTATGATATTTAGCAGTTAAAAGCTCACTGCAGCTGCAGTTCTAACAGAGCCTCATAATGAAAACTGTAGTGCTTTTACTCTGTTTGGCTGATGGACATATTTAGGTTTTGTCTAAGACAAATTAGTATTCAAACCAACTTGATAAGTTTGCTGTAGGTATAGTTAACAATTCATATCTTATACAATAGCTCATATTTATTTTAGGTAGACCTATTTTTTTATTTAAGCTTTCCCTCTCTGAATTTAGCTACAACTTTTACGCGTTCCTGACACTAATGGGAGGGCGTCATGCACAGATCAATCATTCTGGTGCTGTTTGCGTCGGTTTGATTATGTTTGTGCGCCACCTACCGGTGAATTGGAAGAAATATCACTTTCCCCAAACATTAAAAAAAATAATGTTCATTTAATCAAGGAAAGTATTATTACATCATCATCAGTGTTATATTGGATTGTTTATTAAATCCATTAAGCTTAAAAAGTTTTTTCTGCTGAACATATTTTAAGTAGTAATTTATTAGGAGGCTTAAAGTCAATTATGACGTTGTGAAATAAAAACTAAAAATTATAATAAAATGACAATGACATTTCCATTATATTAAAATACTACAAAAAATATTATTTTTTTAATATTATTGTCTGTCAAAGTAAAAAGTCCTATTTAGGTTATGTTTTGTTCAGTAATGGGTAAATTAAGTAACCCTAGAGAGAGCAATATCAGAGGACAATCCAAACGCAATAGGAATTTCCATTGCTTAAAACTCTATGACAGCAATATTTTATATGTAAGGAAATAATAGCGTTCACCTAATGGCTTTAGAATTATTCAATCATATTTTTGTTGAATGTGAACGCAGCAATTATTATTTAACCCTAGAAGTTGGAACGTCGGCATCTTAAAGAGATCTCTTGTCTGTCATGAATTTCAATTGAATTATGTATTACATATATGTGGAGTGATTTCTCAACCACGACAGAAATCTAAACATTCAAGCGTTTGGGAAGAAAAAGCTAGGTAATTCTACAGTATAAGGAAGGTGAGAATCCTCGTATGCTGGAAAGCACTCTAACCGAGTGTGCTGCAAAAATCGCCGTCCGTCCGAGTACATACACCCACGTTATTCTATAAATATTCCAACCCCCGCACGATCCAGCCTCAAACAACACGCATGGAGCTGTGCGGCTCTGTAACTCTTTTGGGTGGAAAAAAAATCGCAGTATTTCACGAAGAAGAGCACTTTAGAGAAGTCGTCTTTTTATTGTGGTTATTGGTTAGTGTGGTCAGTTAAAGTATCTGTGCACATTAGTGCTCGG
Source organism: Enteromius thamalakanensis (assembly GCA_032357475.1). Classification (NCBI taxonomy): domain Eukaryota; kingdom Metazoa; phylum Chordata; class Actinopteri; order Cypriniformes; family Cyprinidae; genus Enteromius; species Enteromius thamalakanensis. The sequence goes on from JAUCMT010000059.1 coordinate 9,772,903, forward strand.
CGAATCAGATACTGCGCCAGTGTTGGCACATAAATGCTCTCGCGCATTGCGTGGACAAGCACTTGTGGCCACGCGCGGTCTGCATTGCGTCGAACCCCTCCCCCATACTGTCCTACCCCCCTCTCTCGCCCCGCGTTCTCCCATGTGCAATACAGTGCAACAATATGTTGGGCATGATTAAGGAATTATTCCCTCTCCCCGTATTGATCCCACCTTTAAGAAGCCTTTCGCGTCCATACCCCCTGTCAGTGTGTCCAGATAAAACAGACCGCTCGTCATCTTGTCTACTCGTAAGAGGGAAATTTTGCTGATGCAGTAATGTCTGGAAATGGTATGGTTCGCTTTTGCCCCCTTAATGTATCTCCCGCCTGAGCTGAGCTGCAGCATTACAATTTCTCATGCAGTATAAGCCATTTACACCAAGGTGCCGCCGCACGAGCAGGAGCGGAGGGAGGACGTTGCGGCTTCGTGTTTTCTTTTAGCCTTTTTTCCGCTTCTTGTCTTTTAGCACTCGTTTATATTGAATGTGAAGCTTTGTAATACATCTCAAAGCCATATTATTTTTTTCATTATAGCATCGCTTGCGAATGTCGTGCATCATTTCCGTCATGGATGTGACATTTATGGACCGCAACCGAACATATTGAAAGTGAGAAGATGTGAAGAGCCTTTTACAAGCGCATTTTCGCAACAAAAGGGAATCGAGGGTGCATTACTGACAGGAGACTGCCGGCAGAAGACGCATTCCTTCAGTAGCGAGGTGAGCACTAAAACTGTCTGAATAAGCCTGATGTGAAAGTCATTCTCATGTTTTTTCTATTTATTTACTTATTCATACTTAGCTATTAGCAATTGAATAATATTTAGTGATGCTGTATGTATGAGGCGATGGAGTAAAAGTGACACTGTCCTGTCACGTCTTTTCAATAACCCCAATGAGCATAATAATTTAGAATTGCGCCCTTAAGGCTATATGCACTTCTCTGATTTATACATACAATCACAAGTAAATAAATAAGTAGTGTGAACTTGCTGAGCTAGCAAATATCGCCGCTGTTCGATCCATTTTTCTCTGTCTCGGTGACAGAGGCAGCCGTAGTGGATGCAGCGGAACGGAGCGATGGTCGAATCAGTGACAACCGCAGTGGGGCCACACTGAGGAAAGATCAAGTTATACCCTACACCCCGGGTTTGAGATAGATTTGAGGGTCTGGAAACGGAGAAAAGGAAGGAAAGCGACGCCTTTGGGAGGGCAGTTGGATGTCTACTCAATTAAATTAACTCCTGCGGAGCTCCAACTTTGACCTGCAGGATGACAGTCGTGGCTGGGGATAACATGGACGAGACCTCTGCCGTGCCGGGGCATCCGCAGGACACGTACCCCCCTGACCACGATGATCACGATTGCTGCGAACGGGTGGTCATCAACATAGCAGGGCTGCGCTTCGAGACCCAGCTCAAAACTCTCGCCCAGTTTCCAGAGACTCTGTTAGGTAACCCAAAGAAACGAATGCGGTATTTTGATCCCTTGAGAAACGAGTACTTCTTCGACAGAAATCGGCCGAGCTTCGATGCCATCCTCTACTACTATCAGTCCGGAGGGAGACTGAGAAGGCCTGCCAACGTCCCATTGGATATGTTCTCAGAAGAAATTAAGTTCTATGAACTTGGGGTCGAGGCGATGGAGAAGTTTCGTGAAGACGAGGGCTTCATTCGCGAGGAAGAGCGGCCCTTACCGGAGCGCGAGTTTCAGCGACAAATCTGGCTTCTGTTCGAGCATCCCGAAAGCTCGGGGGCGGCCAGAGGGATTGCTATTGTGTCTGTCATGGTCATTTTAATTTCCATTGTCATTTTCTGTTTGGAGACTTTACCTGAACTGAAAGGGGAACCCCAGGAGGTGACTATAGGCAACAGCACCTTCTACACCAAACCAAACATCATGGCCGATCCCTTCTTTATCATAGAGACCCTCTGCATCATCTGGTTCTCATTCGAACTGATAGTGCGCTTCTTTGCGTGCCCAAGCAAAGCGGCCTTCTTTAAGAACATGATGAACACCATAGACATTGTGGCCATCATCCCCTACTTCATCACACTGGGCACAGAGTTAGCAGAAGATCCTGATGGAGAGAAGGAAGGAAAGGGCGAGCAGGCAACATCACTGGCCATCCTCAGGGTGATCCGTCTGGTCAGGGTGTTCAGGATCTTTAAGCTGTCCAGGCACTCCAAAGGCCTTCAGATTTTGGGACAGACCCTCAAAGCCAGTATGCGAGAGCTTGGATTGCTAATTTTCTTCCTCTTCATTGGTGTCATATTGTTCTCCAGTGCTGTGTATTTCGCAGAGGCAGAGGAAAAAGAGTCCTACTTCAGCAGCATCCCAGATGCGTTCTGGTGGGCGGTTGTGTCGATGACCACCGTAGGCTACGGGGACATGGTGCCAGTGACTATAGGGGGCAAGATTGTGGGTTCCCTGTGTGCCATCGCCGGTGTGCTGACCATCGCCCTCCCCGTGCCTGTCATCGTGTCCAACTTCAACTATTTCTACCATAGAGAAACCGAAGGAGAGGAGCAGGCCCAGCTCCTCAACGTGAGCAACCCCAACATAGCCTCCGATTCCAACTCCAGTCGTCGCAGCTCCTCGACCGTCAGCAAGTCTGAGTACATGGAGATAGACGGAGACATAAACAACAGCATCGACAACTTCAGAGAGGCCAACCTCAGAACTGGCAACTGCACTATCCCCAATCAGAACTGTGTGAACAAAAGTAAGCTGCTAACCGATGTCTAGAGACACAGTAGAAAATTCAGTCACGTACATATGAATGCTTACTTTACCTTCTCTCGTGAGCCCTTGCAATGCGAACATCTCTACAATGCAGATGAAAGAAAAATACGACACCAAAACATATAGAACATAACTGCAGCAAACGAGGCCGATTACTCGGTATCTACTTAGTCTAAATACATTTCCAAAGAGGATGATTGAGAAAAAAGCCTCCTCGAGCACCTAGCATCAACGATGGAATTACTTAAACATCACGCATGGACTGCAGACTACATTTCAGCAAGCTGCACACTGCATCCGGGATTGTGCATAAAAGACCAAGTGCAGTGTTCGGTGGACGCCTCGTCCGTAGGTGGTCTTCCCAACTGACCAGCAAAGCACCTTATATGAACAAGACTTATCTTCTGCTGGGATGCTACGGAGGCCAAGGTCATCGCCTCATGGACATCCGCATTGCTGCTATTTTCCAGCAGATGCTGTAATTTAGATATCACCAAGTGATTAAATGCCATGCCCTTTAGATATAAGACAGCACAATGCCGAAAGAGGAGCCTCATAGTTAGCATGTTTTGATTATCCTCATTTTGATATTGGCATGCGTCGGACATTACCTCATGACGATAGGAAATCCATTCCTGTTTTGCTTTTCTTTTGCCTTCGGTTCCATCAGCTCCCCTCTCCATCGACCTCCGCCATGAAAAGTGCACTAGTGTGTCATGATTTGAGATGCTTATCATTTAGGTGTATTTAAAGACTGAATGTTTAACCTTACGGGAAACAGAATCTTAATGATATCATAGCATGTCAAAAGAACCTGCATTATGGCCTAATCAACTAAGGTACTGTGTATCCTAGTATATTTAATGCATGACATCGGTATAATACAGCTTGTTGCAATTGAGATACCTCATAAGGGTGTCGTTGTTACAATCAGGGAAACTAGGGACGTCGATTCCTGGACGTTTTCTGAAATGTGACAAAATATATATGCAAGCCCCAACGCTGGGATGCAAACTTTTCAATCTAAAACGTAGTCAAAGACACAGAAAAAGAACTATCAAGATACTATCAAATGCATATACTCATACTAAGCGCACCTGTTAAAAAAAAAAATAATAATATAACTTAAATAGTGCAGTGCATGGGCATTCTCTCTCTCGAGGAAAAAAAAAGAAAAGAAAAAAAAGAAAACTATGGGCAATTATACTTCACGCTTCCATTTTGCGATCAAATTTAGGATTTATGATATCAGAAATCGCTTAATTTATCTTAGCAGGATGCAAAAGAGATCATGGCAGAATTACTCATATTAGTTGCTAGTGCCTTTGACCCTCTCAGCAACCGGACAGGTGAAAGTGCCTCTAAGTAACTGGAGTTTTAGGCAGGGCAAGGGAACAATATCTGCTCTGGAACTGTCATAATGTATGTTGAGGCTGGTCATTACAGTGTATACAGAGTGCTTTTCATTTTCCTTCTTGTTCTTTTGAACGTGACACACGGTTGTCAGGCACAAACGCAAACCTTTTCTGTGTTTTCATATGACAGCTGAGCTTGAATATGAAATCTTGGACGTACGACTTTCACGCGACAGGACCTTTTAGAGTTTTCGATCTGCCTTTCGTTGGGGTTTTGATTACGTTGTCGTGCCATAATAAGGAGTCTACCTCAGTGAGGTCGCCGCACAGCTCACTGCAGAGCAGAACACGAGAGTACATAACAGCCTGTGAAGTGTGATGCAACGTCAGAAATCATCCACTTAGAGTACCCCAGAATTAGCCTTTTTTTCAAGCACTTACAACAAGCGCAACAATGCGACCGCCCCTGCCCCCTCGGATCCGAAACGCTCCCTTGCTAAGCACAATCAACGTTCACTTTGGTTCTGTTTATCATCACGGTCCTTTTTTAAAAAGAGAGAGATCTGGGAAGAGAAAACAGCACAGGCTTTCATACACCACAGGGTACACCACTGTTGTTTTGACATGTCCACTTAACGGTAAAAGTTCAAAGTTAGCCCATCAAGACTATATTAAGCCTGCAGGTACTGTAAAGTGCAAATTTTAACGCAGACCTAATTGATTTATTGAGTGACTTACTGATGACTTAAACGTTAATGCGAAATCTTGTGTTCATGCTAATGCGGGCCATTCCAGTGCATACAGCTACGTCCTTCCTTTCCATTTTCATTGATAATTAAAAAACACTTTAAAATAAGCCGCGATCGAATTAGCCTGTTTGGGGTAATTTCATTTAACAAACACAAGCAAGTCTGCCAGGGCAGCTCGTAAACAAAGTTGCCTGATCATGTGATCTTTATTGATCCGTGAGGTGTGATTGTAATCAAAGGCAGCAGTATTTTACCTCGGGCCGTTCCTATAACACTAACATGGGTTTAGTCACCTCTGTGTCAGGGAGAACTATTCAGGGTTTATCCATCTGCTTTTTGTTCGTAACTCATAACATTGCTTCACAGAGAAAAAAACAAGAGCCTGGCAAGCCAAACAAATGCTTTTTAGAATTAATTTCATTTAAATAAGGACGAACTGTTTCAACTGAGCATGCGAGCAGTGATCAAACCCTACGGTGCTATGCATAATCCTATATTTACTAACTACACCATTAATCATAGCAATAGGGAACAAGTGGACTGTCCAGAATGCTTCTTTTAATATTCACCAAGGGCTGTGGCAAACTTTTGATAAGAATAGAGATTTAACCCTGCTATAACGCAAGAGAGAAACGACTTCCACCAATGATAGTGCGTTAGTTGACAAAATATCACGTATCACGTAAAGTCCCCTTAAAACAAGTGTCGCTTCCTTTCCCAGTTTATTTGACCTCTGATCTGAGGTGAGGACCATTTACGGGCAACATTTTACGTTAATTATGGCTTATAGAGAGGTAGGTCTCTTATCAGCTGAGTCTGTGTAAATCCATAACGTAACACATACACATTCAGTTGTTTTTCTATATATATATATATTCACATCGGAAACATTATTTCAAGAAAGAACGAAAGATAAAATACACTGTAGTGGAAAAATAATTAAAAAAGAGAAGTGACTGACGTGCCATCATACCGATTACTAAGTAACCCGATATGAAAGCTGTCGTAAAATGAGAAAACATAAAGTTGTGCTCCCAGGTTGTGGCCTTTTGGAGGATGTTGCAGACATATTTATTTTCTTCACCTGCGTGGCCTCGTCTAGCTATATTACCATGTTGCGTTCATGTGGCACTATAGTTAACTGTGCTTTAAAGAACCCATGCCCTTGATAAAACTACAGTAGACTCACAAACGAGTCCATAAGACAAGCCATTACAAATATATAGGAAGATTATAGCTTGTATTATCGATATCATGAAATAAATAAAAGAAATGACATTAGCATCGAAAATGTACTGTACATTGTACTTTTTTGTAATAACCTTAACTCCATACCGCCATACCGAACCAAAAACTCAACAGCAACCTAGCAATTGCAAAAATCTGCATGGTGTATGGAAGACTGCATGAGCTTAGCCTTTCAAAACTGAGGATCAACTATATTCTGGTTGCATCATTTTTTTTAAGCCCTTGCTGTCATTTGTTCCTAAAGCCATCTTCATCATTTATACGCCAACGTCGTTCCCTTTTGTTTGGGAGGAATTCTTTAATCCGTCAAACTCCACTGATCAGATATTTGTATTCGGTTTGTTCGTTTATTTTGGCTTCATTTGAGATTTTGCTGTTGGCTTTCAGGACGCTGAATGATCATGGATTAGAATGTCATGGAAGTTAATAATTTAAAGAGAAAGCAGGATACCCAAACTAGAGTCCATACAGTGATTCCGTACTGACCATCTCAGCTACATGTTTATGTTAGACAGACGATGACTCCATGTTAATGTTTGTTCCACGTACTGTACATCTGGTCAAACTGTTCATGTTTCTGTCTTCTTCATGCTAAATTGTGTTTTAATTTTGTCATACATTCACAAAGGCATGGTCTGTGATCTATGCAAGGGTTTGTTTTTGTTTCTTATGTCAGATATGATTTGATCATTCATCCAAATCAATAAATTTTTAAGTATCAGCTGTCGGGTGTATGGTACTGATTTTTAAAGACTGTGGCTGTGGTACATTGTTTAGCTTTGAATATGAATACTGTACACTTACATTAAAACACTGGGGCAAAAAAAACTTTAGATAAAAAGATATTAATATGTGCTTTTAAAGTACTAAATATCATATCATAAGTAGCACAGATGTATTTTTAGCAATAGCCAGCAATACATTGTATGGGTCAAAATATAGATTTTTCTTTTATGCCAAAAATCATTAGGATATTATGTAAAGGTCGTGTTCCATAAAGATATTTAGTCAATTTGCTACTGTAAATATATTAAAACGTAATTTTTGGTTAGTAATACGTATTGCTAAGAGCTTTATTTGGACATCTTTAAAGGCCATTTTCTCAATATTTAGTTTTTTTTCCAGGTTTTTAAATGTATGTTGTATCTCAGCCAAGTATTGTTCTATACTAACAAACCATCAATCATCATCATCATACATCAATGGAAAACCTATGTATTCAGCTGTCAGATGATGTATAGATCTTAATTTCACAAAATTGACCCTTATGACATATGGGGGTAAAATACTGCGGTAACTGTTTAAAGGTGACTTTGTTACGCATTACATGCACTTACTGTTATAATAGCAGCATCAAAGTATTCCTAAGCCAAACCCTAATCCTAACCATGTACATGTAGGTAAATAATATTACTTAGTACTTAAATGTACAATTACATTACGAAAACAACACAACAACAAAAAGTGTAAAAAATACTGCCCTAATGACAGCTTTGTACCTTTTTGTAAAATTTTTGTCCCATTACTTTATTTATAAGTATTAGACACACAAACTTCTTGAAATGTTACATAAACTTTTATCTTACATAAAATAAAGCCAGAAAAGTAGCTAACTTAAAAAGTCTGTATTAACCCATAAAATGTGTTATTTAAAAAAAAAAATCTATTACAGTTAAATCAGTTTCAAAATGTTTTAGAATCCGTTGAAATTATATTCCAAAAAATGTTTACTTCTTAACTAATTTGAATGAGCTAAACTTAATGTTTATCTGTCATAAATTGTCTGCATTTATGTTGACGTGCAGAAAGAAAATTCTGTTTACAGCATGACAGCAAGACAAGAAAATATGTTTATTTCTATGTTTATTTCTTTTTTTTAATATCCTAGAATTGCGTCCATTTCCAAAGATCAAATATTTAACATTGTGACTCAAGTTATTTGTATGGAAAAAATACAAACTGTGATGTTATTTCTATAATTATGGAAGTAGACAGATAACAGTTTAAGATTTATTTATTATTATTATTATTATTATTGATTTAGACATTTTGGCAACAGGGTTGACTATTTTTTCTCCCCACTAAAAACATTTGGTTTACAAACCAAATTGATTTAATAATTAGTGGGAAACAAGCATTCAACACATGAATTAGAAGGAATAAAATAGCATTTCCTTGTAAAACATACTTCAATAAGCTTCAAATGCCCTAATATAGTGTTTCAGGCCCTGTTTTGAACACTGTTTGTTGAACGTGACAATCATGTTGAAGGACTGTGAATATCCTGCAGTGCAGAGCTGGACACTTTGTCCTTCATTCAAACTTATCAAAAATCCTCCTGCAGCAAGGTGACAAAAAAGTGATTTAATTAAGAAGTAACGAGGGTGGTCTGTGGGGCTTTCAGTCTGCTTATTTATATTGTAACAAAAAGCCCAGAGTCATCCAGCACACGCTGAACAAACATGACAACAAAAGGATGTGAATAGGAAGTTTACATCGTCAACAAGATGCCTATCTCCTGCTTTCAATCCACCTACCGCCCGCTTTCCTTTATACACACGCACATCAGGCACATTTGCTTTCCCTTGAGAGTTCAAAACATGATATTGGAGCGCCTTGTGCTCGGAGTACCCTTGCTCTCTCCTCCTCTGCATTGCCCTCTGGAGCTGCAGCAGTTCTCTGCAGGCTGGAGCTGGGGTGGGGTGAGCTGGCGTCGGGCCCAGTGCAGCTCCTCAGGCACAGACACACACTAGCACTGAGCTCTGGCTGCCTGTGTCTCGTGTCTCTGTCCTGTCCTGTCCTGTCCTGGCTGGGTCTGGCCGGCTACATGAGGATGAGAGCCACGAAGGTGTTTTATCTTGGGATGTTAAAATAGTCTACATGGATCCTCCAGCTGTGCCGTGATGGAGCTGCTAACTCTGCCTCGCAATTAACAGCAGCTTCATTTCTGTCGTCTGCTGCACTGATTGAGGATTTCTTAGTCACAAAAACAGACCGCCCTAATGGACACCCTGAGTTATGTGTTATCTGGGGTCAGAAAAAGTTATTGGCTTGAGTGCAAAGTCTGTGTCCTTGGATCGTTTAGAGAATAAATACTTTGGGGCCATTTCCTAGAAGGGCATTCAAAAAGAAGTACACACACAAACACACTGCCATTCAAAAGTTTGGAGTTAGTACATTTTTTAATGTATTTTTTAAAGACGTTTTTATGCTCATTTAATAAATTCTTATTTATTATCAGGGCTGGAAACAGTAATAGTTTTTGGAACATATTATATTTTTATGAATAAAAAGTTAGAAAGCACAGCATTTATTTCATATAAAAATATTTTCTACCAATATACACTACCATTTAAATGTTTGGGGTCTGTACATTTTTATTCTTGCTTACATTTTCCCTTTTTCTATATATATATATTTTGACAGAAACTATTACTTTTATTTAGGAAGGATCTTAAATTAATTAAAAAAGCTTTTGAAAAGATTTATGTTTTGAATAAATGCTCTTTTTTATACATTTTTCTAAAAAAATATTAAGCATTACAATTGTTGATAACCTAGATAATTCTATCAATAAATATTAAAATGATTTAAATCAGCGTAGCATCCCGTGGATAATTATATTTAGTTTATAATTTATATAATTTATAAAATATAAATGTATATTTATTTATTTATTATATTATATAATGTATATTAAAATAGAAACCATTATTTTGTACTATTATTACAGTTTGTTTATCTATTCATTAATATATATTTTAATATATATATATTTGATTTATATTTTGTATACTGACTTGTAATTTATTTATACATACATACATAAATGCTGTCTATCTATCTATCTATCTATCTATCTATCTATCTATCTATCTATCTATCTATCTATCTCTCTCTCTCTCTATATATATATATATATATACATATTGATAATTTGTATTTAGTGTATGTATGAATATATATGTTTATATATGCTATATATATATATATATATATATATATATATAT
>JAUCMT010000059.1:9783150-9804685 GCA_032357475.1 Enteromius thamalakanensis
ATATACACTATATACTAATATATAGTTTATATACCAAATATATATATATATATATATATATATATATACACACACACACACACTATATACTAATTATATACTAATTATATATAGTTTATATATATATATATATATATATATATATAAAATGCTATTTTTCTCTAAATGAAAAAACACAATATTATCTTTTATTATATAAATCAGGATAAAACTGAGTCTGTGACTTACTACAGTATGTGTCTATACAGAAATCTGCTTTTCAAAAACAAACCCAAACACCCTGAGCACTATTCACTGGAGTAAGAAGTATGACAACTAGTCCCAGTCTCCCCTATACCAAAGACTAAAAAAATATATTTCGCATCTGCTTCTGAATTAATTCTGAAGGGAACACACACACACAGATGTAAATACTCATAAATCAGATGGAAAGTCAGGGCTAATGGGACTTTGCATTTCCCTTAGTCAGGCCTCTGGCACGTTCAGTGCTGCTAGTCACTCCCTTAAAGACGGAAACTCACCCAGCGCAGCTCAATACAGATGAATCATGCATATCCCGCTGTCATCAAGCAGGACTTTTCCTGTATCTGAATGCAGCATTAATATTTTGACAAATGCAAGTCTTTCAAATCTGTTTGGCGACTGGCGAGCATCTGAAGCACATCACGCTGCATCAGTCAGAGCCGCAGATGGTACTGTTGTTCCTGCAAGTGTCATGTCTTCTGATTACCTGATAAAGCGCTTTTCCCTTGCCTCTTCCTGCGCTGCCCTGAAATCAGATGGTGGCATCGGACTGCGTAATGCAGATATTAATGCATGCATCAATCTATACATCCACCCATCCGTTCATTCAGTCTGTGCCTTTCCTTTGGCTCACTTTATGGTTTCTTCCTCTTCGCATTATCTCTGTAATGCTGCCGTCAGCCGTGTTTAATAATTAAAGGCATGTCCATCAATTCGTCCATCTTATGTAAACTATGCACAGTGCTTTTTGTCAAACCAAGGCCAGTAAAAGTTGATGCACTGTATGGAAATGCACAGTAATAGCTCTGAACATGTGTGCGTTTCACAGTTTAGGGAATTGAAATTGAAAAGATAAGGCGGAAAAGTCCTGCAGTGTGTGTTTTTTTGTCAATTTGCATGTTTTTATGCTGTCCATATGCATATGCGCTACTTGTATCAGCACAAGCATGTACATGAAGTGCTTATACAGTGCATGCGATGTCTATCAGTCAGTACATCTAGCCTTTTAATAAGTTGCAGTGGCTGAGCATTGGTTGACCTCACTGTTCCCAGAATACAGATCTCTCCTTACAGCTGTGTCAGCCTGCGGCACTGAGGACGGGAGGAGACTTTGAGTCATCATCCATCACCATATATACACAATATACAGCTCACGCTGTCATTTAAGTTCCATCAGACTCACTGGAGAGGATCGTTTGTTTGCCGGTAATGTGATAGTGTCAGTGCACAGAGGAGCTCTGCTGTCCTCCATTCATTGTTATATGTCTGCTGGAGATACATGCGTGTGTTCATATACCATTTAAGCTTTTTGGAGAGCAAAATATTGTGCAGCTGACCAACGTTGGCATTGATGTTTGTATAGTAATGCAATTTGTGTCATTTCTTATTGGCAAAAACACATTCTAGTACTTGTCCTCTTGTTTTAAACCAAGTTCCTGCACAGTTTAGAGGCAACCATAATTAAACACACCTGATCCAAGTAATCGAGTTAATCAAAAAACTTGGTAGGTGTGTGTTGGAGCAGGGTTGGAATTAAACTCTGCAGGGCTGACAATAACTAACAGTGATATTGTGACAATACTAACAAATATACTGCTCATTAATGTTAGTTAAATCATAACTTTCACATTAACAGCTAGGAACTTATTGTGAAATGTAACCAAAATATCATAATATAAATAAATTTGGCATAGTAGCCTGCAATTATCATTATTATAATTATTCATTTATGTATTTACATGCAAGATCTCATTAGTATTATTTTCTTATATTATTTTTTACGTGCAAAGTTTTTAATCCTGATAATGGCTGTATTTATATTTAGCTAATTTGGTGTTGTTGTGTATATATGTGTGTGTGTGTGTGTGTGTATTATATATATTACACATTCAATTATATTTTAAATGAATATTTATGACGTGTTTTACACACAGAGTTCCACACAGACAAAACAGATTGGATTGCTGTGATGTTCTCCAAATGTGTGTCTTAAAGCCCTGTAAGTCACATTGGAAAAAAGCATCTGCCAAAATATGTTAAATATCATTTTAGATGAAAATTTACGATTTGTGACTTACTTACATTTCTTAAGACACTAACATATTTCAATTTTTTATCAGTCATAAATGCTTATGATATCTGACTTCTGTCTAATAACGTGTCAGTTTCTTTCCTTCCCTCTCAGGTTCGGTGTGACTCCTCCCAGATCACATGATCGACACGCTCAGTTTGTGACATTGTTGGCAGCATGAAAGTCACTCTTCTTAGGTATCACACCATCAGCTGTAGCTTTCAGCTCATTTGAGATGGTTTAAGCTTTCCAAACGTCCTTGATTTGACTGCAGTTCACGTGTAATCATCATCTTTCTTACTTTCCTTTCTCAAAATTATACTGTTAACATGATTGTTTTGTTACATTATTATTTCATTACACAGAAACACATTGGTCAAGTGTTTTTCTTTTGATACAATTTGATAATGACAATTTTATTTTTTTGCTTTACTTATTGTTGTGCTTTTTTGTGAAGCGTGAATAGCAGAGAGTTTTGTGCCAGTGCTCCTGAGCTCTCGTTCCCTCTCCCACTCTTTCTCTCACTCTCTCCATCATTCTCTCAAGAGCAGTCAAGGACAGTCAGGTCAGAAAGGCTCAGCAGCTCCCAGCAGGCTTCTGCAGTCTTCCATGAAGCAGAGAATTCAGCAGTTTAGGGCGCCTGCGTGAATGAGTGAGTGAGTGTGTGTGTGTGTGGGTAAAAACTCCTGCAGGAGAGCTGCCTGCTGCAAAAAATGTCTCACTCACTGCCACTTAAACCATTCCTGGCAACCGAATGCCAAGTAAATACAAACGAATACGAATGCAACAGTCATATACATATGTATAGCGAACAACGGATGTGATAAGGTCCATACGCTTCTTCAATATCAGCTCAAGAGCATGAAGGAGATTCACTGCAGTGTGGTGCAATGTGTCCAGGTGTATCAGTTGCAGCAGTTGCAACTATTTCTACAGGGAAACAAAAAACTATTGCTTGCTCTTTAAAAATGAATTGTGTTATATGCATGTTTCTTTTTGTGTTTCGTTGGTTGCAGGTTTTGGTAAGCGATGGAGAACTTTACTCCCCCCTTCTCTCTCTCTCTCTCTCTCTCTTTCTGCCTCCCCCTCTACTGTGGTGCTGACTCACTGTCACTGGCCCAGAATATGCTGTCTGCCTGCATTATACCCAGCTCACCTTCCCACCAATTAATGCCTCCTCAGCATCCGAATAAAAGCTAAGAGCAAATCATATGCTAAAATCAGATTATATCAAAATATTAAGGCTATGTCCAGACTTCACCACTCTATACTGCTTGTGTGTATGTAATGACAGCGACACGCTATGCTGTGAAATACAGTGAATGTTTATTCATAGAGCAAAGTATTATGGTTTACGATTGTTGTGCAAAAATATCTGAATTTTTGGTGGTGGTCAAGTTGGTCGGACATCTCACTTTCACTCAAGTACAGGAGAGGATATGTGTTCTGCACAAGAAGGACGAGAATATGCAGCTACCGCCATCTAGTGGAAACAAGAAGCCAATGCCATATGGTACTGTTTAATGTGAACCATTAAAGGAATCGGTCGGTCATATTGAAAAGTTTGCTCACACTGTTTATAACCTGCCAGGTTAGACGCCATATTGAATTTAACCCAGAAAACAGGGGGTGTGAGTGATAGACTGTAATTTTTTATAGGCCAAAAAATTTGTTTTCTCGTAAAGATGCTTTTTTAGCCGAACAGTTGGTATGTTGTTAACTGTCAAAAAAGTTAAGTGGTCTTTAAAACAGTGATATGACCTGTTTAACACCAAAAGCTACTTAGCATTTTAGCTTCTCTCTGTTTTTTTTTTTTTTTTTTGGTTAAATGTCTGAAATGCTTGTAGACAAGTTAAATATATGGTTTTATGTTTTATTCTATCGTAAAAGAGCTACGTTAAAACCCCTTGGTCTTTTTTTTAAAGCTATTAGGCCTTGTAGTTTGTTTATATACTATGTTCAGCTTTTTATTTTTGACGATTATTCATAATGTGTACATTTGTGGACGCATGGTGAACCACAGAAATGACTTTCTGCAATGATAAAAAAAGCATAACATTCTGGTCACTTTGTACAATAAAGCATAACCTTATGCTGGTCACAAAACTTTGGCTACTTTCCTCTATCATCAATAAAAGTCTTAATCAGGCCTACAAAATGTCATCACTGCACATTTTTTAAAAAGTAACATTTTAGCATTTAGCTATAAATTATGACTATTTTATGGTTCAGTGAAACCACGATATTGTTCTATATACCTAAATCAAACACCTCCATTCTCATTTTTTTTCTATCTAATCTGAGCATATTAGAAATTTCGTCAATAATTAATCTGTATTATAAAAGGGCCAGACATATATGCTCCTTCAACTTCCAGACTCATCTTTCAAAATGTGGATATTCTGGGGTTTTCATGACAACACCCGAAATGTCAGTATCTTGTTTATGTCTAATTTTATTTAATTAATGCAATTAGTGTCTATCAAATGTGATGAGTTGGATCAGCCGTTAGGCGGGCGAATCAGCCAATCAGAGACCAGCGGGAGGGCTCCTCGTCTTGACGTCATCGACACTATATAAACGCTTGCCGCGTGAGGGAATGTACAGAGTACTTCTTCTAACCCTAACGCTCTCTGGCTTCCTGTACGGCATTTATGCTGTTTCGTCTTAAGCTTTCAGTATATTACAGGAAGTTTTCCGCGGTTCCGATGCGTCTAAAAAAGCTATAGAGTACTCTGATGCTCGGTCTCACAGGTCTGCGTGTTTGTGCGCGGACAGTCCGACTGCCGCGAAGAGTTCACCTCTGCTGCACACGCGGCGGGTCTGTGGGCGTTTAGCGCGCTGAGCAGAGCAAATTGAGCATGGCCAACTTTTGCGGACCTTTCCTCTGATCCTGCAAATAGGCCTAAGCTCAGACACTCACTGCTGGGTTGGGCTCCTCCGTTTAATATTGCTTTGGTTTGTGCAAACTCGTAAGTGCTCTGATAGTCACGTCGTTTTTGTCTTGTCTGACTGAGTGACCGTAGTGTTTAGTTCGTAAACTTGTTTTTTGACTAGTACAGCGAGAAGGGTTTGACTGCCGCCTGGATATCTCCATGTGAGGGCGAGAGCTCCAAAATAGGGCGTGGCTTCATCCGCAAGTTCCTAGACTATGCTAAACCCTAAAACCTACCCTGCACCTGACCCTAGCAATAGCATTAACCAGTTAATTTGGCTGCACGGCGGAATTGGCGCTGAATAGCGTGGTATAGAAAGTTAATTGTAGTTCAGGAGATAAAATTTCGCCGAGACGGGCCGTTTCGTAATTCCTCAACAGGCCTTCAACAGACAATGGCAACTTTTAGCTACACCTAGCCTCACTACAACCTTCCACCCTGCCAGTTTCAAGCGCCAAGCACCTCTTGTTGCCCCTAAGCGTTAGAGTATAGTCTTTCCCCGGCGCTGCGCAGAGACGGCTCGTGGGTCAAGAAACTGGATCAAACTCCGGTCCGAACACTGACCACGATCTCTGGCCTCTGCTCTTAAGGAGAATGCTGATTTATAAAGCATGTTTGTTTTGTTTTAGATAAACTATAAGGTTTAATTTATAAAGTCTCATTTTGGATTTAAAGTCAATAACTATTAGCAATGGTGAAAGTCTTCGCACGAAGAGGCCCTACTCCATTTTGGAGGTTTAACCCCTTTTTGGAGATCCCGCCCGATTTTGGAGATCTGCGGTTGTAGACACTTTTTTTTTTCTCTCTTCCACTGATAAACTTCCTAAACAAGTTCGTCTGAAGGCGCCCCCCTTTGGTTTTAAACGAGTAACCTGTAAAAGCAGGGTGTTGTTGGACCACAAACTGTTATATCTTAATAAAACCCTTTTAAGAGCTACTGTTATTGTTCGTCTATTGAACTTTGTGGAGTGCAGAAGTGTGTAGTTTGAATATTGTATAAAATGGCTATTAAATGTGTTTCCATGCACTTTAAAACCTCTTGAAGTCATGGAGTTTATTTATATTAACTCGACATAATTTTTAGTTTTCTCAGAAAGCTGTGTAAGTTCAAAATTAATCAAGTCAACCTCAAAGCACACAACCGACAGCACAAATACAATCTGCTGTGCTGATTATTGAATGTGTTATCTGGAAAATGACTGAAGCCTCAGATGTTACTGGCACATCAAATTTAGTTCTCAGGTGCGTTATGCTCATTAAGTTTCTTTGTTTCGGATGCAACACTTCATGCAGGGTTTCTGGGTCTTCGCTGTCAAAAACACTGTAAAGACAATGATTTATTTAATTGGAGAAGAAAGTCTTGTCATATTTAAATTGTAGGCTAAGTGCACTGAAGAAAACAATACCTTACACACACACATATATATATATATATATCAAGTAGATGAAATTCCGACTTGGGTTATACATTTTTTCCCATTATCCTCAGTAAATGGGGTATGAAAACTTGTTTTCCTTTTAAATTAGGTTGATTGTTCTGAGCTCATTGGCAGTTATTTGTTTAAGGCTTGTCACTTGTTAATTTTGATCATTTTCTCAAAACACATTTCTTTATTGCCAGACATCACTAGAATATTATGTAAAACTCTTTCAAATCTTCCAAAAGGATTGTTTTTTTAAATATCCTACTGTACATATATCTCAATTTATTTTTGATTAGTAATATACACAGCACTTCATCTAACTCTTTGCACCCTCAGAATCCAGATTTTCAAATAGCTTTATTTCAGCCAAATACTGTCCTATCTTAACAAACCATACATCAATGGAAAGCTTATTTATTAATATGTATCTCAATTTTTTTTAATTAAGGGGTTAAATGTGTTTTATCTTTTTTTTTCTTTCTTTCCAACTCTTATTAAATTAACTACAGAAAACATTTTAACCATCAACACTATGTGAAGGTTAAAAAAAAGATGAATACCCTACAAAATAATATAAAACAATCACCACGTTATAAAAGAGTCTGAAGGAGATGAAGTATGGTTTAACCAGCCGCTCGATATGTTTAAAATGGCTACTAATAATAATCGTTACTTATGTTGATTTTTTTTAATTATTATTATTTCTGACTAATCATCCCACTCCATTTTTAAATGGTTTTTAGTTCCTGTGTGTGATTGTCATGTGTCTCCGCCTGCAGCAGCTCAGAGAGGAAGAGCGGAACCCGCTCCCCAATACAGCCTACGTGTAGGCTAGAGGATTTCTATAATAATCGACGTATCTCCTTCATTTAAAAGGGCATGCTTACAGCAACCTTAACATTTGGCCTTTTTAGCACGAAAAGAGATGCTCAAGCTGGACTGATCCGCTGCCTCGGTCGAAGGAGCTGTCCACCATGAGGTGCTGATCGGCGGCCTGGCAGAACGATGGCGACGGGGAAGTGGCTTCTCTACACGGGTCTCTGTCTGTCTCTCGTCGCCTTGTGTTTCCTGACCGTCGCGATCTCATCGGATCACTGGTACGAAACGGACGCGAGGAGATACAAGGAGCGTTGTCGGACTTTTTCGAACCGCAGGAGCGATCCGGGATTCATTTACATCCCCAACCACAGCCTTCCACTGCGAGCCAGCCGAGCGAGCCTGGACCGATGGGAAGACCGACTGCTGCTGAATAGAAACCGGCGTCAGCTGTTCGCGATGAGCGCGGCGGATGAGTGCAGCAGACGCTATAATTCAACTAACATGGGGCTGTGGAGTAAATGCTACAGGGTGGGATTGGACCCAGACATCGAAGAGCTCATACAAAAAGGTAAAAGCATCCACCTCAGCCTTATAGGAGTAAGTGTTGGCTGTATTGATGCAATGTTTTGTTGATGCTGCCATAACGAGTGCCTGAAAACTGGCATTTAAAGCTAGAAGCTTGACATCCCTGCTTATTTAAATGTAAATAAGAAGGCCTATAGAAGCATCAGAGTAAAGTGCCATTTCATTTTAATTAAAAACCTGTTGGATGCTTTCTCGGTATTGGAGATCATGAGCATCTTGTTGGTTCAACATTACATTTTCTATGAATTGTAGTGGTTTAGATTAGTGGCCCTCAAGCTTGCTCTTGGAGTACCTGAGCAATGCGCATTCTGGGTGTCTACCTTTTCTAACACACTTGATAAATTGAATTAGCTCGTTAGTAGAGGTTTCAAGATCTGAACATGGTGGCACTCCAGGGCTTGGATTGAGAACCACTAATTTTAACCGTATGAGCAATACTCACTCAACCATCTGGGTAGTTTGCTCATCAAAACATGACACTTGTCCATATGCACAAGAAGGCTCAGCTTGGTCCAACTAATTATGAGATTGACAACCACCACCCCAACACTCCAGCCCACCTTACTTAAGCTGGGCATGTGTGCAAGACTAAATTATCATATTGGGTCAGGATCTAATGATGATTTTCTTGTTTCTTCCAGGAACTATTGAACGTTGTTCCTTTATAAAGTACTATTACTCCTCTGCAGTGACGCGAAAAGATCTTTCCTTCAACATCACCAAGACTATACAGCAAGATGATTGGCATGCCCTGCGTGAGTTAACTCTTTTTGGTTTGCATCAGTGATGGGCTTACTTACAAAGAGGACCTCCCACTATGGGTGTACCCATACCCATTTAGGACCTTAATAAAGGTTGCCCACCCTTTACAAATTTAGCAAATAAATGCATTTGCTATAGTGGTAGAGTTTAAAGCAAGGGTATCAACCCTTCTCCTAGAATTCCCACCTTCAGTGTGCCAGAGCAAGTAGTAGCTTAACTTTAAAAGAAGGTGGCCCTCCACGAGCAAGACTCATTTGTTTGTGTCTTTATCTCTCCAGATTTGCGTCGGATGACAGCTGGCTTCATGGGCATGGCTCTATCCATCATTCTGTTTGGCTGGACCATTGGCGTTTTGGGCTGTTGCTGGGAGCAAGGCCTCATGCATTACGTCGCTGGTCTACTCTTCCTTATGGGAGGTATGTGAATTCCTCTGTGTAACTCATTGGCCAATGCTTGGTTCTTGATATCTAAACATCTAGTATCATGTCCCACCTCAGGTACCTTCTGCATCATCTCTCTTTGCACCTGCGTGGCCGGCATCAACTTCGAACTATCTCGCTACCCACGTTATCTCTTCAGCCTTCCGGATGATATAAGCCATGGTTACGGCTGGTCCATGTTCAGTGCCTGGGGAGGACTAGGACTGACCCTCATAGCTGGGTTCTTCTGCACCCTAGCACCATCGATTCAGCCTCCCCCACCAACCCGTACCTCCTGTCCGAAGTCTCGCATGGAGAACGGAACAGTGTGCTAAAGCTTCATGTGACACTTTGTACATCGACATAAACCTGTTAATAGACTTCGTCATGGGTATTAAAAACACAAGACATTTTGTCCTGGAATGTGGCAAGCCATGACTCTCAGTTGATGTGCAAAAAGAAGAATCTGTTATAAAAGCACATTTGTACAGTTGTATAAAAAGCTTTCCTCCCCGACATGAGTTCAGCATGTCCTTGGTGAAGCGGTTCTTGGTGTTTGTCTTTGTGTTTAGTAGACCGTGTTTGAATTTCAAGATGAATTTACCATTTCCAAGATGTATAATTGAATGAATTTCATTATGTGCTGTAGTTGTCAATATTTTCTTCATTGGACAATAAAACGCCTCATGTAAAAAACCCTCCCGCTTCTACTCCAACTTCACTTCATCAGAAAAAACGAGAGAATCAAACAGAGGCAATGAATACTCAATTTTATTTAAGATTTCACTGTTCCAGACCAGCAGAAAAGGGGTCAGTTCTTTTCTTTTAGCGCTTTATTTTGTATTAAATGATCTCAGCAGCATGTTAAACCCAAATGTTGGACTACATTGATTTTTTTTCCTGAAAGAATGAGTGGTTGCATTTGATAAATACTGTTTAGTATGGCCACACAGATGAGAAAGAAAGAGAGAAGAAATCATTTGAAGGCCTTGAAATGGCGGCATGTTAGTGTGTGCCCGTCTTCACGCATTCGACACTCGTATTATCTGTGATCGTGCCTTGACGCGTCTCCTTTGTTACCATCCTTCCCAAGGTTCCAGACTCGATTCCTGATTCATACCTTGTATGAATGGCTTATTCTATAGGCAAGCCAATAAACACTTCCACAGTGGTCTTTCTCGCTTCTCTTCATGGGAATGAAGTTACTGTAGACTGCGTATAGCGGCATGTCAGGTCTCACATCACCCTTGAATCCAAAATGCATCCCTGGCCTTAGATTAGAGAAGGTACTACTTTATGATTAATAGAGTTCCTTCTAATGAGTACCAGGGATTGGATTCTACTAATGCACTCAAACGTCTCACTTCGTTAAGTGTAGCTTCGTTAACATTAAACGTGTAAGAAGCCAAGAACATATTATAATCCATTTCCTTCAAGAGGTGGTGAGACCTAACCTACGGGAAGTGTAAAGATTCACAGTATTAAGTTACAGTCTGTACCTTGGACGAAGGATTGACGCCAATAGTTAATCGTTTAAGCACATTCCATTTAGCCATTGTTAGTCACATCAGTGCTCACGGTTTCCTCTGCACATTTCAGTGCCAGACACTTATTACCCCCTAGAATCATACGTGAAGGTGTGTGAATGTGTGTTAGGACCCTCAGTGAGTCTGTCTCAATTGTTATCCTGCACTGATGGTGCTCGTCATATGTGTGCCTTCAAAAAAACTGACAACAGACAAACAAATCCTGATGGGGAAGGGATGGAGAGGGAAAGGGTAGAAAGACAAGAGCTTATGTTACATTATTAATGGAAGGGGTATATTTGCAGTTTCATATTTGTGATGCAGTTAAATTTGAGAGAGGCTTGTCTTTAGTGACGGTCAATACCGGCACTCTGTAGGATGTCTGTGGCCGTCTGTGCTGGGGGTCTGAAGGCTGTTTGAAAACCTGGAGGTGGGGAGTGGAACTGACTTGGGGTGAGTGTGGAAGGAGGGAGGTAAGGGGCCCAGGCGGCTCTGTGTAAGGACAGTTGGGCAGCCGCGTCCAGGAGGCCGGTGTGCGGGGGCTGTGGGAGTGCGCTGGAGCTGGGCGGTCCGTCCATCTCTGTGAGCGCCTGCAGTGACTTGAGCCAGTGTGGCGGATTGTCATCCTGGAGACAGTCCAAACTGTTGCCTGCGGATGCTGGGATACCTGGAGATTGAAATAGGATATGAATGAGTACTGTTAGCAGTGAAGGTTTTATCCGTAACCAGAGAGTTTACGGAACACAAACCGCACCTGTGATTATGGCGGGGTCCATCCAACTGGCCGTACTGTCCCAGCTGAGGCTGTGCGAGACTCCAGTCGAGCCTACCGGCACCCCGATGTGGTTCACACTGGAAGTGGAGGAAGAGGAGGAGGAAGAGGTAGAGTTCGGGAGGCCTCCGAAGTTGATGTTGATATTTGGTAGGAGCGCTCGCAGTCCGTCCTGCCACTCTTTCACATTTATGCTTTCCACAGAACCATTGTTTTCTGAAAGAGCAAAAAAATGTATGCCAAAAAGATGTGAGAATTTAAACTTTGCAACATCCTTAAAGTGATGGGTCACCAAAAAATGTGGCTCCTATGTCAGAAATGGCAAATGCATACATTGTATTTTGTACTAATATAATACCTTTTATATTATACTAAGTTTTTTTTTCTTCTTCATATTTTCAGTTTTCATTTTAGTTTAGTATTTTTGTTGTGCTTTTATTTAACTATTTCTCTTTCAACTTTAGTCAGCCTGGAAGTAACTTTTGCTTCTTTTAGTTGCCAAAGCAATATTACTTAAGTTTATGTTTTTTATTAACTGTTCATATTTTATCTTAAATTCAATTACCGAAAATAGCTTTTAAAAATTTAAGCTAATAACAACACTGAATATTACCACAGCTTGCTCTCATAAAGGGCTCAGGGGCACAAACAAACTGAATTAGCCATCAAGGGAAAATAAAATTACAATTAAAATGCAACTCAGTGCAAAAAAACAACAATTAACATACTGGGAATGAGTTCAACAACTTGTTTGTATTTGGATCAGTGGGCTACAACCGTAGCCCTGCTTAGACCAGGTGTTTTAACACACACACACACACACACACACACACACAGGTGTTTCACTAAAAAACTGGAGCGCACAAGACAGATGCATCCCCTAACCTGATATAGGAATCCCCCCTAGGCCGGTGCTGTGGTGCTGGGCCGGCATGCTCAGGTCTAAGAAATGGCTGTGTGCAGCTGAGGCCGTGTGGTTCAAGTGTGTGAGGTTATTGCGGGTGGGAAGGCCCATCCAGGGGTGGCGTGCGGTCATGTGTTGGGGCAGGCTGAAGGAGTTATACAGGCCTCTGTGCTGGAGGTGAGGAAGGGGCTGCTGACCGTTGGGGAGGCTGGTCTGGTGGGAAGAAGGGTTGGGAGAGAGAGGCGAGTGCTCCTGGACTGACAACTCTTTCTCTATGAGGTCGGCCAGGGCCTTCCGTGTGACGTCAAATGGGTCGAAGCCGAGGTCATCGTCCTGCTGCTGCTGCTTGGCTGAAGAGCCGAAACCGAAAGCCGCCTGCCAATCAGTGGAGGACGACACTGGGATAGTGTCTGCAAAAGAAAGAAGGTTTGGTGGGTTTAGCTCCGCCCATACTGCAATCTTATTGGTTCACTAAACTGCATTCACTGAACAGGCCTACCTGAGGTGAAAAGGCTCTGTGGTTCTGGAGTCATGGGCCAGTCGGAGGCTCCCTGTGGTGAACTAGAGAAGGGGGGCAAGCCGCTGGGGATGGGGTTGGGATGTCTGAAATTACTGTTGTCTGAGAAAAGAGACTGAGACTCTGCTGCCGCTCCCTCGAAGGGTGAGCGCGCTGTAAGTTCGGCCACGCTGATGGGCACAACGAGGCTAGGTTTAGTAAGGCCAGGTGGAGGAGATGGGGAATCGCTACTGGATGTCTGTCAACCAAATACAGATATATTGATTAAATAAAACCTACTTAACTATTCTTGGAGAATTCTTAGAGTGTTGTTAGTACTTACCTGTGATATATTCTCTCCGTTTCCTATACTTATGGGTTCTGATGGTTTGCCAATTGGACTGAAATAAAGGACAGTGTGATGAGCATGCACCAAAACATACAGGAAGAAAAAGAAAAGAAAACAAAAGAAATCACTTGATATGAAATGTATATTGTTGTATAGTGAAGCAACTACTGGCTGGGCTTCTGCAGTGCAGTACCTGGTAGGCTCTAAGGCTGATGGGAAAGGTGGAAGGCCTTGGTTCTGTTCTGTTCCCTGTTCAGGGTCTGGTTCGTCTGGAGTCATGTGGTCTGAGTCTGTTAGGCAGTCTAAAAGTGGAGGGGACTTGCGATGCTCTGTGGTTAAACCGTTAACCATTTTCCCGTAGTTCTGTAATGAGGGCCACCCTTCTTTATTGGTACTATTGGGTCTGGGAGGAAATATTAAAAGTTAAAAATGGAAATCTCACTTCTCATAAAAAAAGAAACTCATAATAATTAAATACAATTAAGGTATTAAACACAATATTTAATATTGGAATCTCTAATATATAAGTAACAGTAAAGACAATATTTTCCCAAAAATCTATTTCAAATAAATGCTGTTCTTTTGAGCTTTCTATTCACCAAATGAAACAAAAACATCTTATGATGCTGGAGACTAGACTTATGACTGCTGAATAAATATCTCTGAAATGCAAGGAATAATTTATTTTAAGAATAGATTAAAAAAAAAAACATTTTAAATTGTAATTTCACAATATTAAGACGTCTCACATGTCTATTTTTCTATCTATAAAAAATGTTGAAGAAACTTAATTATTACTTAATTATAGAATATATGCAACCATAAGCCACATTCAATCATAAATATGAATATGTTCATCTGACAAACACAACACCTCTGAGCGGAGTTGGTTTTGCTCTTCGACTTCTCGCCACATGTTGAGGTTTGTAAAAAGTTGGGGTTTGCTTTGTAAAGGTCTTGGAGTAATTTTTGTTCATACTCTTGATGTTTCCCAGCCTAAAAACAAGTTACACTCAACAGTCAAACAACATCTATATCAATTGAAAAAAACAAAAACAGACAGCAAAACATTTTCTAAATGCTTTTTCCTGAACTGAGTGACCTGTAAACAAATGTTCAAACACTCACCTGCATTTCTTCTTTTGTAAAACTAGCCGCTTCATCTCCTAGTTCGTGTAAATACATGCAGTCCGGTTTAGGACACTGCATGCTTTTGAGAAAATAACTGCAGTACTTTGTTGTACCTAAAGAAGCCTGGAGACCAAACAGCGACAGACAAGTATTTTAAAAACAAACAACTTTAAAGTGACAGAACACACAGACATAATATACTTAATGTATGCTTACATTGTGATGGTTTAGCACTTACCTTGAGTGTTCTACCATCCACTATGACATTGTTCACACACTGTATTGCTCTAAGGGCGTCCTCTGAACGAATGTAAGTTACATAGGCACTGGCACTAGGACCCTGTTGAGTAAAAAAGGTTTACTTTATACTTACTCATTTGCTGTAGCTTTAAGACAGAGACGTTTTCAGAGGCACCAAATGAACAGGAAGCATGCAAGCATCATAGCTATAATCACATGTAGCTTTTCTTACCTGTGAACCTGCATATGATGTGCTGTTATTGATGACCACTTTATGGATTTTGCCAAACTTTCCGAAATATTCCGGGCGCTTTAGAACCTGAGAAGTAATAAAAGTGAGTGTTCATTCTTCAAGTGAATTATCTCAGGAACCGCAAAACAGACACTTCACCAAATTATGCCTACTTATCATACAATCAAACTGTGAAATGACTCTGAGGGAGGAAATTTCCTTTTGTTCAGCAAAATGTAAATGACTTGCTGATGATAACACTATTTTTGAGCTATTCTCATTTACCTTTAACAGGAAGTGGCGCATTTCTCACTGATGATATAAAAATATGGATTTGACATGAGAATTAAATGCACATACACTTAAATTAAATACATTAAAGTTCGACCTTTTATAATGTAAACAAATAATTAACAATTAAATTCAGAATTTTATTCTTGTAAATTGTACACTACTGTTTGAAAGGTTGTGGTCAGTAGGTTTTTTTTTAAAGAAATTAATATATTTGTTCAGTGAAAAATTCATTTATTTTTAAATAAATAAAATTTAATTTAAATGTATAAGAAATGACATTTTTAACAAATTATTTCTATTTTAAATAAATGGCGATCTTTTCAGTTTTACATTTATCAGTGACAATTAGTATGAAAATATTCAGCACAATTGTTTTCAACATTTATAATTAGAAATGTTTCTTGATTACCAAATCAGCTAATCAGAATAATTTCTGAAGGGTCTTGGACATTGAAAACTGGAAAAAAAAGTACATTTAACTTTTATATATATTAACAATACATTTTTTTTTTTAAAGTTAACAATTTGCAATATTATTATTATTTTTTGTACTATATCTTGATCAAATAAATGCAACATTTTACAAAACCTCCCCTGACATTTAAATGCTTTATTTAAATTTATTTCAGACGGCAGCTATTTAAATCAATATCTAGTTTAATTAAAGGACTAAATACCATTTTTTGTTTAAGAGTTAAAGTTCAAATTTCAGCACTTCCAAAGACTAGTTAAGAAAGAAAACAAACAAACAAAAAAAACAAAGGCTTTGTATAACATAAGCTTTCACCTCTGCATCTGCGAGTCTTTGAGAAAGTCCCACGACGAACACGAGGTTCCGCTGCACCACACGGACACTGGCCAGGTGCTTGCGGTTCTCTGTCACCTTCTGCTTCTTTTCATTCTGCTTCTGCTTCTTCTCGTTCTTTATCCTCTGGATCTCCTCTTGTGACAGCGGTTTGTATACTGCCGGATCCTCCGGATAAGGCTACAGAACACACAGAGCCAGTTACCTCATTTGAACCTGAATCTGGGGGTTGGCAATTCTCAAAGAACTCTGCAAATAGGTCAAGTTTTCAGACGGACAGCATCACAGTGAGTCAAAGGAACCACATTGAGTTTACACTTGGGAAGTGCGGGTTGCCAAGAAAGTGGTGCAATACACTTTAGCCACAATTGCATAATCAGGCATGAAAACATTAGGGCTGATTAATCAGATGGTATTTGACCATTGTGCTTGTGCATAAAGATATAACTTGATATATTTAACAATACATTCACACTAACAAAACATACTGACATATTTGAATGAACTTTTTTAAAATTTACTTTTTGGGCCATCTATGTTTTGGTTAAACAGACTGAAATGAAATCTCCATTTAAAAAACAAATTGTGTTTGTAAACTGAAAGAAAGTCTTACAGGTTTGGAACAACATGAGGGTGAGAAAATCAATATTCATGTTTGGGTGAAGAAACCTTTTCAGATATGATAATTAAGTGTTCATACAAAAGTTAAACAAATGTCCACTCTGAAATCTAAAATTAAATTTATTAATATTGTAATAAACATTTGACTGTTTGATACTTTCATATGTATTTACATTATATATCTAATGGGTAAGAAATCATTTCAAATGTATTTAATATAACTGATTAACTTAAGATTAGTAGAAAAACGAACAAACTTGTCTTTATAGTTTAAGTGTTTCATTTAAGTATTTGGCAGCCAAATATTGACATAACAAAACACTATGTGGCATAAACCATGCTGTATATTCTATAATATTTGTGACAGAAGAGCTATTATTTATTTCGCTAAACAAACTATCCACGATTACACCGGTTTTTATATTAGATATTAGTTGGGTTTTATTAATTGCATTTAATATTAAGTTTTCTCAAGCTTGTGTACAATTTTGAAGCAGTAATATTACCTTTCTGCAAGCAGGGCAGAGCCCGTTCTCGTCTGTGCGGATACGGTGCCAGCAAAAGCGGCATATTTGGTAGCCGCAGGTGCAGGGGAAGAAGTTGACATCGTCAATCTCCAGCGGTTCCATGCACAGTGGGCACTCCATGGGGTCTTCTTTCAGCTCGGGACTGCGGGACATCCTATCGTACGGCAAGTTCAGAAGAGTCTCTGGCAGGTCGGCCGAAGTGCTGATGCATAAATACATATATGCTCTTGTTAAATACTCATATTAAATAATGGCATAGTTAGATCAAAACAAGGCGAATAGCCATGCCAAATTAATACAGTCAGCTTTCATAGGCTCATAGCAGTCCAAAACATCAAGCTACCACAAAGCACATTAAGCCTTTTCATGTGTCGCTCATTACAATCAGTTGGCCCAGTTGTCTATAAACATGCTGATGTATTGGGATTGCAGAATAGGGCCACTGGGTCACACTAGAGATGACTAAAAGTCAGGTATTCACGGTCTATAGACTGACAAGAAAACCAAATTTAGAATAAACGCTGTTTTTTTTTTTTTTTACACACAATACAGAGCCAATGTTGTATTTAGCACAACATAGTGTAGCTTTCTATCTAAATGAACTGCGAATCACAAAAGGTTCAGTATGTCTTTTGTCCAACCCTGACTTAGTATCATAAATGCGCGTATAAAAGATGCAGCTAATATTTCCTTCACAAAAATATACATTATAGAAAGCATATATTAAATTATGTCAGCGAAAAGCTGAGTTAAACATTAACACATCTCTCGCATCTGATCAAAACAGTTTAGATTCGCAGACCTCGGTAGAGGCTGTTTCAGCTTTAAATTGACATTAATTAAAATGAACAAACCATTGAATGCTATTTTAAAGTCTATGGATTACTATTGAAATCGCTATTATTGACATCTCACATCATATATGTCTAGCGGCGCGTCGGTCGCGCTGAAAGCCGGTCAGGTGTCTCCACAGCTGGGACAGACTTCAACTGACGTGCGGCACACAACACAGCGCCTAAAACAAGTCATTTACCCTCCAACAACAAATAACACACAAACTTAAAGAGCGCGGATATTTTTAAATGACTGCAAGTTAATAAAACGACTTTCCTTCCATATATATTCAGTAGTCAACGAGTGTTTTCTTAACGTTTCTTTTTTGCGGCCTACACACAGCTAAAGCCTGCGACTCTCCTACTAAACGGCCCGGCGACTAGAGGAGGAACCACCGCCTGTCCACCTTTGACTTCATTCTTCACTTAAACTAAAGGTTTTATTCTTTAGCCGTGTGGTTAGTCTGCTTCAACACACACATACAAACCTAACACCGATGTAGTAGTTATATTCGTGTTCACTGATCGCGATTAAAGCAGTTGTTTTGTAGGGTACTCACTTCTACTAGCTGGTCCTGTATTGCAGGGATTCCACTCCAAGGGATATTCACTCTAGTTAAGGCGGGGGTTTTAGCCTTTCAACTGATCAGATGTGCCTATCTGATAGTTTGGATTGAGCACTACTCCACAGCTCAGATGTTCAAAATTGATTAGATGTTTTCCTACTCAGTTTTACTGTTTATTTAGGCAGCAGATTTTTACCACCATCTTACACTGAAATGAGGAGGGAATACAGTAACCAGTCAGCGCTCAATGAGTTTGCGCAAGAAGCGATGCGCAATGCATTGTGGGAGATATAGTTTATTTTTTTTTATAAAATTTCTTAACATCAGTAATGTACTACAGTCACCACGAGGGGCGATACAAATCGATACTATTATAAATCCAAAATATTAGAGTTAAAAGTAAGCATTTACATTGTTAAAGTTTGCTCGTTATTGTAACAGTTAAAGAAATGTAAATATATTTAATATTTAACTAAAAACTAAATAGCTTTGTTTTATAATAACATTTTACTTATTCGAAATTTAATAACCAAATAATAACGTTAAATGCTACTTTTTAATTAAATGTATTCTCATATGATAGAAACCTCATTTATATTAGTTATAAAAGAATGAAAATGTAAAAATAAAATGAAATGAAAATAAAATAAGATATTTAAAATGTAATTTTATTTGTTGAAATATTTAACTTTTAACCATTTATTTTATACCAGTACTCCTTTTTTAGATTTGTTAAATGTTTTTTAATTGCACAATTTAATTTACTAATTAATAAATAAATATATATATGTTTAACAACATTTATTACAACATTCAATGTTCTCTAAGGTGACGAGATGAGATGATAAAAAGTGAATGTATAGTAATTATAAAATAATGAAAATTATTTTTAAAAAATTAAAAATATTCTGACACAAAAGTATCTTATTTTCGTTTATAACATTCCAAATGCAATGTAACAACTAAAATTAGTAATTAGAAAAAGTCTTAACTGTCACTTATAAACAAATATAAAATGCTAAAAACACTGTTATTTCAGTTATTAGGGTTTTCATGTTTCTGAAGGGGTCCACCACCAATTTGTACTTAATTACAACCACTGTTACATTGCTGAAATAATACTCTATTACAAGTGAAAGTACTGGTGTCAAAACAGTACTTAAGTACAAGTACAAATTACTCTTCTCAAAAACTGCTGAGTACCTAAAAAAAAAAAAAAAAGGTTTTAATATATAAAGCTCTAAAAACCTGTTTTATGTTTTAGTGCACGGCTGGTTAGTAGTGGTTCAAGAATATCTGCTTGTTACAGTATATCTGACCCTCACCATTTCTGGGTCCTAACTGTCTGCCAGACACTACAATAAAACACCAAACTGTGCTAATATATACATCCACAATGTCATGTACTGAAATATTATAAAATTTATACTGAAATACCGAATGGCCAAACAGCAATTCATGACAAGCGATTTCATGACAAGCTTAATCATTTTCAGTACCACTGGAAAAACTACTACATAATGTACCTATACTAACAAACAGGTATTTAAATATCTCAAAATTTGTCGCCCATGCAGTTAAGGCAATCATTAGTTCAAGCTTTGAATGGTTTAAGACAGTAATAAAATTATAAAACAAATGGCCTCAGTTTAGTTGAGGTGTTCATAACATGACAACAGCAGTGATTTATATTGTTTAAGATAAATGAAATATCAGACAGCTTTGACCTAATGTCTGTACAATGTAGTGATGCAGTTAGACAGATTAGGATATTTATACTGTATGTACACATCATAAAAATATCCCATTACAAAACATTTCTAGCATACTTACATTGTAAAGAAATTAAAAGTTACACTAACAGCCAATCAAATTTCCAGTATCATTATCATCGGACAGGCGTTGAATCTTTAAAACTGGATTACAGGGTGAAGAGCACAGTTCATTTGTGTGTTTGTTAGCCCTATTTGACACTCTGTTTTCTGCCATTACAGGGGCCAGTTGCATAAACTTAGCCTTCATGTTAAGACAGTGTTTTAAGAGCTAGTCTGACCACTATCTGTCAGCCAAGAGTAATTGGTTTTATTTTTTGGATTCAATTTAGACTAATATACATTTTTATGTAACTGTGACCAGTCTTAACTTTTTTGTATTAGATCATTTAAAAAATAGTGTACTCAAGTTCAATGAATTACAACACGTGTGAGGTTTTGGTATACGCACATATTTGAGTTTGTTTGTAGTAAAACCCTATAAATACACCACTTATATGTACAGCCACGACTGTAGATGTTTTCTGGCAAGACTCTTTCTGGCTGTATTTCAGTCCTCTATCCACACACATGTAGGCTTTGTCCAGAGTTGAGAGTGAGACGTTTCTGGATGGATGGCATCTGCTGTTAGAGACGGATCTATTGGATGAGGAGACCGCAAGGATGTGCGGGCAGCAAGCAGACCCATACGCACACAGCTGTCTGTGTCCAACCCTTGTAAGATCCCCGCCATCATTGCTCCAGCAAAACTAAATGAGATTAAGAGAGTCTAATCCGGCATGCTTTTGTTTTATATGATGCTAAATACTATTGTTAACATACCTGTCACCAGCTCCAGACACATTTACCGTTTCTTTAGAGCTCACAGTCAGCGCAGGATAGTGAACAGCACACAGCCGTCCCTTCTGCTATAAAAGGCATAAATAATGTTCAGCATTTGAATGATACAACTAACATCTTACTAATATTTCACCCAAAAATGAAAATTTACACTAAAGTTTTTCATCCAAACAGATTTGTTGAAATTAAGCATTTCATCACTCGCTCACAAATGGCTCCTCTGCAGTGAATGGGTGCCCTCAGTATGAGAGTCCAATCGCGGATAAAAACATCACAACAATCCACACAACTCCAGGGGCCTGTACCATGAAGCCGGATTAGCTGGTTAGCCAGGTAAGTTTAGGATTAGTTTGCACCAATCCTGGGTT
>JAUCMT010000059.1:9804785-9815946 GCA_032357475.1 Enteromius thamalakanensis
GTTTGGATTTGTCAACCCAAAACTAATCCTGTAACTCTGAGTTTGTTTAGCCACCATCATGGTACAGGCCCCAGTTCATCAGTTAATGTCTTGGGAAACAAAAGCTGAATTTTTGTAAGGATCAAATCCATCGTTGAGACATTTTAACTTAAATAATGCAAAATACAAGTCCATAATCCCTAATAACACTCCCTTCAGTTAAATGTTCTGATTTCACATCAAAATCAATCTGTTTTGCTTGTAAATGGTGCATATTTCTCTCCTGATTCAAATGAGATTGCTTTAATTATTAGAGAGCAACATTATATAGTTTTAAAGTTAAAAATTCCTTGATTCACTTGTTTCTTAAAAACGCACTGCGTTTCATTTTACAAGACATTAAATGATATACTCAAGTCACGTAAATTACTTGTGGTCTACTGTGATGTTTTTATCAGCAGTTTTTACTCTCATTCTTACGGCACCCATTTACTATCCATTGGTGAGCAAATGACGTAATGCTAAATTTCTCCAAATCTGTTACCACAAAGAAACTCATCTTCATCAGAGTAAATCTTTAGCAAATTTTATTTTTGCCTGTAATACTGCTTTAAGATTAGTTCATTTAATTAACTATAATCATAGGCGGTCATACCTGCTTGTGCTTTTGTGGCTGCAAATTCACAGTCCCAGCATGATGTTCTCCACAAACCATTACACCCAGCGCACCTAAAGTGACCACCACACAATTCAGATGCTCCAGCAGGGGGCGGGAGAGAGCCGGTACACAGCCTAAAACATCCTCAAGCGATCTGGGCAACTCTTAAACAAAATGATGCTTTGATTAATATTCAAGTAGCTCGCCACTTCCGGTTCAGCAATCAAACACTTGCTCATATTAGGTGTTTTTTGGTACCTGTAGGAGTAGGCAGACCTAGTGTATGATTCATGGTGCAGAGCTCAGACAGATTGGGGGAGGTGTAAGACAGGGCTTTCCAGCTCTCTGACAGGAAGGGCTTACAGGCCTTATCAGCATCCGTGGGCTCAAACCACACTGCAGCAGAAAAGACATGCAATATGCACGTAACAGCTTACTTGAATCTATGACCTCAACAGACGCTCTAAAGTTGTATTAGATAAATGATGTTTACCAGGGACTGCATGTTTCTTGGCGATACGGCACACATAATCGATGGTTGAAACGGGAATGTTGCCATCAAGAACTACAAGAGAAGCTGATGCAAGCTGATCCTTAAACTGAGATACCTACATGTTAAGATTAAAAAATGTATGCTGTTAAACTAGTTACATTTATTTTAAAACCATTACTGATTGTACTATTGCAAGTGAGTCATGGGAAATATATCGGAGAGTTTGACCATTGTTTAAATAGCCATTGATTTTAATTTCATTGCATTTAATTTGATGTGTTAATAGGAAGCGGGACAATCTCATCCTATGGTGTACCTGATTGGACAAAGCAAGTGAGTACAGGATGAGTCATCATTATTAATTCCTCTGTTTAAGTTGAATAAATCAAAATACGTCAAATAAATTCAGCCTTGGTGAGCATAACAGACTTTTTTTAAAAAGTAGTACTATACAGTAGTATATGTTTTGATCATACATACATATTGCTCTTGTATCTGCTGATGGATGTCCATGTCGCCCAATCCCAGGCTGAGCTCTCCAGACTCAGTTATAACAGCACAATAGGTGGCAGTCCTTTGTTCCTGTAATCTGGCAACTGCGCTTGTATCCTGATGAGCATAAAGCAAAAAAAAACTAGTTACAATGATTTTTTTTTGCTATAAGAGCAATAAATGCTCAATATAACTCACCATGTGTTTACAATAGTTTAGCACAGCGTCGCTATGAGAGTCTTTGCCGATGGCAGAGATGAAGAGAGGCTTCTGCCCTAATCTGCTTAAACAGTCTACATGAAATATAAGCAATAAGTCAAAAACAACAAATATAATCAAAATAATATGAATGACACATTACATACCAGCAATATTCCTGCCTACGCCTCCAAATGACTGACAAACACTTCCTGGATTTGTCTGACCAAACTGAGGATATAACACAAATACAAAATATTTACCTGTATGATGTTATAAAAAGGTTACTTAAGCTCCTTTAACTTGTCTTACCACCAATTTCTTTGTTGTTCCTTTAGCGATGAAATCGACGTTTATTCCACCAATTACAATCTGAGGGAAATAAATAGTGTTTTTAAAATTTTATTTAATATTATTTTATTTTTTATTTTATTTAAAAGCAGAAAACATTTATTGTGTTATCTGCTTTTGTCTTTTTTTTTTAGATTTCTTTTTTTGCCTTTATAGATAGGATAGATCACAACTGACAGGAAGTGAAGCAGTAGAGAGAAAGGGGGATGGGATCGGTAAAGGCCTGCAAGCCGGGACTCAAACTTGTGACGCCCGAAGCGCAACGGCGCTGAATGTTGGCACACTGTCCACAATGCTATCGGCGCCGACTGCTTTTGTCATTTTCATTAGGTTATTATTTCTTGATTTAGTTTTAGTACTTTTTTCAGCTGGTTGTTAATGCAAAGTTGTTTTTAGTTTAATCCAATATTAATTTTATTTCAGATTTATTTGCATTAACAAAACTGTGCTTTATTACTTTTAGTAAACAATACAAAACACTTAAAATAAAATTCAGTCTTTTCATAAGAGCTTATTATTTTTTGAATTTTTTTTTTTACTGTACCACTTACAGTTTTGGAGTTTATTCCCTGGTCCTTTGATTTTCGGGTTATGATGACACCTCTGAAGTTGCCTCCACTTCTTTCTTTATGTTTAGATAGAGCACATGCAATCTGGCTGCCCACCTTGGCATTGTTATGAATGAGTGCTATATCTGAAAATGAATGAACTTCAGGAAAATACTAGAAGAAGACACATGAAACCACAATGAACACAAAAACTTACTGTTAAACAAGAATATTAATACAGTAAACATTATTATGGCAAACTATCGTTTGTGTCTTAAATGGATACTGGCTTGCAATGACTTCCCTTTAGTCAGCTCACTGACTCGCTGAAGGATAAAAGGGGTGACATCTCTTCCTGTGACACCTTTTGAGCTTCAGAAAGAAAATGCTTTTATCAGAAGTGTTTGTCACTCCATGTGGCATATTGTATAGCCAATCACTATTTCTCTACCTGGCCTCAGTCACAGCTGTTTGTATGGCATCTTCTATCTGTTGTCCTGTGGCTGCATGTTCCTCAGGGATGGGAACGGCCAACAGAAGACCACTGTGAAGCCCCAGACATAGTGTGCTTGCTGCTGAGGAAAGAGGGAGTTAAAGATCCCTTCACTAAGCTGGATGAGTTTATGTCAGAGGAACTTTATCTATGATCTCTGTTTCAACTAGCTCTTTCGATTAGAATCACAGCAGCATTCAGTAAATGTGTAATATTGACATTTACTTAAATGCATGTGCGGTAAAAGCTTAAACACTGAGACTTGCCAATAAGATCCGCTGCTTCTTGAGGACTGGAGACATGGTAAGGAGCAGTAAATCCACTTTGCCGGGAGAAGAAAGCCGGGAAGCTTTTTGAATCTCCATATGTGGCCACGCACACACCCTGAGTTTCCTGTAAATAAAAGCACTTATCTTTGAATTAGAAATATATATATATATATATATATGTATGTTATGTATATATAAATACATACACTTGCATGAATACATTTCAGAAAAAAATTAATCTTTACATTTTACATGCATTTATATAATACATAAACATGTACATATATTCAAATATACACTTAATGTGTGTGTATATATATATATATAAAATATTCAAAATACACACATAAATACTGTAAGCTAAAACTTTTATTTTTGGTGTGATTGTTTGACAGCACCACTATATATGGGAGGGGGGATTTTTATTCAGGAAGTGACATAATACTTTAAAGTCTTACCAAGAACTCAAGAGTGCGACCGATATCTAGGATGGATTTCACCCCAGCAGACACAACAGCAATAGGGGTTCGACCCAGTTCAGTGAGGTCTGCGCTCACATCCAGAGCTACAAGAGGTAATATATAGCTCATTAAATTCAGGCCAGTATACTGTTCACATGGATATAAGAACACTTCTGAAAATAAACATGCAGTTTTCTCCATCTCTATGTACTCCTCCAATGCCTCCGGTTACAAAAACAGGAATCCCAGCCTTGTGAGCCGCAATCATTGTGCTGGAGACAGTTGTGCCACCCGACAAACCCTACATTATCAAAAAATAGAAATTTTACATGAATAAGTATAATCACAGGTACAAATAAAGATTAGTTCAGCTCCCGACCTTGCTGATGACATAAGGTAAGTCCCTTCTGGACACTTTTAGTGCTGTTTTGCTTTGTGCCAGGAAGTCCAGTTCATCTGAAGAAAGGCCCACATGAATGCTGCCCTCAAG
The DNA here is from genome assembly GCA_032357475.1 of Enteromius thamalakanensis. Taxonomy (NCBI): domain Eukaryota; kingdom Metazoa; phylum Chordata; class Actinopteri; order Cypriniformes; family Cyprinidae; genus Enteromius; species Enteromius thamalakanensis. The sequence goes on from JAUCMT010000059.1 coordinate 9,809,218, forward strand.
GATCCCAATGGTTGCAGGGATTGCACCCTCAGCCCTCACAATCGCCTCCACTTGCTTTGCTGTACTGAAATACAGAGGAAATGCAGTCAACTGGTAAATACTGAATCCTGATCAAAAGGACTTCAAAAACCATGAGTAATAATAAAGCAGAATGGGTCTGTACTGTTTTTAAGATAAAAAGTCATGTGACAACCCTGACTTTAGAATGGCCCAAGGGAAAAGTTCACAATGATAAGTCTTTGACAGCACTGTAAGAGATTTATAATATTTTTCTACCTGAGATTGTGAGGATAAGGCATTCCATGTGTGATAATTGTGCTTTCCAAAGCTACAACTGGCCTGTGATCCGCTAAAGCCTCTTTTACATCAGGATGGATGATAAACAAGCTGTCTGTAAGAGAAATATGGAATAACTGACCCAAACAAAACTGTATTTAAAGCACTGTACCACATTTGGTGACCAAAAACATTCTTCCTAAGTTTGAACTGGTTCTCATAGCCTTTGTCTAGTGTTTGAAAAATGATATAAAGAAAGCAGAATTATTATTATTATTTTTTCTTTCATAAAGTGGAATGATGCACAAATAAAAATGCTTCTATGGTACTTTTCAGTCATTTTGGAGCCTGACAGCAAAGGTCTCCATTTCCTTTAATTGTATGGAAAGTAAAAGCTTTGACATTTTGCTAAATACTTTTTTCCCCCGAGTTCCAAAGAAGATAGGAAAACAGGTTTGCAACAACACTGACAGGAAATAATCAATTATGGGTGAAATACTCAGTGTATAATATACAGTGGTTCAATAAGTCATAAGAAAACGAAATTGGGACATGGTTGAATGCAAATACCTGAATCTAGACCTGTGGTTTGTGCTAGTTTACCTTTTTTGCGATGTCTGCTGGGTGAAGTTGTAATGCAGCGTCTAAGAAACGCAGACAACCTCCACATCTTCAGAACTTGATCTTCAGGTCAGCAAAACCCGCAACGTAAAAATACAGTAAAGCACCGTGTGCTGGAGAATTTCCACAAACCTCAAAGGGAACAATTTGTCGTGCTCTATTTGTTTGAGACAAGTGACGTGATGTTAGCAGCTTTCATAATCCTGCACGTTTCAAGAGACGAAATATAGAAATACACTAAACATAAAAAAGCAACACGCAAGTAAACAATTCAGGACTTTAGTCGTTCAATGAATACTGACAGAAACGAGGCTGCGTTAGCTAATTAAAACGCTTGTCACGCGCTCTGGGCTTTTAGCTGTTTAAAACACGACTCGGCTTAAATAAATAATTATTTTTAAAAATCTGGACATTAAATTCTCAGTTTAAGCTATCTGCTTTCCGTATGGACTCCACTAGGTTGAACTTTGATCCGGTTGGGTCTGTTTGTACTAGCTGAGAAACGCTTTTTACTCGATTTTTTGTCAGATGGGGTATGGCCTATACAAGGGCATGTTGATGAATCAATGTACAACGGTAATACCAGTAATATCTACGAATTTATAGATTTTTTGTTTATTTTTAATATATTGCCTGTACATACCTCAATTGGCCCATTTTCTTCATATGGCCTCAGCTGACTGAATGTACTCCTCGAAATGAAGTTTGTAAACAAATACAAATCTTTCCTGGTAAAATTCCCAGCGAGTTATCTCACATAAACATTTTTTTTGTGTTTAAGATGTCTTTTTTATTGTGTAAGAAAACTAATTACATGATTGTATAGAATCAAATCAACTATATTTGAACTTCTAACCAAAAAAAATAAAACATTAACAAACATATAAAAACAGAATGCAAGTGTAATAGCTACAATTGACTAATGAAATCAAGCTTAAATCAGATATTTTCACGGAGCCTGCAAGCATAAAGCATGTTGTGCCACAGGTTTAGTTTCTGGTAAACCCTTTATATCAATAGCTGTGATGCTACTCTGTACTGAGCCACTGTAATGCACATCTGTGGTAAGAACTGTAGAGTTCTCGCTCAGTATTATGGCTGTTTCTGCAATGGAAGAGTTTAAAACTTGTTCATCAGTCTGATACTTTATCATATTGACCAATGTATGAGCTTTATGCTCTTCAAACAGCTGATCGCATTCAGACACAGAGCTGTAGATAATGTCTGTAGGAAACGTTGACTCCAAGATGGTTTCCTCTTCTTCATCATCAGAGTCCAAAAGTTCCATTTTAAACCAATTTGGATTCTTCAGCTGGTAATTTTTAAAAGCTTCGATAGCATCCCGAAGTCCTCGTCCTGATGGACAGTTGAAGTAATCATTCTCCCTAATGCCTTCAATGCACTTAATCCGTCCTGGCTCGTGTTTTTCTATGCCTAGTATTCGGAAGTAAAGCTCTTCAAAGTGCTTCATGAGTTTGTACTTCACCACGACGTTGAATGGTGCTGGAACGTCATCCTCACAGCACACATCATCAAAATAAGCCACCATGTACTTGTGGAAAGATGAAGCATGGACAAAATCCGGTATGATGAGGCTCAGAGCCGGCGTGAGCATGTCTCCTATGGGTGAACGTTCATCCTCCTTCAGTCTCACTTTGTGCTCACCGCACATTGCCTTCCACTTGGCATGTACGCCCGGAGAGCACAAGATCAGAACTTTATCGGAGGACTTGGAGATTCGTTCCCTCTGCATATCCAGCCACTGAATTCTACCGATTGTGCTGAGCCAGGCAGAGTCCAGGAGATCTAGAGTGACATCTGTGCCACATTTAGCCCTCAAGAAGGCACATAACTTCAAGATGACTTCTTTGTACAGGGGGTGGTCCAGAGAGTAGATGATGATGACCCTTTTAGGCTCGTGAACGGGATTCCACTCTAGTTTGTCCTTTGCACATGTCGAGCTGTCTGAGGAGGGCGTTTCTGTCAAAAGTCATGATTATTATTAACATACAAAAGCTTTGGACCCTTCAAAATGTTTTGAAATAAAGAGTGAGTGAAAGATCCTGCAGAACAATGTAGACTTTATTTTATTACACTATTGGTGCATTTTTAGTTTGGGGGAGTATTCCAGACTGTATCTGATTAATTGAATAGAAAATATATAGCCTATAGTGTTTTGAATCTGGAAAAGCCCATTAAAGTCAGCATGCACTCTTAAAAATAAAGGTGCTTTTTGGTGCCATAGAAGAACAGTTTTTTTCTAAATCGTTCCATTAAGAATCTTTCTGAAGGTAAAAAGATAAAAAAGGAAAGAAAGACATAAGATATGGTTCTTTAAAGAACCTTTGAGTAAATGCTTCTTTCTATGGCATAGCTTGAAGAACCTTTATTAAGTGTATCTGCCTCCACTTTTGAGAGAAATCTAATTAAAAAACAACAACTGATGCATACAGTAAAGTCTCCACCCACTTTTTTTTCTATTTGTATACTGTCCTTGGCTATGTCTGTTATATTGCAACTTATTTATTTGATAGTTTTATTTGCACTGACCTTTACGCGAATCCTTGTTCTTCAAAAATACAATACAACCAAAAATGCAAAAAGCAGCCACCAATGACGCCCACAACAGCCCCAGTGTCACCAAAATGATCAAAACAACAGGAGCGCCTGGAAGAACTAATATTAAAATGTAAATAAACATAATAGTCTACCAAATAAAACCAGAGTTCAAATAAAGCATAAATTTGAATTACTGTGTATCATAATTTGAATGCTGGTTGATTAAAAACACTCAGGCAAAAATACATTTATTGTTCATGTATAATACATACAGGGACAGATATCAAATTTCCTTCTGTATTCCAGCCAGTTATTCATGCTTTGAACAGACAGTGGCTGGATCTGTCAAACAGGGCATCTTTTAGTCATTTAGTGATATGAGTAATATTAACAAGCAGTACTCAAATATAAATGTTAATATAACTCACCACTAATTCCAAATTGCAGTGATTTATCCGATATGCTTCCAGTATGAAATTAACCTTCAGAGATGTCTTGTCATCCTTAAAAGCAATATCAATATTGTCTGTGCTTCCTTTATTAATGCTATACATCAAAATACATTTATAAAGGAACGCACAACAGGAGGCACTGTTGAGTCTTTTAGATACTGAACATTAAACGTACCTTCATGACTTTGTGAAACGGTTCTGGTTTAAGGTCAGGACTGCAGATGGAGACTTTGTATTGCTCAGAGAACTCTTCTGGTTCAAACTCTATGATTATCACCAAGTCACCATTTTCTTTTTTCTTTCGCACTAACCATTCTACCTTTGCATCCCAAAAGCGCTCTAAAATGACAAACAGATTTAGTCCACTTTTTCATGTTTCCAAAGCATGTTAAAACATTTTGGATTAAATGTGTGCTACAACTGTTCAACTAATTAGTTCTCACCTGGAACTGTGATGTTCTTTATTGCTATATGGTTCCCTGTGTTTGGCTTAGGTAAATTAGTTACAAAAACCTGGTATTTAAAGTCGGGAATGAGCACAATTCTGTCCAAAGAAAATGTCCACTAAAAAGACAAAGGAATGGAGACAATGGTGTGAATAACACAACATAGTACCCTATAAACATTATAGTTTTTTTTCTGTAAAAAAAAAATCATAAGTATGATTTTACTATGTATTTCTACTTTAAAATATCATGTTTATTTCAACTTGCTATTGTTTTCACTGGTGAAATATACTAGCAATTTCTGTGTGAAAATCATATATCCACTTTTTTTAGTGGATATATGATTACATAAGTATTAGTACTCTTACCCTGCCATCTGGGTTTGTAGGGTATAGTTTGTTCTGGAAAACATAACGAACACAAACGCTGTGATTTGTTGCCATTTCAATCACAAACACCTCGGTCCCTTTGACAGTGAATATACTCGCTGTGGAGAAAAAAATAATTTAAAAAAAACTTTAAATAGATAATTATGCTGCTATCTATACAGGTTCTGTTAGGGAAAAACATTTTATGTCAAAAAGGCAATTCGATCGAAAGTATTTGGTTATTTAGAAAAAATGTATAGCCTTGAGTTATACGTTATCATAAATGTCTTACCATCCGGTAACTGGTTCCATGTAATGTTTAGGACTGGTGCAAACTGTCCACTGTCATCTGTCTTGACTGCTACCTTTGCAGTTACTTTAGGAATCCCTGGGGCCTGTGTCCTTGGCACCACCCAACGCTCATCTGAACAGTTATCTGAGACCGTCAAAGAAATATTTGATGAAAATATCTTCTAAAACTCAAATTAGTGTCAATTTAAAGAAGACATCAACTTATACTTGCCTACTTTAACCGTGCAGTTTATTCCCTGCCACAAAAGAGCATAATGAAAAATGTACTTGTTCTTATATGAATAACATTAATGTTAATGGATAAAATGGAAAAAATAGCATATTTACCTTTTGAGAACATTCCATCGGAGGGAGTTCAATGAGACGCAGGGGTGAGATTTTCATTATGACACATGAAAGCAGAGAGAAAAGAGAGACAAAAATAACACCCATTGTATTTACTTTTTTCTCTGGTACTGCAACAGACATACGCTGCTTTTTAAGTGATGTGACAGATCATCGAACATCCTCTCATGGCTTTCTTAGATTCTATCTGTATTTAGAGGAAACCAGGAGATCTGATAAAGGGGAGGAGGTGAGCTTGACGCACATGAATATATAAGCTTTTCTCAGTCCTTTAACTACACATGCAGTCAATTCAACTAAAAAACTTTATGTTCTCAGCCAGTAGTCAAACGGTTACATTCCGAATGATAGCAATTTGGTTTTGAGATGTAAGATGACCTACTTGTTTCATTTTGTACCACTGAAACACAGGACTCGATAAATTTAGGTTATACTTCACCAGAAATCAATCTTAAGAAGCAAAGTTCACGTTTAAACACATCCATTTATAATGTATATATATTATAAATACTATCTTTCAGCTTTCTATTTCCCAAAAAATCATAGAAATAAATAAAAAAAGATGTACGCTCAAATATTGTACCTCAACAACAATAAAATAAATAAATAATGCAGCTTCTAATGAAATTATGTTCAACCAACAAACTATTTTAAGTTAGAAGAACTCAAGATAACACTATACAAAAGGTAATGCATGTTAACTTTTAACTATGATTTTTCCCTTAAGAAATTCTTAATTTGCTGCTTATTAATAGTTAGTAAGGTAGTTGTTAAGAGTAAGAATAAGATGTTGCCTGCAATGTTGTTTACCTTCTTGTGGTCTGTTCTTCAGCACTGGTAACCATCAATGGTAACCACAACACTTCAAGACAACAGAAACTCTTAAATGTCAAACATAACAGCATTAAAGACTAGCATGTTTTTCCCTTCATTTTCCCATTTCAACACCTGCTCTCCTCATCAAGTCAGATGCAAAGCATGCTGGGAACTAGAAATCGACTACCCAGTTTCCAAAGTTAGCAAAACAATTATTATTATTATTATTTTTAAGAAATTCATTAAACGTATACATTTAAACGTAACAATGCAACGATCAACACAATTATGTCAACTGAACTTTACAAAAAACTGTTTGGAACTTGAATGGCTAAAATACATCAAAATAGAAAACTGTAATATAATTTCATAATATATTTAACTGTGTATTTTTTATCAAATAAATGCAGCTTTGTAGAATTTTTTTTTACACACACACACACACACACACACACACACTTGCATTTGTGGTTTACGGGGACTCTCCATAGGCGTAATGGTTTTTATACTGTACAAACTGTACGTGGTATTGTC
>JAUCMT010000059.1:9816046-9847771 GCA_032357475.1 Enteromius thamalakanensis
TCCTCATAAACCATGTTTACGTAGTAGTACCTATGTCATTATACACATTTGTGTCCTCGTAAACCACAAATCCCAACGCACACACGCACACACACACACACACACAGACACTTTCGAATCATAGTATAAAAGAACCATAAAGACTATAAATAATTGTTTACAACATCAAATGGCCAGCAAAACATCTAAATACTGGCAAAAAAAAACACCTCATTACCACTAGAGGGCTCATGTCAGTTAAAATAATAATTTATATGAATCAATATATGAGAAATATACATTTACTTTCTATATCTCTTCAAACAGTAGTTGTGTCTTGCGTTCTTGTGAAGAATAATTTTCATACAGAATTGTAACACCATTAGCCAGAGACTTTAAACGCACCCTACAGAACCATGCTAGTTTTCATTACTTTTCACAGCAAACCTCCACTAACATGACTCCACAAGGTCTGCTGACATTGATAACTACCACTACATGCCAGCAGTCAGCAGAGGATTTGAGAAGAATCTCATTCTGTCACACAGTAAAAACTCACAGCACAGTACCATCACATGCTGGGCTTACATGACATATCTATACACAAAGGTCAATATCACTTCAATAAAATCTCACAAAAATGTCACGTTGTCATTGAACGCTTTGCCATTGTGTTCCATTGTGTAAGTTGCTTTCGTGGCCTTTAAGTGCACTATAATTATACAGCCTCGTGTGAATTATAATTAAAACCTTCAGACTTTCAGGACGGTGCTGTCAGTCCCCTCTAAACAAGTACACATGAGTTACTGTCTGCCCTCACCCCATTTACACCACACTCCATAGCCTTGAAGAACTCTGTTTATATGGTCCCCAAACACAAGCACGCAGGTTAATGAAAAGGCCAGTGAACTTTAGCATGTATGAGAAGAACATTTTATTACAATTGCGGAGTTAACAAATCATACATGTCAACAAAATAGGCATATATTCATTAGTATAGTCCCATTGGATAACACTAATGAACTAACAATCAGTACATTTGTTAAAGTATTTTTATTATTATTTTTTTTTTTTTCAATTTACATCTTAATATTATTTTAGGTTTTAGCAATTTTTTAATAATTACACTTTTGTTAGTTATTTTTAAATAAAGCTGTCGACATTTGTTTTTATTTCAGTTTAGTTCACTTTTAACTTGTGTTTATTTCTTGTTTATTTTATTTTTTAATTGTGTATGCATTTTAAGTTGAAAAGTGGAGTTGACAAAGCAACTTTTAAAAAGTTTTTTAATCTAATATTCATTTCAGCTTTATTTTAATTAGTGTGTAATCGCGATTAATCACATCCAAAATAAAAGTTTTTGTTTACATAATATATGTGTGGTGTGTTTATTTATTATGTAAACACACACACATATGTATATACATTATATATTTCTATTATATATAATGTATATACATAATATACACAGTACACACTAATTATATAAAAAAAAATGTATTTTGAATAATTTTAGTTTAAGTTAACCAAAATAAGCCTGATTGCAAGTTACAACTACTACTGATCAAACAGAGAAAGAATTGAAATGCATGACCCCTGCACTGGTGTGTGTCATTTGGAAATGTGTATGTCCCTATCCTGGAGGACATACACACCCCATTCTGTGCAAATGCCACTGAGGAAGGTGGAAAACAAATTGCCCAGATATTCGCACACGTGAGTACAAGGGACGTAACGGGGGGTCTATTTTAGTGAGCCATTCACATGCAGGATTCTACCCATAAATCCATCACCAAAATCATATAACGTTTATTCTTCTTCGACGGCACCACACAACTCATCCTGCCCTCATTGCCTTCTAGTTCAAGGTAAGTCCTACAAGCTATCACATTCACAGTATGTTTACACCAAGTTTAATGGACCCACATATGTTGTCATAAATACTTAAGGGTTTATTGCTAAACATTTGAGGGGATTTGCACTGTATGGTCTGTTTATCGCTCATAGATTTACAGCACTCATTTGGATACGAAGATAATCATATTCACACCTTCACTGTTGGAGGATGGATGCATGTATATGTACATCCTATATTCGCCCGTGTCACGACCGTGGTTCCCCGCAGGGATTAGCAAACGCCGCACCATGTATTTCCGTAACAAGCCGCTTGTGTCAACTTTAAGGAATGTATGTTATGAAATACTGTAGCTGTTTCACGGCTAAGTTAGACATGAAGAGGTGTAGACAAAAGATCCAGCATTCTTGACTTAGCCAGAGTTTCGGCTCGGAGAACCAATTAGATCCCGAAACCTGTTCTCAGATCGTTTGACTTGCACGTAAGCACTCAAAAAATAAAATAAAATAAAAAGTATAATATCACTTTGGTGAGTAATGAACAAGAAGGCGTCTCTAAACTAAAAATATAAAAAAATAATAATAATAAAATGCATTAAAAAAAAAAAATTCACAGGATTTTTTTTTTACTTTTTAGCAAAACATCCAAAATATCCTGACAATTTAGCTCAAAATTAAAGCTATCACTATCAAAACATTTGTTCCGGCTACCAAGAATCAGCAAAACACTTTAGCAAAACACTCAAAATAACCTGACAATTTAAAAAAAGAGTTTAAATTAACAGCTATCCTTTCAAAGACTTGAGTTCAGGCCAGGATCTGAATGAAAGCATCCAGTGTAGTGAGTTCAAGGCTAGAGCTTAAAACTGGGCCATATGAAAGAATGGCAGCAATGTTCAAATTTAGCCAGGCCGGGTACACTAACAAGCATGTGCTTTATCAGGCACAATAGGTACGAAAGCAATGAATAGGTACGGATAGAGTGCTTGGCACCAGGGCTTTATATAAAAAGTCTTCTTTGGATACGAGGGCCCCAAATTAAATTTTCCTCTACATTGTGACTCCTCTGCCTTTTAAATACTTGGCACTCGTCACCTTTCCAGACTATGTACTATGTGTGGACTGTAAGATTGTTTCCTAGCGACGCAAATCTGACGCACAGATTCATACACACTGAGTGATATCATCACCTCAAACACCTTTAGAATCACATATATTGACATACAGTAATGTAGGTCAGGTGGAAGCCCAAGAAGAATCCATTTGCAGATGTTTATTAAAACAGGTCAACAAATCCAAACTCAGAGTCAGATAAACAGGCAATGAGGTCAAAAACACAGTAAGGCAGTTCAACCAGGCAAACAGGCAAAAGAGGTAAATCCAAAACAGAAGACAAATCAACAGTCGTAAGGTCATACACGTGGAATTAGAACAATGAAACAAGTGCTTTGTAAAAAAAAACTTCACAAAGATGTACATGTGGTGGCCCAGTAAATATGGCCGCCAAACAGGAAGTAGGTGCAGAGGAAGTGCTAACAGTCAATACTCGGGTTAGAGCTTCCTCTGCAGGCATGGGGTTACAGAACCCCCTCTCTACGAGCGCCTCCTGGCACTCGGTGTGGACGTCCCCGTGGTCATGGTGCTGGACAGTCGCGTCTGGCTTGATGAAATTCCTCTATGAGTGAAGGGTCCAGAATATCAGAAGCAGGTATCCAGTCCACCAAGTATTGAAGCCGATCCCCTCTACGCCTCGAGTCCAAAAGCTCATTCACCTTATAGGCTGGTGAACCGTCAATGTCCAGTGGAGCCGGTGGTTCTTGTGGTTCAGAGAGAGCCAGACCATCCGTCCCAGTTGGTAGGGAGGATGTGGCCACTTTCTTCAGTTGGCCTGGAGTTCTTGCACTCATACTGCTCTCTGAAGATGCACATCAGCTCTGTCCCACACCCTCTAATTACGACGTATCCAATCGCCGATTGCTGGTACAGAGTAGGGTTCACCAGACCACGGGAATAAAGGGGGTTGAAATCCCAGCACGCATTAGAATGGGGTGAGTCCTATAGAGGCATGGGTTAAGGAGTTTTGGGGATATTCCGCCCAAGAATTCTGAGAATTCTGCTCACTGGTTTTTTTCCATGCTGCAGTAGGTTCTCAGATATCTACCAATTTCCTGGTTTAGTCTCTCTACCTGCCCGTTTGACTGAGGGTGATAGCCAGACATCAGACACACATTGATGTCTAGCTGTTGACAGAAGGCTTTCCATACTTAAGAGGTGAACTGAGTTTCTTGTTCCAAGACTATGTCTTCAGGTAAGCCATAGATTCAAAAACTATCAACGATGACAAAAATTCTTTAGATGGTGGAAGATCAGTAAGTCAATTGACAAGTGGGACCAAGGACGTTAAGGAATTGCTAGCGGTTGCGGAAGACCAGATGGCAATTCCTTGTGAGTCTTAGACTGCGCACAAACTTGGCAAGCTTTCACATAATCAGCTACATCTTCATTCATTGTTGGCCACCAGAAAGCGTTTTGAATTAATTTAGTTGTGATTCAGATATGGAGGTGTGATGGAGGTGTGAACCCATTGCATGACCCGTTGTCATGGTTCCTGGGGGACATATTGTTTGTTCAGGGGGCACGTAGCAGGTGGAGGATCTTGCTGTGTGACTCTTTGGATTTCCTCCATAATGTCCCAGTTCACAGAAGCAATGATCACAGAAGGAGGAAAAATGGGTTTAGGAGAATGATCTGGGAGAGGAGGATCATGGCATCTGGAGAGGGCGTCCGCCTTGCTGTTCTTACTTCCTGGGCGATATGTGACAGTAAATTGGAACCTTGAAAAGAACAGTGACCATCTGGCTTGACATGGGTTAAGTTTCTTGGCACTCTTCACATACTCAAGATTCTTGTAATCAGTAATCACCTGAAATGGATGGACAGCTCCCTCTAACCAGTGTCTCCACTTCTCTATTGCAGCTTTCATGGACAGTAACTCCTTATTACCAATGTCATAGTTTCTCTCAGCGGAAGTGAGTTTACTTGAAAAGAATGCACAATGATATCACTTAGCCAACTGATCATGACGCTGTGACAGTACAGCCCCAATTCCAAAGTCTGATGCATCCACCTCTACTACAAATGGGAGGTTAGGGTCAGGGTGTTTCAGAATTGGTGCCGAAGTGAAACTTGACTTGAGTTTTGTGATGGCGGTAGTGGCTTCGTTTGTCCATTTTAACTTGGATGGTCTCCCTTTCAGAAGAGATGTCAAAAGGGAGGCAAGCATGCTGTACTTCCTGATGAAACATCAATAGAAGTTGATGGATTTCCGGGTCTTCTGTGGGCACTTGGCATTACAGTGGTCTGTTTCACGGCAGTAAAAACACAGATAATGTTGGCGACGTCGAGTTCTCGAGTTCTCTATATATCAGATGTGCGTAGCCTATTTGCATGGGCTCTTGGTGGATGGTTGGTGTGGTGAGGAAAGCTGAATGAGGGAGACGTTTGGGAGTGTTTCTCAACAGGTTATCAATCTTAATAGCCATAGTAACAAACTCAGAGAACGTCAAATCTTCACCCTTGCAAGCTAGTTCCATTTGAAGCTCAAGGTTTAAACTCTGTTTGAAAACAGCTTTCAAAGAAACATCCTTGTACCCGCTGCCTTGAGACATGTGTAGCAATTGTGTGGAAATATCCCTGCCCCCCTTAGGATATTCAAGCACATCTCTAAGTTACATCTCAAACAGGCAAAAGAGGTAAATCCAAAAGAGAAGACAAAAGCAACAGTCGTAAGGTCATACACGTGGCAATTGAACAATGAAACAAACTTGGTAAGGCAGGATAAACTGGCAGTATCACAAAGATACCCATGTGGTGGCCCAGTAAATATGGATGCCAAACAGGAAGTAGCTGCGGGGAAAGCGCTAACAGTCAATACTCGGGTGAGAGCTCCCTCTGCAGGCGTGGTGTTACAAAGCCATTTTACATTTAATGTAAGATATAATGTGATCACGTGTGTGGTGTCTTCATAAACACTTTATATGTGTTTTTCACTTTAAATATTTTCCTTTTCAGCAACTTTACAGAGAAAAAAACATGTCTGAAGGGTAAGCATACTTTGACAGCCTTATAACCATTCTAGAGTGGATCTATTGATCTCTTTTATTAATGCATTTAGGTGTTTCTATTTTTTTTTTATATCACATTTCTCTGTGCTTCGTCATTGCAGACCGGTAAGTTTTGAGAATGTATAACATAATTTATAACTCATTCAAAATTATTTGGAGATATTAAATATGACTTGTTTTGTTTTTCAGAAAAAAAATAAGTATACTGCCACAAGGCGGCTGCTTTTAAAAGTAAGTTGTCTGCTTTGTAATAATGTGTATTAAATCTAGCATTTATTGTTCGTTCTTGTTATTAACTAAGCCTTATTGTAAAGTGTTACCATATTAATATTAATAACGTAATACGTTTATTCAGCAAGGATGCAATAAATGGTTCAAAAATTAGTCAAAATCTGTAAAATATTACCAAATATCATTTCATATAAAATATTTTATATTGGTTTTTCAAAAATATTAAGCTGTTACTGTTTTCAACAATAAAGACGTGTTTCAGCAAAACATCATTTTAGAATGATTTTTGAAAAATAATGAAAATACTGAAGACTGGAGTAATAATGCTGAAAATTCAGTTTTTGCATCACAGGAATAAATTATATTTTAAATTATGTTCAAATAAAAAATATAAAAGTTATTTACATTTTTACTGATATATTTTTTTGATCAAATTAATGCAGCCTTTGTCAGTATAACTTTCTGACCCCAAACCTTTTAACAGTATGTCATATTTTTACTAATATTGATATGGTTAGTGAACATTTGCACATATTAAAAGTAATGTATGTAATGAAATGCGAGACTAGAATCTATGATGAAACAGCTGGCTGTGTTAGCAGTGTGCTATGCACTAAGCTATGTGCTAATCTTCTGGAGCTTTATAGTCACATCAGTGCTGTTATGTTACAGAGCAAATTATTAAAGAAGGCCACGTCTATGCTGGCAGCTGAAAAAGAGCAGAATAAAAGAGAGAAGGACGAGGCTCTTAATGAACAGGTTCCTCCCCTCAAACTATCTGGTCTGTCTGCACAGGAGCTCCAGGTATCTTCTTGAATAACCATTTCTGCATAAGCAACATTCAGAAATAAATAAACAGTACTGTATATTAATAAATGTCTTTCTTTCTTTCTTTTTTTTGTTTCAGGAACTTTGCAAAGATCTTCACCGCAAGATTGATGTTGTTGATGAGGCTCGATACGATCTTGAAATGAAAGTAGCTAAAAATGACAAAGAGGTAATGGCTTTGTGACCACTTTTACAAAAGAAAGATGAAATAGTAGTTCATTCAAAGATTATATACAAATATTAAATATTATTCTAGTAAGTAAGTCCCTGCTGTTAGTGACACCAACAATGATAAAGGTTACAGGTTTGAATCCCAGGGAACATTACAATTATTAAGTCTATCAAACCAATATTTTAGTATTATTAATGTACTGTTACAGTATTCATCAATATTTAATAATTACCTTTTATATTTATTAAAAGTTTGTTGATTTTTTGGTAGTGTTTGTTCTTTTGACACTTGTTATTATTTTGATCTTCAATTTATTTCGATTTTAGTTTTAGTCATTTTAGTTATTTATTTAGCACATATTTAGCAACTTAAACTTATTTATTTCAGTTAGTTGTAAAGGCAACTACTCTAATTTAAGTTATGTTTTTTTGTTGTTTTTAAAGTTTAAGCTTTACATTTTTATGTAATATTTATATTTATTTGATTTTAACTTGAATTCAATTTGTGATTTTTTTTAAATAATTACTTTTGCAACACTGCTCTCAAATAAATACATCCAAAATAGACATTCAAAACAATTGTTTCACAAGTTACCATCACTGTGGTCCATTTCAGATCCAGTCCTTGACCCAGAAGATTTGGGAAATGAAGGGTTCAAAGCAACGAACCAAACTGAAGAAGGTTAAGAAGTCACATGATTCCAAGCTCGATGCATTGACTGAATCCAAAATGTCATCAAAGGCAGATTTCAAAGCCAACCTGAAGACAGTAAAGAAAGAAGAAGAGAAGGTAATGCATTTTTTTAATCCCCGTTTTAGCCTCATTTGGCACTTAAATAAATCAAAGCTCATTCTAAACCTATTCTTATCTATTCGTCTCATTTATAGAAAGAAGAGGTCGACTGGCGTAAGAATGTGGAGGCCATGTCTGGAATGGAGGGCAGGAAGAAGCTGTTTGATGCTGGACAATAAAAAAAGTTACAAAGGAAACTTGTCACTTGATATCCAGCACACTTAAAGGAAAATGAATAAAAAAAACCTTTTAATTCAAAGTTGACATTGTTTTTTTACTTCTCAGACTCAGAATATGTACCAAGACAAGACATACATAGTTTAAAGCAAGAAAATCCAACTTGCATACATTTCTTGTGACTGTGTTAGCACTTGTTTGTCTTTACCAGTTGTCCTTTGCTGCAGTTGTGGACAGATTATGTGTTTCAATGCGTCTGAAATCAAATTTGATATTTTGTGTATGAAATGTTAAATAATAATATGCATGAGAGCCAGACTGGAAATTAATTGAATGCAATGTTGTGAAATAGTCGAGTTAAGGAATAAAAGATGTCAGATATTGTAACACTTTCTATGCTACTGAAAGTCAACACTGCAATGTACTGGCATTCCAAAATAAAAAATAACAACCTTTGCATCAGTGTGCGGTTCCCTTGCAAAACAAACACTGTTCTTGAAATGCATTGCTACACTTGGTTGTTTATCTTGCAAGTGTAAATTGGTTTTAAGTTACCACATGCTTTATGAATATTTACTCAAAATCAGTGCAAAGATGGTATCATTATATGTCAAGCTATTTGGAAATCTATTGGATTGTATGAGTATAAAACATGAAGAGACAATATATACACTGATTCATATCTTCATGTCGTTCCACATTAAACTGCTGACTGAAGTTACTTTTATTCAAGCTAACTAGGCTCTGTGATCACTTTTAGTTACAGTAGAGGTCGTACAGCTATGACTGACTTCAGCAAAGCCTTTTCTGCCTTGTAGGGTAAACAATGGGAAATGAAGAGTGACTGGCAGTGGACAATGTGCGCAATTGTGTTTTGGAGGTGCTGAGTAAAATGAGCCTCAGGGTGTAAGGCTTCAGTCTATTTTAGTGAGCCACTCAGAGGAGGCCAAAGAGGCCATAAAATTTGCCTGAGTTTTCTTGTGCACTGCCATTGTCAGACTCTCATTGCCTTGGAGTGGTCTTTGGAGGAACAGGTATGAACTTTTGCACAATTTGGCACCAATGCATTTAATTGCTCTAAAATTACTCATGAGATATCACTGCCGACATCAAATTAATGCACAGCATAGCTCAGATAGACAGTAGATCTTTAAAAGCTTTGATGAGACCTGGCTGTTTACATTGTTGAGATCTCTTCTGAAGCCAAAGGATATATTTGCACCTCATTTAATCTCACTGCTGTCTAGGAGAAACAACTTTTCCTTTTAAATGTGGTGTTTGTGTAATGTTGAAAATGGCTGCTTAAAAATGTATAATATTTGTTAAAGTGTTATGCGTTTCCAAAATACTACTTATTAAGTGGATTTTAGTTATTATAAGTCTGCTAATCAGTCACAGATCTTTATATTTCAGATTTTGACAAGTGATTTGCACCAGATTAGTCATAAAAAGGAAGTACTTAGAAGCTCACAATGTCTGAGTCGTAAGTATTCAGTCTTTTAAGTTAATATCTATATCTTGCTTAAAATGTACGTGTTTAAAACATGCCTACTTTTATTTCTTTTCATGAACTCAAAATTGCCAATTTAGACAGGTAAGATGATTTTATTACTTTGGCTTTTTGTATATGGCAATATAATTTTTTCCAATAAAATCCAATCGCGCTTAATTCTTGCAGAGACCCAAATCTAAGATTTCGGCATCCAGGAGGTTGTTCTTAAAGGTATTTGGTTCTGTTCGCTTTACAAAGAAGATATCATTCCTGAAGAGGATGCATTTCACAATACCTTCTGACATGTTTCGCTTCAGACAAAGCTCCTGAAGAAGGCAACCTCTATGCTTGTGACTGAAAAAGAAGACAAGCAGAGAGAGAGAGAAACCACCTTGAGTGAGAGAGTGCCACCTCTACAGCTGTCCGGTCTGTCTGTTCAAGAGCTTCAGGTAAACCTAATGATAAGTTATAACATAACCAAAAATGATACACTTAACAATTAATTAAACATAAATATATTAAGAGAAATTTGTATTAAATTTATTCTCATTATATGTTCATATTTATTTGATTTTTAAGTTTATAATTATAATTATAATTAATTAATTTAAATTTAATTATACATTTCTAAATTTATAATTAAAATAATTATAAACTTTGTGCACATTAATTCAGATGGTGCAAATGGCTTTTTAATTTTTTGACTGTTTAATTTTTTTATTTTATTTGTAAGATTATTAAATAAATTATTATTGAATAAATGGTTCAAAGTATTGTGGCTTGAGTGATTTCCTCTGCTAAAAATAACATTAACGACCACATCAGTAATTTCCCAACGTCATTTTTTGGTACAATATTTTGTTTTAAGGCACTCTGCAAAGACCTCCATCAGAAGATTGATGTTGTAGATGAAGAGAGGTATGACATCTCCGCAAAGGTGACCAAAAATGAAAAGGAGGTAATACGCCACCACCATTTATCTTATTACATAGATTCAATGAAAATACTCTTTATGTTGATGCTCTATAAAAATGCACGAGTCTGCTTCAGATTGCAGATTTAAACATCAAGATTACTGAACTTAGAGGTAAAATGAAGAGGCCTGCACTGAAGAGGGTGAAGATCTCTGCCGATGCCATGTTGGGTGCTCTGTTGGGCTCCAGGGTCAAAGAGTCTGTGGATTTCAAAGCCAACCTCAAGACTGTTAAGAAAGAAGAGGAGAAGGTAAGTCAGAAAGTACTATTCTCAGTGGTAAAGCATGTGTTTTTGAGCTATTTTAACACATACCTGTTGTTACACCTGTTCCTCTCACAGAAAGAAGAGGTGACTGACTGGCGTAAAAATGTGGAGGCCATGTCTGGAATGGAGGGCAGGAAGAAGCTGTTCGATGCGGGACAATAGAAGATACATTTGAAAAACTTAAAAGGTTTGTCTCTCAGTGATCTTTTGATTGCCTAACTTTAAATATTCTACCTTCACTTTAAGTACTGAATTTGATTTGTTTTCTTTCAGGTGACAGCTACACCAGAATTAATAAACTTCTTAATGTATAAATCAATGCACGTTGCAATGCCAAGGTTTATGGTTTAATATTTTATTTTAGTTAAAAAAAGAAAGTGCATTGTCTCAAACTTACTTGATGGTTTCTGTGATGTTGAGCCCAATTTCTGTCTTACAAATAAAAACATGTCAAAGAAAGCCTAAATAGTTTGCCCCTAACTTTAAACCGACTGATGCCTGATACAACAGCCCTGAATGTAGCAGGACCCGAAGCCTCTGACCTTGCCATATATTTGACCTCACTTCATAACAGACACAACACAACTGCTGTGTCCCAAGAATACCTTCAGTCGTTCTAACATCAATATTTGTCCATTTGTGGAACTTAAAAACAAACATGAACTTTAAAAGCTTTTTAAACTAAAACAGTTTCTTGTCCAATTTCTGCCACGTCAGATTAATAGATCTTGATCCTTATCACCAACAAGTGTCATTTTTCTCAAAATTGCGAGTTTAAATTTCAAAATAGTTTTTTGTGAAATATTAAATAGCGTTTTTCTATTTTCTGTTGCAAGTTATAAAATTGTAATTGTGAGTTCTTACATCCTTTACATCTGTTTCTCAGAAATCTGAATTTACATTTAGCAATTTTGATGCTTTTTTGACAATTCTGCATTTACATCTTATAATTCTGTTTTATTTGTTTTCACCATGGAATAAAAAAATAGTGTCTGGCAATAACAACTTTTTTTTTTTTAAGTTGCAAGTTTGTATTGTGCAATTCTGGAAGAAAGAAAATGGTGAATGGTGACATTTTCTGTTATAACAACATGTTTTTTTTTTGCTATTATAGAATCTATATTGTGCAATTCTGAGGTTATATCTTGCAATTATGAGGGAAAAAGTTTTTTGTTGTTGTCTTTCTAAGACATTTCCTGTAATATGATTTTTAAATATATTTTATTTTTTTTTTAACTTTTTTAGTTTGTATCTCACAACTCTGAGATAAAAGCCATAATATCAGAAATGCACAATTACCTTTTTATTTTGTAATGGAAAACTAAAACAAAAAGCATACAACTAGGCTTGTGATACAATCAGTTCCCGAAGGACAAAAAGGCAGCGGCATACATTTTTTCCACATGCATATATGCCACAAGAGACAGATGAAGGCTGTAACTGGTCTACACACATACACACACAAATACAAATGCTATAGCTTGAAAAATATTGCAAATATAAACATATTTAATGTATTTTTTATTCTATCCATTTTTTTATCTCTTAATTACCAGCTATAAGTATATTTCCATCCAAAATAAATATATGGTCATAATGTTATTTTAAAAACCTATATATTCCAACTTTTATACACAAAACACTCTCAAAGCACACAAGCTGTCCCTACGGCTTTGTACCTAAGAAGTCCATACTGTGGCTTTAAACGTACATATTAGCATCTAAAGTGTACATGTTCACCTAAAACTAACCACCCCAGTGACAGCTTTTATATCTTTTTCTGAGAGTGTACAAGGCCATTTAAAGACAAGGACTTCTTGCATTTGGCATCCAATCATCTGGCCATAATGCCTAAAAATAAATCCAGGACAAATGGCAGGTGGTAATTCACTACATATCTCTTGGAGTGTCACCTCTCAGGGAGAATGAGCTGTGACGAGGGCAGCTCACATTACATTAAGACAGTGCTTCCACCTGCTTGCTGTCCTCTAAACCCCAGAAATGACTGATATCACCTCGTCTCCCGCCAGCTATTGGTCACTTAATGTGCATGGAAATTATCACGTTCATGAGATAGCTGTCATAGCATTACATCATATTGCAATTACCTGGAATAAATGCAGATTCCCAAAAAATATGTGCTATTTGCACTTTCTCACTGTTTTATTGTTGTCTTGCCATAATATTCTTATTCATATTCTTTTTGATAGCAAATGCATCATTATTTAGCCATTAGAAGGGGATGTAGATTATATTAGCTGCGATGGTCAGGAATTGATTTGTTATTTATTCAAAATTGATAAGAAACTGGAAACATTTGCACTGGTATCTATTCAGATGTCTCTCAAATTGGTGACAACGCTGGAAGATTTTCACCTATGCTAAAACTCACGGATGCTATGCACAGAACGTCTACCGCTGTGTAGAGGACTAATAGGTCAAATGGATGGATTAAAGGGTCTGATTACCAATGTCATTAATGAATTACAATTAATTTATGCACGATCCTTTAAGGGTTGCATAAATGCTATTAAACATGCAAATTAGTCAAATTTGGTTTTGCTTTGAGATTTGACATTTTTATTTATTTTTGCTGTGCTATTATTTTTTCTGGAATTTTAACTCATTCATACAAAAGCCGCCTTAATACGAAATATGACTACCATAGTAAAAAATAAATATACTTAAAATCATTTGTAATACATTTATTTCATGCTAAGTAAAATAAAAATACATTTACTTAATAAATTATAATACCTTGCAATGGTACTTTTGGTAGACTAAACCGGTATACATCATTTCTGCTAAATTGGAAGAACTAATTTTGCACTTAAACTGTGTGGAAGTAGTGCTGCAGTTCAACTACACAACAGGTACACTTTAAATATCTAGCATTTAAAGACTGATATTATTCAAAGATCATGAATCCTTATCAATAGAGACATTAAAAGACATTTGAAGCTTAATATTGAGAAATCTGCCTTTCGCACAATTAGGTAGGCTACACTAGTACTCCAAATAAAGTTTAATTATATTTTTTCTATCTGTAAGTCTCGAGTGATATGTCAGGAAATATGCTAATAGATTTGAACTAGGGTAAATATGTTCACATATGATAGTCAACTGCAATGTCTAATACATCTGTTAAGTGATAATTGTGACTTACAATAGCACATCATATGGTTCCAACGTTCTCTTTATTGACTTTGTTGATTTTCTTTGTCATGTTGTAAAGCAATAAGTAAGTATCAGTGTTCATTAATTTCAACAAAATAAACCTAATAAAAAGTTAAAAGTTTAATTTAAAGTACTTAAATTACCAAAACTAAAACTGACATTTTGAATTAAACTAAATTAAAATGAAAATAAAAATATAAAATATGTGTAGGGTATAGAAAGTGCTTCTCATTTGTTAATTTCCTAATATGTGTTTTAGAGTAGAGATGACTTTACATATAACGGAGAACTAGAAAGATGTATGACGCGTGAGTATCTCCACCTCTATAAGAACTAACCAACTATTTATGAATTCTGATATCTGTCATTTGTGATATATCTCTTATAAACATTCTCTTCTATCTATGCTCCAACCAAAGCCAAAAGCCAAGATCACTTCAGCTCGTCGGCTGGGCTTGAAGGTGAGCGCCACCTGCTGTCCACAGTTATACGCACAGCTTGCCGGGGACTTTCTTTGCTCAAGTACATTGATACCAAAAGTAATAACTCTTCGCTTTGATATGACAACAATGGTCCTGTCACCCCGAAGATAAGGCTTCTGAGTACAGCTGATACTAGAGAAGCAGGACAAAGAGAAGGAGAGGAAGCAAGTGCTCAGTGAGAGAGTTCCTCCTCCGCTCGGGTTTTCAGGCCTATCAGCCCAGGAATTACAGGTACAATTAAATATTTTTTTAAATGAATAATTTAACTCCTTTTATAAAATTTAAATTATTTGTTGAGCCAAAATAGAAAACGCTGTCATTATTTACTCACCCTCGTGACCTTCGTAGTTGAAAGAATCAAATGGGAGAAAAAAAAGAAATGTATTTTTACGCATTTACTTAAGGTTTTTGTGTTTTATGCGAGAAACTCTGCCTTATCGCGGTATCCCCGTAGTACGGAGCCCCTTAAGGGACATGGTGGAGGAAAAAATCGGGGTGGGTAAAAACAAATCCAAGGTGGAAAGAATTTATTTATTTTTTAATCTTTTGCGGTATCTCGCAAAATTATTTGCGTTCTCTGGCATAACCAGTTGAACTCAGATAAACACTGTTTACTTTACACTTTTCTTTTCACCTTGATTTTTTTTCCTCCAGCGTGTGCCTTAAGGGAAACAAAAAATGGGAGTAAATCAATTCATTTTTAAATCTATCTAACAAAAATATTGCGTTGAAAAACGTTCTACGAGGAAAACAGGAATTTCTTCATATATAACAGTAGCCTATTTATTTAGTAGCCTATAAACTGCATTTTTAATTTATTAATTTCGTAAGACGTGAAATTTCACAGTTCAGAATAGAACATTTAATAGTAAGCGTTTAGGCTCATTTCTAAATGATTGTTTTTATTATTGAATTAAATATTAGCTATTTTGTGAACAATCTGTTTTGTGTGTAGCAACTTTGCAAGGATTTGCATCACAAGATTGACGTGATTGATGAGGAACCCTGTGACGTCGGCATTAAGGTGGCCAAAGAGGTATGAAAACAGAGTAGCAAACATCAGTATTTGGCAAACTGTTCAATTATGCATATATTGCATTCTGTTAGCATACATTTTAACAGGTGGCTTGGCAGCTTTTGTGTTAAAAGTGCAATATGCGATCTGTTTTGAGGAAATGAATCAAAAGATCTAGGAGAAAAAGAGCAAGCTAAAGAGGCCTAAGCTGAAGAGAGTCAAAATATCAGCTGAACAAATGCTAAGTGTCCTCCTAGGCTCAAAACACACACAGTCCATTGACTTCAAAGCAAACCTGAAGACAGTGAAGAAAGAAAAGGATAGGCTAGATAAAATACTTTAAAGGGACAGAAGTGCTAATATAAAAATGATCGGCATTGACCTTCCACAGAAAGCGGAGGTCACTGACTGGCGTAAAAATGTAGAGGCAGTGCCAGGAATGGAGGGCAGGATGAAGCTGTTTGATGCTGGACAGTAAAAGATATATACTGACTGTGACAGAGGCCCTCAATATATTAATTTTGTCATTTTAGTAAATATTTTATTGCACAAACATTCCTCTAAGCATATGACAATTAGGTAGTAGACAGAGACAAGCGAAAACAACATGTCTTGGAGATGGCAGCAGTACCTAACCAAAGATTACATTAAAGATGTCATCTCTGTTTTTACTTTAGATTGCCTGCTTCAAATACATTTTCGAGTTTTGAATAACAATGTTTCATTGTAATGTGTTTTCTTATAGACTTGTATTTGCAAGTCTTAATATAAAAAATGACTTAATGCTTAGGTTTTCTATCTTAGATTGTGAATCTTTATTGTACAGTCTTATAAAGTACACATATGTTGACCTGTTGAATGGTGGAAATAGATTCGGATGTAGCAGTAATTTTTAATACTTGTAAAATGTAGTGCTTTCTTTACATATTGTTATATTTATTACAGCTGCGGTTCTTCTTTTGCCCTACCGATGGCAGCCTACAACAACATATCAGCAAGAAGAGGAAACACTCAGCATGTCATCCATCACTTCCTTTATGTTTAAGGTCCCTATTATTGATTGTGAAAATATCTGTGTTTTCAGGTTAGGTTTTATAGAAAAATATAGTTTTCCAATTAGGGCTGGAAATCTCCATCAGCTGTATTTAAATGCAGCGCCAGCTTATACACGGAGCCGTAGATCACCGAGAAGCTGCGCCATTGAATCACCCGCGAAACCAACGCGCAGCTTGTCAGTGATCTACGGCTCTGTTCATAAACTGGCGCTGCATTTAAATACAGCTGATGGAGATTTAGCGCTAATCAAAGAACCGGCTTTACTGATGAGATGCGCATAATATATCGTACGATATATATCGCCCAGCCCTATTTCCAATATAGAATGACATTATCAATATTTTCTTGTAAAGAAATTAGATATGTGGAAATGATATTGTTTCTTCCCCAAGATATGCAGCATAACCAATAAAAACAACCTCAAAATGAACAATAATACATTAAACTTCATTCAAGTTCAGATTAATTTAGACCAGGCGATGTGTTCACAGTGTCATTACCATTGCATTGTTGGCCTCACCCTTAGTCTAGAACACAAAGTACACTTGAGCACCAGGTGCTCCGTCACTCTGCAGCCTGGGATGTGAAGCATTTGACAGAAATGATGGTGTGGACAGTAGTCTATTTTAGTGAGCCTCTCACGAGTGCTTCAGAATCTATAAATCTGCAGAGTTTCTTCCATGTGGCAAAACAGTCTATCATCTGAGAGGTAAGGACCTTCAGGTTTTAACCACTGCTAGCAATTCATGCATATAAGATAGCAGTTATAGATTTTTTGTGTTGCTTTTTAGCCTGCGCGTCTTCAAACATTACAAACAAATTCTTAAACGTTCATTGGTACTGTAAATGCTTGTATGCACTTGTGTCTAATCTAGTATTTTTTGTCAAAGATATATTTTGTCACCAGGAAAAAGCACAAACGCTAAAATGTCTGAATCAGTGTAAGTATTTTCAAACCTTTTACACATATTATTGAAATAATAAATGATTTACTATATTATAAATTTATTCATGTATTAAATTCATTTTTGTTTTTATTTCTGGCTGTATCTGTGTCAGTCCGGTGAGTAACTTACATTTCAACGCTGTATTTAAGAATATTTGACACATACTTTCCAACTACGTTTTATATTTATATAAATAATTTGTGATAGCCACAATATTGTTTGTTTCATATTGGCTCGGTTCTTCAGAAAAAGCCCAAGATTTCTGCATCTCGTCGGTTATTCTTAAAGGTTAGTTTCTATTTGTAGTTGAAATTATCTTGACTTTTTTACTAACCATTTGTAATCAACAACTGACCATTATCTACAGTATTGTATGCCCATGCATATTTTCATTTATTTTAATGCACTGCAGACTAAAATACTGAAGAAGGCCAGCGCCCTGCTGGCAGACGAGAAGGAACAGAAAAAGACTGACAGAGAGCAAACACTCAGTGAGAGAGTTCCTCCTCTCCAGCTGTCTGGATTGTCTGTACAGGACTTACAGGTTATTATTCTTTGGCATATTGTAAGCATGCTTTCAAAACGATTCTTTCTTACATGCCATTGCTCTGTTTACAGAATCTGTGCAAAGAACTCCACCAAAAAATTGATGTGGTCGATGAGGAAAGATATGACATTGAATCTAAAGTTTCCAAATGTGAAAAGGAGGTATACTGTATTTTGTTGCTTAAAAACGCTATTATTTCTGCATTTATTGCCCTGGCCCCTGACTGATGCTTCTGGTATAGATAGCAGATTTAAGCCACAAAATCTTTGAGCTGAAGGGAAAGATGAAGAGACCTGCCCTGAAGAGAGTGAGGGTGTCAGCTGATGCCATGCTGGGGGCTCTGCTTGGTGCCAAACACAAGGAATCCATTGACTTTAAAGCTAACCTCAAGACAGTGAAGAAGGAAGAGGAAAAGGTAATCTCTTGACATCAGACTTTTTGGAGTCAGTGCTTTAATTTTTCAATTTAAATTCATCACATAATGTTTGCAGATTTTTGTTTTGTTGTTGAATGGGTGCCATCAGAATGAGAGTCCAAACAGTTGATAAAAACACCACAATAATCCACACGATTCCAGTCTATTACTTACCAAAGTTTTTATTATGTCTGTAATAAACAAATTCAACATTAAGATCTTTTTAACTTCAAACCATTGCTTCGAACTAAAATATGAGTCCTCTGTACATACTAATATTGCTTTCCCCAGTGAAAAGCCATATTTTCTTATATGCATAGATCAAGCACTGTTTTCAAACAAAAGCAGTCCAAAACAGATCTAACCAAAAGTTATATTCTCATATTTTGTCCAGAGGTTACAGTTAAAACACCTTAATGATGGATTTGTTTCTTACAAACACAGAGTCATGTGGATTACTTGTGAATTATTGTGGATGTTTTCATGGATTGATGTTTTCATCAACTGTTTGGACTGTTATTCTGACGGCACCCATTCACTACAGAAGTGAGATCCAATAGTGAGCAAGTGATGTAATGATGCATTTCTCCAAATGCTTCCCAATGAACAACAAACTCTTGAATGACCTGACTCAGCTGAGGTCATTCTTTTTAGCAGTCTTTCAATTTTGGGTGAACTATCTGACTCAAGAAAACACAACGGTGTGTTAAATACAAATAATAATATGCATTTATTTGTAATCTGTGCAGAAAGAAGAAGTGACCGACTGGCGTAAAAATGTGGATGCTATGTCTGGCATGGAGGGCAGGAAGAAGCTGTTTGCAGGACCAAGTGCATAATTATATATATATATATATATTTAAATACATTTAAAAATGTGAAAACTATTTAAAAACGCACCTATTTAACTGCGGTATGAGAAATTGTGCTATTGCTAACCACATTTACCAGTTAAAATATTGAAACATTATGTGCATTATGATACATATAAAACGTTTATATTTAAATTAATATTTGATTATTATATAGTTGCATTTGTCATTATATAATAATGCTTATATTGTAATATTTATATGTGATCAATAAAGCTATCACTGTTTTTTGGTGGCATTGCTCTCTGTTAAGGAAGCCAAATATGATCTTAATCCTACAGTAATCCTACTCCTTTATTATATTGAAATAAGACTCGATATATTAACCTAAAAATGAAATGGAACTGACGCTATTAACCTAAAAATAACGGCAGTTCCAATTCGCCACTGTACTCTTAAACACGCCTACTTATGGAGAACGCATAGCTGATTGGCTGAAAGACGTGTCACTCAAGCAAACGGTTCCGCGTTTGTTGATGCTGCCTTGACAGTTCCTATTGTAGAGCTGCATCTACACTGAGCTGGGCGGTTTCTAATCTGTAGGTGAGCACATAACAATTCATAGTAATTTGATGAAATGGGCATGTCATTTTTATTTATATTTATTATTATTCGATACAGATTAGTACGTTTTGTGCGTGCTCTATGCGATGCCATTAAGACATGCTAACATGCTAACGTTAGTTCAGTTGTGTTATATACAGACAATAATACAGTAGTTTGAT
Source organism: Enteromius thamalakanensis (assembly GCA_032357475.1). Taxonomy (NCBI): domain Eukaryota; kingdom Metazoa; phylum Chordata; class Actinopteri; order Cypriniformes; family Cyprinidae; genus Enteromius; species Enteromius thamalakanensis. The sequence goes on from JAUCMT010000059.1 coordinate 9,836,171, forward strand.
ACATCGCTTCTGTTCATTTCAGTTTCACTTCACTATTTACATGCTTATACCCTCTAAATGTAATATTTTCTCCTATTTTAGAGTTTGAAAATAAGAGTTGGTCAGACCATTAGTTAAATTAGCATTGACATTTAGTTCACGACCCTTAACCTTTCAGTTCTCCAGTGTAGTCCAGTATATACATATACTGTATATACATCATAGGTGCATTTTGCAATAATATATATATAATTGTTTGATTGTATAACAGTTGAGCAGTTGAAACTGTTGCACATATCTGCATGCATCTCTTTCAGGACTCCTTGCTGTTTCTTCTGAATGTCCAAATACAAACTCTTTCTTCTCCGACATGGGGAAGGGGCCTGGAACAAGGAGAACCGCTTCTGCAGCTGGGTTGACCAGAAACTAAGCGAGAACGGGGTGGTGGAAGCCCAAGAATGCGGCAGGCTCCTAAAACAGCAGGGGTACCAATTCGACCAGGTTTTTACCTCCATACTGAGCCGCTCCATCCATACGGCATGGTTGGTGCTGGAGGCCATGGGACAAGAGTGGGTCCCAGTCACCAAATCCTGGAGGATAAACGAGCGGCATTATGGTGCCCTGATTGGCCTCAATCGGGCCGAGATGGCATTGAACCATGGCGAGGAGCGGGTTAAACTGTGGAGACGAAGTTATGACATCACTCCGCCCCCCATTGATGAGTCCCATCCCTATTATGCTGAAATTTACAATGATCGCCGATACAGTACGTGTGACGTTCCCAAAGAGGAACTGCCTAAATCGGAAAGTTTAAAGGAAGTGTTAGACAGACTTCTCCCTTACTGGAATGATGTCATTGTACCAGTGATCAAGAGTGGCCAAACGGTCCTCATCTCTGCACACGGCAACAGCTGCAGGGCTTTGCTTAAACATTTGGAAGGTGAAACATATTTATTGGTTTTTTTTTTCTGCCATAATTTACTCATTATCACATGGCTTTTTTTTCTTCTGTGGAAGGTAAAAAAAGAGATCTACTTTATTTTTTGCTTTATTTTCGTTCTTATATTTTTTGGTCCATACAATGAAAGTCAATTTGGTTTAGAGTTGTTTAAACCCCACTGACAAATACAACTGAAACATTGGTCAAAAAATCTTCTTTTAAAAATATCTTTTAAAACTAAGTTATATAATGCTTCTAAAGGCCGCTGAGTTAAAATTACATGGATACTATCGACTATAACCCTTGACCTTAAAGCACTAAAAAGGTTATCATAAAGACATGTATAATGTTGCCAAAGTTTGCTATTTTAAGATTAATATGGTTCTTTTTGGACTTTCTATTCCTGAAAGAATCATAAAAAAAAGTTTCATATTTCCACAAAGCTATAAAGCTGTTTTCAACATTCATAATTACAAGGAATATTTCTTAAGGAACAAATCAGCATTTTAAAATTATTTTAAATATAACATGTGACATTGACGCATGATGCTGACAATTTAGCTTTGCATCACAGGAATAAGTTCCATTTTAAATAGATATGAAAGGAAAGGATGTGATATGTGGCCAGGTATGGTTTCCCATACTTCTCTGGGCATCCATTGCTCAATCCCCCTTTTGGGTTACAAGTCCAACTCCCTATCCATTAGGCCATGACTGCCCCTATAATAGTAAACAGTTATTTTAAATTGTTATATTTCTTTTTAAATATTATCAGTAATTAAGCACAGAGAGCGGAGAGTCCTACTAATAAAGTTGGTACTAAAATATAAACTTCAAATATTTTAATGTTCTCATTTCACACTTCTTTCTTAACAGATATTTCTGATACAGACATTGTGAATGTAACGCTGCCCACAGGAGTACCAGTCTTGCTGGAGCTGGATGAAGATCTTCGACCAATCAAGCCCCGTCAGCTTCTGGGTGACCAGGCCAAAATTCAGGCGGCCATCAAAAAGGTGGAGGATCAAGGGAAGGTTAATGCACAAAATAAATAAGGATTTTATTGATATTCATTCAGATAGGAACAGAATTATTACTGTAGCTTCCGTAATGAAGCACCTGGTAAAGATAGTTTGGGCGGATACTGTAGGGTGTGTCTGAGGTAGACTGGTTTAATGGTATTTTAAGAATCATGAAGAGTTAGACAAGTCAATCATTTATACTCAAGCACTGGTTACTGATCCAAAATGCACTCTTGGTACATATATTTTGTCATAGCAAGAGGTCTTTAGACCACATAATAATGAAATAGATGTTACTATAATATTATTTAAAATGACCATTTAATAATGTGTTGTTATTTTTGTGTTAGTTCTTGCTTATATTTCTAATGGATCTGTGGCCACAGAAAACCAGTGGTGCCTTCCTTCGGGTAAAAATACGATCCATCAATTGTGTTCTATTAGAATTTCGTGTTAAAGGTCAATATTTATTTTTAGCCGTTTCTGTATTTAAAAATTGTATACTATACAAGAGTATAGGGTCAGTAAAAAGTCGCTTAAGCACACCAAGGCTGCATTTATTTGATCAAAAATACAGTAAATACAATATATTTTGAACTGTAATTTCAGAGTCAGATGATTTAGTAATTTAATAATCTTTTGGGTTAAAAGTCCAACTCTCTATCCATTAGGCCACGACTGTCCCTAAAATAGTAAACTGATTTGACTTATTATCAATTATTATTATGGTGCATTTTTTTTCTTTGATGAAAAGAAAATGTAAAAGAACAGCATTTGTTTGTAGTAGAGTTTTTTTTGTAACAATGCAAGTGTCTTTTGATCAATTTAATGCAGCCTAGCTTAAAAAAAATAACCTGCAACGGGAGTCAAGCCTGTATTCCTTACCAGTAACCATAGTGACAGTGACCGAAGTAATATCAAAGAAGTTTTTTCAGTTGGAGAGTCCAATTTAGCTGCGAGGTCTTTCTTCAAATCATCTTTAACCAACAGCAGCTTTTAAATTTAAATTACAGAACACATTTAAATTTACAGAATGCGGTCGTCACACCCGTAAATAACCACTGACAACTACAACCTGACTCAAAATCAGGATTGACAACCAAATTCTGCCTCTGTGTGATGGCAGACATAAAGATATTAATAGATTATCCCAACTGGAATGAAATCAGTCCAAAAATTAATAAATAAATAATAGTAAAACAAGAATATTATTCACTCCTCTGTCTGGACTTTCCAAGCCACTGATGAAATCTGATATTACTGAATTTCATATTCTACAAATCAGATAAGTTTGTTATTTAAAATTAAACTTAGAGACTTTGTTGGATGTCTGAAGGATAATTATAAATATTTAAAATATTATGTAGAATATTTTGTGTTAAATAGCGTTGTTAGCATACTTGAGACAGTATTTACATTTTTTTAAAGGGACATTTAAAATATTTATTAACAGATAATTGAAGATAATATGTGTTAAGACTAAGCTATTAGTTTATCATGCACTGCCAAACGCAACCTAGCTCTTTTGTGTCTCTCCACCAACGTTAACCAAGACAAATGCAAAGACAAACCAGTCTTACTGGTGAGTAAAACCTAGACATAGTTGTGGTTGAGAATGTCTGTGCACTGTAATATTTATGTTTGTTTCTGTGTATTTAAGGTTGCTAAACACTGCACTGTATCTGAAGAGAAATGTTTTATGTGTGTTGTTTTTGTTATAATGGCCATAGTGGCTTTTACTGTTACATGTCTGTTATGGCACATGTGTCCCATAAAGTGCTTTCACTTTCTTTTCCACCTCCCTGAAGTACTTGTCTGCTGGGTTGAGCACATTGCTGAATCATTTTCCTAAAAGAATAATATATACAAATAAAGATTACAGATATAAAAGTGTTTATGTGTATTCAATGATGGATGTGAAAATGTATAAAACATCTATTAACCAGAAGGAGGTGCTACAGTGTTTTCTGAAAAGACATTTATTTCTCCAGTGAAACCGATGTTGATCTTAATATAATAGCGGTGGATGGTAAGTTTATTTTTACAGAAAGCACTAATGACATAGGGAAACTGATTTTGGTTATTCAATAGGATGTAGCACTTGGCAGACTGTACATATTGGCTTCGACTAATAGCTAGCATTTGTCTTGTTGAGCTGGAATGTTTGAAAAGAAGAACTAAAGCATGTTCTCATGGACTTAAATGTCGTCTTAGAAGAATATACATTTTAACACATTATATGCTCTTGGGAAAACGTGCCACATCCATCTCCCTCAAAGCTTATTAAAAGATAATGTGATTTTCATTGAGTTTATTTGCTGATGCTATGAAGACGTGACTGGACGGGTGGTTTCTGATTACTCTTCATATTTTTCATGGCCTGTGTTCTGAAACATGGATTTCAGCGTCTTAACTTTAAAACATGGTCTCGAAACAGTAGAAAAACATCACAGGAATCTGAGCGTAGAGACTCTGCCAAGGATTCAATTTGAGAACTGTTCAGTTTGGCTGAAGACTAGAAAGGCCTGGACATGTAGCCTCGTCTTCACTGCCAGTCTGACACAGGTTATGTTAGGATGTTATCATGGGGTGCCAATACTTTAGGAACATTTCTTAAGCATCTGTTATTTTTGTAAGTTGTTTTACCAGGACAAAGTGTGATATACACAATAACTTTACATCATGCAAGCACATTTACAAAGCATAGCTGCAAAATGGCGCTATACATTTTTTTTTGAAGGAAATGTGTTCAAATGTATGTTATACAACTTTATTAAGAAAATTCTAATTGCATGAAAGGTGTAGCTACATTAACAAAAGTTCATAGGCTTTAAAATTAAACCATTTTTTGCAAAATTTTGCAGTTGCATGAATTTTTGCATGGAAATTTGCCAAACATCAGTAAAAAGTGATCATACCGTATATTATTGGAAGCATGGAAGAAGCTTTTTACCAACTAACTTTTTGTAATAATAGTTAAATGCAAAATATATATATTTTTTTTTAAACAGGAAGCTGCAAAAACAAAAAGGCTACACAAAACAAGCAAAAATAAAAAATTACACTGACCATAAACAAAGAAAAAATAAAATATTGTCCCAAAAACAAAGATAGCAATTACACTGACCCAAAAGAAAACAAATTAACACTGACCCAAACTACAACAAAACAAGTGGATGTAAATTTCTTATTAGTCGGGTCTGGGCAACTTTAATGTAATTTTGCTTTTGTAGTTACTTGTTGATTTAAACAAGATATTACTATTTATAAACAATATTATTTTTAACTAAGCTGCTGTGTTGGGAGCGATATCAGACGGAAGTGTTCTGGATGGAGGAAAGCGCTGGAAGACTGCAGCCGAGCTCTTTGAAGTGATGGAGCTCAGCAGAGGCGGAGTCTGAACCGCTGCACGTTTTATAAAATGTAGAGGCACGACTCTTGTAATTCCTGTTTTGCGCTTTCAACATCTCCATCACACAGAGCGCTGAAAACCCGCTTCAGTTCGTTACAGGTAAGGGTTACAAGTCCTTCAAATTAATCTTTGCGAATCTTTCCTAAATTATGTAGACATGGTTTTATTTAAAAAGATTGATGTGGATTAAATCATCATATAAAGACATGGTGCTGACGGCAACATAATTTACTGGAAATTAAATTTGGAAAGACTCCTGCGGTGGACAGATGAATTGCATGTTGAAAATGTTGTTTTCACCTGCATGGTCCCTTGTCAAGAACATCTGTATACGTCTTTTGCTTGAGGTTAATTGGAGGTTTCTGTGCTCATGTAACGGTCAACAGTACACCTGCATCAATGCTTCAAATACTTTCTGCTCGCTTATAGAGAGGGAGACGGAGGCTAGATGTCACTTTTTTTTTAGGTTTAGTAGGCTGCAGTATAGGCAATAAAGCTTTTGAAGATATCCATGCACCGTAACTTCTCAGAAGAAGAAACTATTCACACATTTGCCAATAGCGAGGCATGTTGTCACGCTGTGTGGGGTAAGTTGTCACTGCTAAACTTGCCATTGAGCAACCAAAAGTTAACATGTAGAGCAAGTATATTTGTAAAAAATGTTTTAAATATTTTACTAGTACTACCTATAATAATAGCAATAAATGTTATTGGTAGTAAAGGTTTTTGTTTTACTACAAATTGTGGAATATATAATAAAATATATCAATAATAATGGCCAAAAATTATTTTCTTGACAACAAAGATAAATATATAAATAAATAAATAGATTTAATAAATATTTATTATTATTTAAAAATATTGTTTTGTAGAATTTTTATTTAATAATAACAATAATGCCTAAAATAGTTTTTCATAATAAATCATTTATTATAAATATTTTCTACCTTTATATAGTGCTGTCAAATCATTAATTGCTTTTTTTTTTTGTTCGAATGTTTGTGTGTTGTGTATATGTATTCTATATTTATGAATACACACATATGTATGTATATTTTCCAGAAAAATATGTTATTTTATATATAAATATGTATTTATATATAATATAAATCAAGCCATTAAATTAATATAAATATAAACATATGAATGTTTACATCATAGATAAATACTTACACACACACACACAAACATATATATATATTTAGATATATATATAGATATATAGATATAGACTTTTTTTTTCAAAATATATACTATGTATATATATATATATATATACACACACACAATAAATATACATAGAAAATAGAGAACATTTATTTTGGATGTGATTAATTGTTCTAATATCCTCACACAAACACACACAATATTTATAATAACAATAACAAATTTGGCAAAAACAGTTTCTCATCAAAATTATCTTAGACCCCGAAAATCTTTTTAACATGTTTTATTATTATTTCATACATTACAAATGTCATCACAATTACATAACATTTGAAAAGCATAAATCACATCACATACACCTACACATAATTCATTTAAAAAAAAAGAGAGAGAGAGAGGTCTAAGTATTTTATCCCAGAGTGCAGATCTGGTGACAGATGCATCAGTGTGTGGAATGCACCAAAGCAGCGAGTGGTGTGTGTATGTATGTGTGTGTTTAGTGCAGCTGAACAGAATCTGGAGGCAATTCAGCACACAGTGATAACAGGGCCTTGGCACAGCCTGCGGGCAGGATGTTAGGAGTACTGCCCTGTGCTTCCGGAGTGGGATGAGCTTGAGCTTGGGAATGCTGCTGGACCTTAGTGCCCAGACTCAGGGGGGAAATAAGAGAGGGAGGGATGCTGGGTCAGCAGGGGCCTGTCAAGGATCAGGTACATTCGTTTTTCTCAAAGGAATCATCCAATAAAATAAAAAGACACTATGTTATTTGAACTGGTGCTTTGGTTGGCAAGAATCCCAGTAACTAATATAAAGACATTTAAACATCACAATCACTCATTAAATTTCTAAATTGACTTAATCTTGAATAAATTAGATATGAACCAGACTATGTCCTCAATGTAATCTATAGTTATTTCAGTTGTGCTTGATAGAAGATTTGGATTTGGACCTTTAGCACCATTCATTTAGTTAAATATATAACAAGACACAATCCCTTAGACAGCTCATTTAATACACACTTCACTGCTCCCAGATGTTGAAAAGCAGGTAATTTGAAGACTGGGTCTCCATAGTGCTGCCTTGAATTATGCAGCAAACATTTCTTGGGATGGAATTATATATATTGGAGCTGGAGTACCACTTAACCAAAAGATGATGGACAATTGGCACATGTAGCATTCCCAAGGCGTGAGGTCACAGTAAGATGAAACTGAACTGTCTTTGGGTAGGTCCAATCAAAAATGTTCGGAAAAGCTTGCAGCTGCGGGGCCGAAATCCCAAATTCCGTGTTGAGGTTTATTCCTTGAACGTGTTCCATCGCAACATACTGTTTATCATACGTTATCCAAGCGTCTAGCTGTGGAAAAGCTTCGGAGCTGAAGTGTGCGCGTGCCAAGTCGGCCCTTTTCCTTACATGGTATAAGCCACTAGGCATGAGACCATCTCCTTCCTGATACATGTGGATCTGTCTGGCCATGATCAATGTCTTGCTGCCCTGCAGATCTGGAATGTGTTTAACTGCTGTAAAGCTTCCTTCTTGAGCATCTCAGTGTCCTGTAGTCCACCTCTTTCGCACTTTCGAAACAATTTGTAAACTCAGAGGAAATATTGTTTTACTTGGAAAATGCTTGACATAGCTAGCTTTTGGGTTGTTGTTTTTTTGCTAAATAAAGAGATGGAATGAATATTACTGCTCACCATTCCTGGGCAAACTTTACCACCTGTCCAATAACATGTGAAGCTCTTTTAATTTTTCCTCGAATATGTTGAAAACGAGTGTTTGTGGTCATTTGTAGGAAGCACCAGTTTGATCTCACTGCAGTTTGTACATATTTTACAAGTTGGCTAATTTGTATGAATTTATACGACCTCACTCATACATATTTTATGAGTTGCCATTTCGTATGGATTTGTACGAGTGACCTACATCTAGCCCCGCCCCTAAACCTACCTGTGGTTTAGACAGGTTTAGTTGTAAAAAATCGTAAGAGTGAGGTCGTATGAATTAGCCACCTTGTAAAATATGTATGAATATGTATGTCACGAGACTGTGAAGCATATGATTATAATCCAAACCAACCATGCATTAAATAGACTTTACTTTCTTCACAATATGTCAAAAGTATTGGCACGACAAAGAGTTTAAAGGTGTCATCGGATGCAAAATTCACTTTAAAAGTAGTTTGAAAGTATGTGTCTATCCATCTTAGAATGCTAAGATCTAAGATCAGGGTATTCTCAGATTCTTTACATAATGGTGTAGGTCTGCACAGGCCCCTCCCATGATAGTTGATTGACAAGGCTGTCTTACTTTAGACCCGCTCTGAGTGAGCTGTCATCAGTCAGACATTATTTGACTATTAGACAGGTAAGACGTTTTGTTGTTAGATGTAACAATGAACATAGCAGTCTTGTTTTACTCCCGACATCTGAGCCGCTGAACACACAGAGGATTATCGATCCCCAATCTTCATGAATGCTGTTATATTTTTGCGAATCATTCATGATTCAGCTTCATCTACTGAAGAAGTGGGCATAAGGGTTTTTATCAATCTTGGCAAATCGTCTTTCCTTATCATGTGCTTGTTAGTCAGTTTCACAGCTTGTCACTCCACGGAAGTGAGGGGCGGAGTCAGCAGAGCTTATTAGCATTTAAAGCGACATGAATTAGAATGGCTTGATGAAAACAAAGCTGATTTTAACAGGGTGAAGAAGTTGGTTTTCATATTACCATTGAAAATTTTTAACCAAAGTATATGGACTTTCATTAAAACTTTAAAGAATAATATCCACTTGAGGATCCAATGACCCCTTTAATAGAGAGATGGTGCTTCTGCTTGCACTGTAAAAATTATATAAAAGGATAGAACATAATGATAAAAATTATATATTATGTGACAACAAATTACACACAATATATTTAGGCTGAATGCAATTTACAGTTAAATAGCAATGAAATGGTAAAATTCCTAATTCCATTACAGGAATTAATGACATTCTAAAATATATCAAAATACTGTACATTAAAACTGTATATTTTTTATAATTTTATTGTTTTCACTGTACTGTTTAAACTCAGTAAATCCAGTCTTAGGGGGGAAAAGAAGAAGAAATATAGTCATAGTATAATTGCAAAACTGGCCAGGACATATGAGGCAGCCATGTCCACTTTTTAAATGTATGCTGCGTTCACTGCATTTTGTAATTAGCGTAATTCTGGGATGACAACATTCACCATTCAGACATGTCTTAATCTTTAGAAATGTATGAACCTTACATAATATGTTTTTTGTATTAATATAGTACATTATAGTATCAATCAATCACTTTTATTTATATAATGTTTTAAACAATACAGATTGTAGTAAAGCACTGAACATTATCTAACAGGAGAACAGAGGGATGGTAATGTATAATGACTAGATTAAACTTTTTATTTATCAAATGCAGAGACGGTTTCTGTAATCAAAACCCCCAACTAAGCAAGCCAGAGGCGACAGTGGCAAGGAACAAAATTCCCATCCATGAGAGAATGGAGAAAAAAAATCTTGGGAGAAACCAGGCTTAGTTGGAGCCAGTTCTCTTATACAGTCATGGCCAAAAATATGGTAGGATATAACATATTCATACTAAAAAGTAGTAAAACTGATTTCATGGGGAATATATGAAATCTATTATACTGTATATGTGACTATTTCTAGTGGCTAAAAGGTTGTAGCCCTTGGCATAGAATTAGACAAAGACATATGATGGGGTTATCCTGAAACAGAAGGTTTTCTGTTCCGAAAAGAGCACAGGTGCAGCTACCCTTAATTCAGGAGGAAATGGGCTGGTCAGAGAAAGAAAGAGAGAATGACTCATTTAGATGATCAAGACTCTACAGTTTAAGACTCTGAGGGCAGTTTGTGCCCCAGTGCCTGCAGGGCTGCACTAAATAATCCCATTTCCCCAACTTCTCAGTGCTTCACAGCTGGTGTGCAGAAACGAGAGGCATTACACAGAGACCGAAGGGTGACAGAGGGCAAAACTACTGCATGCGGCCTGTTTAAGACATGCTTTTTACAACTTACTCAATATTATCAGCAACTGTGCATTACTGCAACTATTGAAACTCCCACTGCAGTATACAGTAAACTTGTTTAGAGATCCATATCTAGCACTGAAGCCTATGTAAGTTTCACAGTGTGAGCATCTTTCTCCATGTTTGGTTATGCAAGGACTCGCCAGTGAGCAGCAACTGTCCTGTTAAACACGTCATGGCACAAAAAGCCTTCGCCGTATTTATCGGGTCAGAATTTTACGAGCCATTGACTCTGGTCAGGGATCCCTGATATGTGCATCTAGAGATTGGTGCGGCAGAAGCAGGCTTGATTCACTGCAAGTGTACAGCTGCTTCTACTGCTAAGGGCATGTTGTTCCTGATGTGATTTGAGGTTTTATTGTAATTGCCAGCACTAACGCTAATTACACATCAAAAAGATGGGTTGAGAAAAAACACAACACGTCACTGCCTTTGTTTTTGATGGTTTAGATGAATAAAATGACAGGCGTTCCATAAGTTAAATCTTTCATCTTGTCCTCATTAATTCAAATATGCTGCAGAGGAGCAAAAGATGTCTCTTCTGGTTTATTGTTTAACTTCAGTGAATTTTTTATCTTGTGCAGTGACAGGATGAGTGCGTGGGAAGTGGGAAATTACATCAGATTTGAACCTGTCACCCATGTAAAATAAAGTAATAAATAATAAAATAATAATACATAGAATAATATATCATTTTATTTTATTATTCAGAGTGTCAATATGTTTTTATATGAAATAAAAATGATTTACAGAACAGAAAAAAACTGATAAAATGCTATAGTAAAAACTAGGGCCGGGACTTTAACACGTTAATTTAGGTTAATTAATTACACAAAAATAACGCGTTAGATTTTTTAAACGCATTTTAATCGCATTTATTTTTGCACCGCTATCGTTTCTAACTGGATGAGTTTCGGCGGACGGATTATACTGGAGCACCAACTAGCGTTTCTAATGTTCTGAATGTACTTGAAAGTAGGGATGCACCGATCCAGATCGG